>CM024755.1:169301198-169671688 GCA_014218235.1 Colocasia esculenta
GGGTCCCTACCTCAAATTGAAGAAACACCCTAGAAGGGCCTTCAAACAAGCTTGCACTCCGCCTCCTCCGAGCTCCAATGCTCCATGCACCGCCCACGAACCGAGCTCGGTCTCCTCCTTCATGCACCAAGGGAAGAGTTCCACCATGCAAGAAGAAGAAGGGGAAGAAATGAGGTAGGAGCACAATAACCCAACACACAGACAACAATTTCACTAAAGCAAGCACTTAACTTCACAAGATAACCTAAAGTCCAAGCATAATGTCATCCAAGCTCCCCACGGAGCACACCAACACAAAGAGACGCCACAGAGGGGAGGAACACAGAGCAATTGCCAAAAAGAGGCTGTGCTCTTGGGCTTGAGCACTAAGCTCAGACATTGAGAAGTGACGGCCCTGGTTGTCGCGTTACGAAGCCTAACGCGACACCCGCTACATCGCGATCTCAAGTCGCCTGCAGCACTGACGGTCAAAAACCTGACACGTGGTGTGCATGCACAACTGACACCTGATCACGAAGGACCGATTCGTCGCGATCATGCATGCAAGCCACACAGTGTAAGTGCGTCCAGACAACAAAATGACAAAACTGTCGTTTGCTGTCATAGCCAAGTCACGACATGGGCGGCCTACGTGTTCCAATCCAGAATGCGACGGCTACCTACGTCGCCTTCAGAAGGCGACGGCCCTATATGTCGCGATCCCAACCGAGAGCAGCCGACCCAAAGGGGTAACAGGGATGTTACGGGAGTGGACTGAAAAGTGGGAGCCAAGGTAAAAAACACCCGATCTAATCAACAAGCATTGGATCTTCTTGAAACCCCGAGTTAGCTGCTCGAGCAGAATGCAAGGAAAACATGAGTCTGGACGAGAAGAGGAAAAAAAAGGGACGATCAACCCCTCGATTGAGAGTTACCCTAGCCGATTGGCCTGCACGTTTCATTTTGAAGGGACATGTGTGTGCCAGGCAGGTAACTCGTGACTCTGTCCTGGGAGCGGTTGCAACCAAAATGAATCAAAGAAATAAGGATTGAAATTGTATGGAGAATCCAGACAGGGAAATTCTTGACAAACTGCAAGAACAACTCACTCGGAGGCAGACCTTCCGATTCGGAATGGAATAGATTTCTTGTGTCAAAAAAAAATGAAGAATGGTTGGGCACTCAACTAGGGCTACCATTAGCCAGGGATGAGTCGCGAAGGCTCAAAGTCCTACATGATGCATGCTAGGCTAAAGGAAAAGAAATTATTAAATCAAATGCAAAGAAGAAAAAGAGAAAATAGAATAATATATCAAGGATAATATTGCTAAGTTGAATAAGAATGGGTCAAGAGACTACCTGCAACCGCAGTGTAGGCCTGAATCCATCGCCCCAGCTTAAAGGCCTATCCAAGGATTAACAATGTGTACTTAGATTATCACTATTTTTGGTAAAGGGGAACTCAAATCCTAGAGCACATTGAGAACCAGCCAAGTCCTTGATGTGATATAATAGGTAAGGTAACATATAGTAATGCAAAGGAGTAGGGATAGAAATACTTACCTAACTTACTGTGAAGATCGATTTTTTCGTGATTTTCTGATTTTTCCTGATGAACAATCAAAGCAAACAACCCATAATAACGAAAAAATATAACATATAACGCAATAAGAATGATAAACAAAAAGAATGATAACCAAACTATGTATAGACCTAAAAAGACACACCAACAGAAATGTGACGCACCGGGGGTCGCACAAAGTCGCAGCGCCCTGTGTGGTCGCAACCTAACGCGTCGTATCGTGGCGTCGTGACACCAGTCGCGGGATAAATAGGAAAAAATCCATATTTATCCACATCTAAGCCTATCTAGACTCCACCTAGGACTCTTAAACTACCCTTTACAACTCTAACACCTAGGTACGGATTGGGATGGACTTGCTACCCTAGAGTTCTATAAATAGTGCTGTAGGGGACCAAATTCGCATCCTTCTCTCTCTTTCTTCCTCTCTCTCAATTTTCTCTCTCTTTAGCCATGAGAGAGCTTTCTCCACTCTCCAGGAAGATCCCCAGCCCTATGCAGACCCTAAGGCGGCCAGAGAATCCATGCGAGCTGCTGCAACTTTCCTCCATGCCCGGGCACATTTGCACACGGCGGGGTCTTCAGGTAAGCAACCTTCTCTCTCTTCTATCTCTTCTTTTCTCCCTTCTAGTTCTTCTTTTCCTGCTTCTATCAACCTTCTTCTCTCTACTCTATTCTCTTCCAGATCCCCGGGCCATAGAAGGTTTTCTAAGGTCGTGGTTGGCGCCCATGGCAGAGATACTCCTGTGGTGTCAATCCATCATCTGCGTGAATGGGGGCTTCGACTGTGCTGGTGCTGGCGAAGCAATACCACAAGATTGTGCACGTGTGGGATAGCCTACCACTGTACTAGCGAAGCTGTGGCATCCCAGACACACCTTCATTTCCCCGGGCGAGGCTACCATACTACTGGAGGAACTGGAGCTGATGCTGGGGCTCCTGAAGTATAAGAGGGGAGAGGAGCATGCTCTTTCTTACAACCGTTGCTCTAATGATGCGTGGGGTATCCACGGTGAGATCACCACCAAGAAGACAGATTTGCATTCCATGACTAGCCAGGCGCACGTCCATCTCCTTCCCGTCTCCCAGTGGATCGTTTCTCAGTGCAAGCGCAAGACTGTGAACTACCTTGCCATAGCCAAGGCCGCCGCCATCTGCATCTGCAGCGTTATTCTCTTCCAGCCAGAAGACCGTTGCCATCTCGTTCTCCAACCTGAGCATAATTGACTCTGTGTCCGAAGGTATGAGCATTGCACAGGCCATCTTGGTTATCTCTATGCTGGACTATCTTCTGCAGCCACTGGCGGACCTTTCTACGGGTTTGTCATCGCCCTTGAGCTTTGGATGGGAATGCATATTCAATTCCGGGCGATGGATAATCTCACTACTGAGTGCAAGAGCATGCTGCACCACCTTCTGGCTTTCGTCGGGGCACCTCTCTACATGACACCACAGGCATGGTGCAAGACCGCGCAAATAAAGGGGCTGAAAGGATGGCGTGATTACTTCAAGGCAATGACAGTGGCAGAATTTGACATGCGTCCACGCTTCCTCCATCACACGATGGGTCCATCTCCCTCAGCTCACCGGCTAGCTTTACGGCTCATAGGCAATGAGGCATTGGTCCTGTACAACCCGGATCGCTGCCATCTTCAGTGCGGTGCTGCATGCATGGTGGTGCCACTTCTCTCTCACTTCCCACCCATTCAAGCACGGAAGCGGAACGATGATCAAGATGAACGTGACGTGCAGAGCGCCATCGTTCACTGGGAGGGGGTGTGCTACGAGTCTCCTCCAAGTAGAGGTGGTGGAGGATGAGGACGTGACCCGAGAGTACCTCGAGGCATTGAAAGGGTTCGTCCAGTTGAGACTGCTTGAGATAGGTTAGATCTGAAGTATGCAAGGTATCAGTGGAAACTAGGGCAGGAAGGTGCAATTGAATGATTGTAGGGGATTAGACAATGAAATAAATGGTTTTAAATTAATAAAAATAGGCTTTTATTATGGTGCACTGTGTTCTGTTGATGTAGAGACCACCATGAAAGTCGCCTACAGGTCACGACGGCACGGTGGGTCGCGACTTGTCGCGGCCAACACAGCCGACGCTACATGAACGCGACGGCCGTAGCCGTCGCGACATCAACCGGCGATTCAAAATGCAGAAACCGCCCTTCTTCTCCCTCACGCTTTTAAATCTTCTCCTTGCTCTTTTCTCCGGTGATCGATCCTCTCTGGCGATTCTTGCTCTGCACTCCTTCTCTCACTCTCCATTCTCAATCTTCACTCAATCTCCCCAACCGACGGCGATGGAGGGCGGCGGGGGGTGGCGGCTCGTCCGGCGACGGGGAGGAGGAAGCGACGGCGACGAGGGGAGCTCCCGGCGGTGGAGGAGGAACCTCCGGCGGAGGAGGTGATGCCAGATGTGAAAATGGAGGAGGAGGAAGTGCCTCCCATGGATTTGGAGGGTGGCGGCAAGAGCACGGGAACAAGCGATGAAAACGGTAAGTATTCGAAACCCTAACCCTCAATTGTGAATGTGAATGGATGGGGAAGCCCTAGAGGGCCCTATGCAGGGCATGATGCCCAGAGAAACGGCCACCGACAAGAAAGATCTGGTCGGTCTGCGTTTGAGATATAGCGACGGGTCGACCCGTCGTGACGTGAACATGTCGCGACGACAAGGCCACCGCGACAGGTTCGCGGTCCACTAGAGGGGCGCGATCAGGTCGTGACGCATCGGGGCGCCGCGCAAGGTCGCGGCCCACCAAGCCGCCGCAACCTCAGCCGAGAGTGCCACCAGGAGAGTGATTAAGCTGATTTTTTGAACTGATTTGTGCTTGCAGGGAGAAATGAGGGCCCGAGTCTCTTGGATCCTTGTTTTAGCAGTGTATTTGGCCTTCCCCGGGTTCCATAGAGATAGGCTGGATGAAATGGGATTCGGGGAGGTTTTGAGGATGGAGTGGATGAGGGCGGATGCCCCTCTCACCCAGGTCCTGTGTAGCAGGTGGGACGCGGAGGAGACTGCCTTCGTGCTTCCATGGGGACACATGATCCCCAACCTGGAGGATGTGAGTAGGATCACCGGCCTGCGGGTGTACGGGCGTCCGGTGAGCGGCTACACTTACCCCTGCTATAGAGAGCTAGCCCATAGACTGCTAGGCTTGACCGTAGGATAGAGGTATTCCCTCCTTTCTAGGGTTGAACTACAGGAGAGCTTAGGGTTGTTTGAGACTAGGAGGAGGGTAGCCGTGTCTGTGGATGAACAGCTGCAGAGATTGACAGAGGGCTGCAGAGAGAGTCTAGCTAGTGAGCGAGGGGCTCAGGCGGACCTAGACCTGCATCGTTTCCTCACCCTTTTCTTCAGAAGACTCCTGTTTGCCACGAGGGGCGACCCGGTCCACTGCCGGTTCTTGCCTCTACTAGAGGACTAGGTCAGGTAGGGGACTATGCGTAGGGAGCAGCGTTCCTGGCGCACCAGTTCGAGAGCCTAGGTTCTTCAGACCGGCAGACTGTAATCAGTGGTTTCTACCCCTTCCTTCAGGTACGCTCTCTTCTTCTCTTGCCCCTATACTTAAAATTGTCCTTTTGATATTTAATGTGAATTAACCATGCTTTCTTATTTTCTTGCAGGTCTGGGCCTACCTACATCTCCCCGGCCTGAGGAGGGGGACTCTGGAATGACTGGGCCTTGTGCCCATTGCTCGACACTGGGTGCCGTGTAGGGACACGCACCCCCTAGAGGACCATCTAGTGTCCCTCTAGGACGCCATTGATCTCTACCCTCAGCTAGATGTAAGTGCTCTAAACCCCTCTCTGAGCTCAAATTGATTTACTTTAACTATTTGGCTACTGACAAGATGTGCTTGATGTGCAGGTGGTGTGGCAACCATATCTAGAGGAGGCAGATGAGGGACAGCCTTGGTTGGAGCTGGCCCGCCCCTACTTTGGTAGGACGGTGTGGATCCATGCTTTCAATCGCGTGCTACCTCTTCACCGCTATCTGACTCAGAGGTCTCTCGGCCTACGTCAGAGTGTGGTGGAGTTTCCGAGCTGCAACTGGACCCCTATGCCGGGTCAGAGGTTTCGGGGACTCCACGACACTACGGACTGGCGTGAGAGGGCCCGCGAGCAGATAGAGGATTGGGAGCACAAAGGCCGGCGGGTCAGGTCCGAGGCGGTGTCGGACGACGCATACCTACATGCATTCGCCTTAAAGTATGGGGCGAAGGTCTACAAGGGCGCGAGACGACAGGTAGACCCCTAAATGCAGACTCTATGAATGTGTTCTTTGTTGAATTGAGCTGACAGCTTTGGAATGAATTGCAGGTGGACGTGGCTGGCGAGACGCTTCCCTTCGGGCCCTACTGCATTTGGCGGTGCAGGACCGAGAGGCAACCCAGAGGGAGGCGGAGCAGCTGGTAAGTACTTACTCAGACTTCAGTAAATTACCAAATTTATAGCTGATTTGAGAATCTAACATGTGTTACATGTGCAGCGTGTAGAGCTAGACCGGGTGAGGAGGGCACAGACTGGTGCTTCCTCCTCCAAAGCGGTAGAGGGCTCTCAGTCGGATCTGGAAGACCGACTAGCAGTCGCACTCAGGAGGGCCGAGGAGACGCAGGCTGAGCTAGAAGAGGGGTAAGTAATACAATAATTTAAATTGCAAATCATTTAAATTTGGCACTGACTTGACTTTCCTACAGGAGATGGAGCTGCGGACTGCCACCGACCGAGCGACCCAGCTACAGAGGGAGGTGGACAGAGTAGCGGCAGAGAGGGATCAGCTGCGCACTCAGACAGACGAGATGACGGCCGAGCTGGCGAGGCTACGTACATAGGGACCAGCCATGGATCAAGCGGAGTTGGCCCAGCTGCGCGCTGATCTGCACGCGTAGCAGACCCTAGCTTGAGGCCTTCAGGAGGTGATGACGGCCATAGGCCGCTCCCGGAGCAGGTGCGGAGTGGCGTGAGCGGAGCTAGAGGAGCTAGCAGAGTGACTGGCGCCTCCGTCAGGCAGTACTTAGCAGGTTCCTCCAGTCGCCAGGGGAACGAGGAGGAGGAGAGGTGCTTAGGGGGTGAGACGAGCGCTAGGAGTGGCAGGGGTGGTGGTGAGATGCCACCACCACCAGATAGACATGAGGGGTCCGGGTAGAGTGGTGGTGGACGGTGAGGAGTTTGTGAGCCACCTCCACCTTATCCTTGTACATATGCTTTTGTTAGTGGACTTTATTTTTATGTCAATTTGATGTGTTGAATGGAATTGTGATTGACACGAGTGAGAGATGAGTTTCAAATGAAAGAGAGAGACTGAGTATATCGTTGCGATTGCTTGAAAATCTTGTTCCTGCACATTAGCAAAACATGTAGATCTGTTCTTTGACTCAGCCCCTTGCGCCGTGTGAGGAGTGATTTTAACTTCGCAGTTGTCAAGGGGCTGAGCCTTATTCAAATAGGCGACAAATAGTGAAAATAATGCATGCTAAAAGAAAGCGATATGTACACATTTTTTTTTTTAGATTTTGGGGTTTCAAAAAAAAAAAATTGAATTTGAGGTTTTCTAATTTTTTGGATTTTTGGAGTTTTCCAATTTTTGGATTTTTTAGATTTTCTATTTTTTTATTTCTATTTTTGGATTTTGGGGGTTTTTCTAATTTTTTTATAGATTTTGGGGTTTTCTAATTTTTTGGATTTTGGATTTTCTAATAATGACACCTCTGCACTTGAGTGATTGGCTAGGATCTCACTCCTATCTCATGCTTGTCAAAATTTCCCTAGGAGCAGTGTGCATTTGTTCTGGCTTCCTAAGGCTGCTTGCGCCTAGTTACTAATGTTCCTACACAGACCAGGTGCGGGTAATCTCAGGTCATTAGTGAAGATAGGAAGACTTAAGGGGGGTAAGACTTGGTGTTGGTGCTTGGGGACACTGGCCTTGTTGACTTGGAGGGTGTATCTCATGTTGAATTCATCTGTTGTCCAGAGACTTTGCGGTCATTGCTTTGTTTGGGGCATGCGTAAGATCGGCTCAAGGACATCCCGCTGGAAACTGTACTGCCACTCTTTGACATGCCCCTATTCTTTTTCTTTCTCTTTGCTTATTTATCATATTTCATTTTCTTTCTTTTGAACTGACCGTCTCTCTTTGAGACTTCATACGCATGATCTACACCTACCCTTGTCTACAAGCCAGAATCCTTGGGCCCCAGACCTTGTCCGAGTAAGAAGAGAATTGACCCTCATTTCTTACACTAGGGCTTAGCAGGAACTTCATTACCTAAAGGGAATTAGCCTCGAGTTGCCGTGTTGTGTGTGTGCTGAACATAGGGGCTATTTGACGACAAATGAAAGGAGGTGAGACACATGGCTATAATCATTCTTTTGCAGATCGATGTCGCTATGAAAATCTTTATTAAGGGTAGAATCTCTTAAGATATAACCCATTCCCACGGGTGAGAGAGCTCCTCACCTCGCATTGACTAGCTATACACGTTCCCAGGGTACACTTCCTGATGACGTACGGCCCTTCCCAATTTGCTTGCAATTTTGACCTAGGACCTCCAAGCTTTATGAAAATTCGCTTCAAAACCATGTCTCCTTCTTGGAATTGCATTCATCACTTTCTTTTGAAAAGATCTGAGAGTATGTGATCTGCTGCGGCTAAACGTCGTTCGTCTAGGAGTTCCAGTTGTGTAAGTAATGCCTCTCGACGTTCATCGGGATTAAGTTCGTTGTCTAGCTGGACTCTTAGCGAAGGAATGAGGATCTCATGTGGACATACCGCCTCCATCCCATAAGTAAGAGAAAAGGGAGTTTGCCCAGTAGGCGTGCAGACGGAGGTACGGTAGGCCCATAGAGCTCGATCAACTTCTCAGGCCAATCAGCGAACTTATGAGACTCACAAGTTTTCTTTAAAATTTTCAAAAGTGTGTATTTGTGGCTTCGGCTTGACCGTTGCCTGCGGATAGTATGGAGATGAATGATGCAGGAGAAATGTTGAATTTCTTACACAAGTCCTGAAGTTTGGTGATATGAACTGGGGCCGTTGTCGGTGATGATGCGCTTGGCACTCCGAACCGTGAGATGATGTTCTCATGATGAATCTGCACACGGTTGAAACCTTGATTTCTGCAAATGCTTTCCACTTCGGCCCACTGGTGAAATACTCAGTAGCAATAAGGATGAAAGATTCTGTTTTACATAAGCATTAGGGTCACCAAGAGGCCCGATGATATCAAAGGCCCACATAGAGAAAGGTCAAGGGGAAGATAGTGGATGTAAAGAAGAGGACGGAGCATGGATCTTATCGGCATGGAGCTGGCACTTGACATACCTACGAACGTAGATGGCACAGTCTTCTTCTAAGGTCGGCCAGTAGTAGCCCTGCCTAAGGACCTTCTTAGCCAACACTTGGCTATTCACATGCCCCCCACATTCACTAGAGTGGGCTCCTTCCACTACCTTCCAGGCTTCTTCGTCCGACAAACATATGAGGAGCATTCCATTTAGAGTGCGCCTGTTCAACACTTCTCCAACAATGGTATATCTTAGCGCCGCTCTACAGATGGCCCTTCTATCCTCAGCCTCAACTTCTTCTGGGAAGGTACCGTCTTTGCAGTACTGCTCAATCTCGTGGTACCATGGTCTTTCTTCCTACATCATTTCTCCTAATTCCACAAGCATTATTTCCTTCGCTTCTATCCTCTCTGCCTTCAAAACTAAAGAGCTCCTGAGGTTATTGAACCAAGTATCCTGAGTAGAAGGTGCTTCTAACCTCTGGATAGTGATAGTCTCAGCGCTGCGGCTGAGAGGGAAAGAGAGAGATGAGGCTAGGGATGCCAGGGCATCGGCCAGGAGATTTTGAGAGCGAGGAGTATGAATGTAGATGAGCTTGCGGAATTGCTTGGCTAGGAGCGTGACCAGATCTTGATAAGGCTTGAGTTTAGGGTCACGAGTGCAGTAGGTAGAAAGGTCCTACCGAAGAACGAGTTGAGAGTCGCCTATGATCTTGAGATGAGGCACGCCAAAGAGATAGGCAAGCTTTAGACCAGCTAGGAGAGCCTCATACTCAGAGACATTATTGGTGGCAGGGAACTGGAGTTGGTATGCCAATGGAATGGTGATCCCTTCTGGGGTGAGCAGAACAGCACCTATGCCTCGTCCCCTAGATTTGAGAGCTCCATCAAAGTGGAGCGACCAGAAGGGATTGCGAGAGATGAGTGACAGATTTTCATCGAGGAAATCCTCTTGAACCGTGTCACTGACAGGAAGAGGAAGGTGAGCAAGGTGCTCGGCAATGGCATACTCTTTTATAGCCTTCTGGACTACAAAGGTGATGCTGAACTGAGACAAGAAGCTCTGCCAACGTGCTATCTATCGGCGAGGATTGGCTTCTCTAGGAGATACCTAATAAGATCCATTCTAGAAATCAAACTCACCCTATGGGCTAGGAAGTAGTGCTTCAATTTCTACACTACCCACACTAGTGCTGCACATGTTTTCTCCATTGTGGTGAGTTTGAGCTCGGAGGGATTGAAGAGCCTAGATAGGTAGTAGACCACCCTTTCTTTGCCAGAATCATCATGTTGAGCAAGGACGGCTTCTAGGGAGTCCTCGATAGTTGACAGATATAGGATTAGGGGTTTTCCAGGGACAGGCGCCTGCAGCACGGGTGGATTCATGAGATAACTTTTAAGTTCATCAAAGGCCTCTTGGCATTTAGTGTTCCATTCAAATTTGGGCTCCTCTTTCAACAATTCATTGAAAGGACGACATCTTTGAGAGTGCTGAGATATGAATCTCCTTATGAACTGTAGTCGACCAATCAAACCTCAAAGTTCAGATATGTTCATAGGAGGAGGCATTTCATTTATTGCCTTGGCCTGTTTGGGTCTATTTGAATCCCCCCTTTTGCTGACTATGAAACCTAGCAGTTTACCGGAGGAAAACCCCAAACACGCACTTATTAGGATTCATCTTCAATTGATACTCTTGCACGCGCCGAAAACACCTTGGCAAGCACAGAGGAGTGTTCACTTCTGGTCCGAGACTTCAGCACAATATCATCCACGTACACCTCAACATCTATATGAATCATATTGTGGAAGATAGCTAACATTGCCCTTTGATAAGTGGCGCTAGCATTTTTCAATCCAAACGGCATGACCACATAGCAATAGGTTCCCCATGGTGTGGTGAAGGAGGTTTTCTCTTGGTCCTCTGAGGCTAGACAGATTTGATTGTATCCTGAGTAACCATCCATGAATGAAAGGGTTTCATACCCAGCGGTGTTATCAATTAAAACATACAAATGAGGTAACGGGAAATCGTCCTTTGGACATGCCCTATTTAAGTCCCGGAAGTCTATGCAAATTTGTACTCTTTCGTCCTTTTTCATTACCGGGACTATATTGGACACCCACAAGGGATAGAGGACTATATGGATGAACCTAGCTTTATGTAATTCATCAATCTCCTCTTTCATCTTCAAAGCAATGTGGGGGAAGAATCGTCTAAATTTTTGTTTAACGGAAATTTCTCCTGGCTTCAAGATCAACCTATGTTCCACTAATTCGGGGTCAAGTCGGGCATGTCATCGTACGACTAGGAAAAAGAGTCCTCGAACTCCCTTAACATTTCTATAAGAGCCTCTTCTTCTTCGGGAGGGAGACTGGAAGCTATGGTCAGGAGCCTGGGATCTTCTTTTGTTGCCACATTTACCTCTTTGGTGGGTTCATCTACTGCCGATGTGGGCTCGTCGAATCTCCTCATGCCACTGGCATACATCTTGGCAGCATCCTCAATTTCACCATCTTCCTCATTCACTGGGTCCTCCTCAGCTAAGATCTCATATACCCCAAATCCATCATCTAGCCCTTCATCTTCGTGCTGAGCTTCTATGTTCAGAATTACAGCTTCCTGGACGAACTCCTCAACAGCTAGAAGAGCGCCACACCTTTGCACCAGATCCATCAAATACCTACGGGGTATGCCACTACCCTTACTCTTCCTAGATGGGGACGGGGACTTGCTAGATCCTACCCCTGAATCTAAACTAGGGTTGATATTTACAAAGCGCTCTGGAGAAGTGTCAGAGATTTATTGGAATGGAAAGGAAGGGGTGGCAGCAGGGCGCAAGGATCTTCGATGGGTTGGAGGGTGTGGATGGGGGGGCCACCGAGCTCAGGGGTGCCCATAGCAGAATTGGGATGTAGGGGAAAGAAGGACCCTCACCCAGATCGCCCAGAGTGACGATGGTGGTCGGTGAGCGAGGATCGCGGCTTAAGCAGAAAGAGGAGAAAGGCGGGGATCTCCGCCAAGGCAGGAAGAGGGAGTGATGAGGATCGCCGTCAAGAGAAAGGAGGAATGTGAGGGTGATGGGGATTTCCGTTGCAAGCAGGGGAACACTGAGACGGTGATCTCCGTCCAAGTGTTGAAAGCAAGGGGGCGACGGGGATTGCAGGGGAAAGCTAAAAGCGGGGAGTGACAGGGATCGCCGTCAGGAGTTGAGATTGTGAAAATAGGAATGAGAAGGTTGGTGCTTGGAAAGGGGGGAAAGACAGGGATCGCTGTCTGATGAAGGAGGAAGGGAAAAGACGAGGATCGCCGTCTGAAGGAAAGGGGAGAAAGACAGGGATCGCCGTCCGATTGTTGGGGAGAAAGAGGGGGAGAAAGCATTTTTTATTTTTTTTGTTTTTTGTTTTTTTGTTTTTTTGTTTTTTTTTTGACACATTAAACTAAGGAAAGGAATAAACTATCTACATGCAGAGGCGTCGGGAGAAGGACAACCCGAGCCATTAAAGAAAATAGTGAAAAGGGACGAAAGAAAGAAACGGTTAACGCTTCAAGGAGCGTCAGGGGAGAATGGAGGATAAGAGGAGGAGAAGAAGGGATGAAGGCGAATATATAAACAATGATGGAAAATATAGAATGACTGGAAGGCGGGAATATCTGGCAAGAACTTCTCTGTCAGATTAATGGGGTTTAGGACTCAAAATCCTCACCAGGTCCAAGCAACTGTCGCTTGGTGGAGGCTGCCGATGCTAACTGTGCCGTTGCTGGAGGGTGTGTGGTGCTATCCTCTCTGAACAACAGGATAACTGCTGCCACTAGGTCTTCAATATCTTGCTCTTCTGCCTCTGTTCCGGGGGCTGTGCGATGCTGTTCTCCTTGAACAAAGAACTGACTGCTGAGACTAAGTCTTCAAGGTCTGGTTCTTCTGCCCCTATTTCTTCAGGCTTCCTCTTTTGCTGGGCGCTGGGCCTTCAGAACTTGATTGGTGGACAATAGTGTTCTATCATGACAGTATTATAGCTGGCTGCACGGGCCCTCTGACAAAATGATCATATAGAGTCAAGTGAGAGGCTCTTGGTCTGACTTCGATGTAGATGAATGTGCTGCCACAACTTAAATCCCTCTTGGTATCCAAGCCCCTGCTTTGTGAATTTCTTGGGATCATTGATAATCTGAGTCCTCCCCTGAAGGTGAGCGCCAAAACCCTTTCCCGGTTGATACCCAATTCTAACCATAATGTTCTAGCCCTTGGTGTTCGTCAATGTGCCCTTCTTAACAGCGGCCACTGATGGGAATACAATTTGGCAACTGCTGGAAAATGTGTAAGCCCAAGGATAATTCACATCGAGCACTGAGATGATGGGCATGTTCGCTGGCCAAACCGACGACATGATTTTCTCGATGGCCTCCACCGTGTGAGTAGTTGCTGCACTCTTGACTTTAACTATTCGCCCTTGAAAAGGGAATTTCAAACACTGATGAGCGGTAGAAGGCACTGCCCCTAATGCTTCAATCCAAGGGCGACCCAGGATGGCTTTGAAAGTAGGGTCAATGTCCAGCACATAAAAATCCACAATCATGACAAGTGGGCCTAATTCTACTTGTAAAGAAATGATGCCATGGCAGGCCCGCCGGGAATTGTCATAGGCCGCTATAGTTGTAGGAGTGGGCTGCAAGCGGCGCTCGGAAATATTACAGGACCGTAAAGTGCTCAGCGGGCACACATTTATAGAAGCTCCAGTATCGACCAATGCGGCATCAACAGCCACTTTGATTATGGTCAGGCTGACACATAAAGGCATTCTCCTAGCCTCTGGGGGAGCCAGCTCACTGTCTGTAAAAGTAATGGTTGGCCCCTTGTTCACGATGGGAGAACGGATGGCAGATTATCTGGGTTCATATCTTCATTCACTATGACCCTTTGCAGAAGGCTCTCAGGGCATCTTGGGGGGTCGGTGACCTTTTGATCATTCAAGGATTGATATTTTGCTGGAGTCTGATTCAAATGCTTCAAAATATCGTATGGGTCCCCGGGATCGGATCTATCTCCTCGATGTCTTGTTGTTGCTGCTGATTGTTATTGTTGGATGGCTGGACCTGTTGACCTGGCATAGACACGGATGCATTTGGGTACATCCGGTGGAACATACGCCCGCTTCGTAGGGTGAGGCTGTGGTGGAGTGGGGGTGGAGTGGTGTCAATGATGGAGGGGTTAGCTAATATGGGTGCAGGCACAGGGAGGAATGGGATGTTAAGGGGTGATGGAGCGATGGGTGGCATGACGGGGGTGTTGTAGGGTGGTGAGGTAAGGGTAGCAACGGTGGGCGTGGTAGGTGTGGATGTGGTGGTAGTAGGCGTGGTGGAAGTAGGTGTGGCATGGGAAATAGCCAAAAGCTGGCCTACTTCGTGCTCGTCGTCGTAGGCCCACGCGGCATGCTGGTGGTGGATGGTGGACGACGGGGTTAACTTGAGCGGGTGGAGGAGGTGGTGGAACAGGCTGAGGGTTCGAAGCGGGCTGATGCTGCGGCATAGGATTGCGAATTATGCCGAGGTCATTTACCGGTTGCTGTGGTTGCTGTGGATGTTGTTGTTGCTGGTATTGCTACTGGAGCAGTTGTTGTTTCTGAAATGGTTGTTGTTGCTGCTGGAATTGCTGCTGTTGTTGCTGTGGCTGCTGTCGCCTTTGCTGCTGCTGCCTCTGACCCTGTTGGGTCCCTCAGTGTCTGATCAACCTCTTCATCTTGGCCCAATCAATTGATTCTGCTCATGGAGATCATATATAATGTCCCAAAATGGAAGCAATCTGACACATTGTGGCCCGGATGGCGATGGTACACACAATACTTTGTTTGGTCTACTGCCATGCTTCAATTCGGTTTTCGCAGGAGGGCCTAAGAGCATTAAAGACATGAGGGCCGCAAAGATATCAGCAAGACTTTCTGGAAGAGGAGGGTATTGCACCCTCTGGGCCCATTGGGCTTTCGAGGAGCATAGCCATTTGGGGTGGAGGGACCTGGTTGTATTGGCGCTGGTCTTGCTGGGGATTTTGAGTCTAAGGAGGTTGTCTATTGTTCCATGGTTGTTGTGGATGTTGATTAAGGAGCGACCTACCTACCGGGCC
The DNA here is from genome assembly GCA_014218235.1 of Colocasia esculenta. Taxonomy (NCBI): domain Eukaryota; kingdom Viridiplantae; phylum Streptophyta; class Magnoliopsida; order Alismatales; family Araceae; genus Colocasia; species Colocasia esculenta. The sequence continues at coordinate 169,316,168 of CM024755.1, forward strand.
TGGGGGTTATTCACTGCACCTACCTGTTCGTGGTTTGGACTCCCTCAGTGACAAGACCTTGTGGTTTCTTAGGATAACGTGACTTAGGGGTCTCAAACATAGAATGGATTGGCGAGTCCTTAAGTTGTGTCTGGATGAAGCGGGCTCGACTGTACATCTAGTGCATGGTAGTGATGTCGTTCATGGCTAGGATGGCTCGGTAGGTTGGGGTGGCATTAGAAATCAACAATTTAATTTTCTCCTCCTCCGGCATGGGGCATCGGACCTTAGCAGCCAGGGCGCACCATCCGTCGGCATAGACAGCAAACTCCTCATCAGGCTTCATTTTCTCGGCCACTAGATCAACAAAAGAATATTCGGGTCCAACCCGATCTTGAAATTGTTGTAGGAATTTCTCTTGGACCACTTGGAAATCTTCGGCCTCCTCAAGAGGTAAAGAATAAAACCATTCGAGGGCCAGGCCATCCAACGACTTTCGGAACAAGTATGCCATGAGGTGGCAGTCGTACTTGTGAGGAGCAGACTCATATACAAAATCTTTAAGGTGCACATAAGGGTCACCCACTCCTGAGTATCGTCTGTAGACCGGGAGTTCTGACTGGGGTGGGACCCAGAGATGTTGAAAGGATGGAAGGGGGATGTCTGTGGCCTTTCGCGGGTCCAACTGTCTCCTTAGGTCATGGAGCTCCCTCTTTATTGATGTCCACTCCGCGAGGAAGTCGGAGGGGGACGTGGCGCGATGAGTGGGAATGAGGGAGCGAGATTGCTCCAAAGAGTAGGACCTCTCGCGGGGAAGGGGAGCAGGTTCAGCCTGATAGATGGAGGACATCGGAGGGGATTTGGGTCGAACCTCCCGCATTGGCATGTAGTTGGGCTCGAAAAAGTGGATGGCCCGCGGACGGAGGGGAGTAGGATCCGCCATAGAGGATTGGACATGTGGTACAGAGATAGCGGGGGCAGAGGAGGCTGCCTGCTGGGCCGAATGATGAGATGGCAGGGATAAGGGGCACTTGCCTTTGGCAGCGGCCAGAAATTCACGAACTTGGTCTAGACTCAAATGCATGAGAAGCTTACTAAACTGAGTGTGGGGGTCATCTACCCCGGAAGGAGAAGGGGGGCGAGATCTACCATCTCCAACGGGAAGGGGCTGGATGTGCCTAGAGAGGGCGGCCACATCCTTCCGGTTGGGCCACATCCTCAAGGAGCCCAACAGGCAAGGAATCATCGACAATGACACGGAAGTGGTCCATACCATACAAGGGATTATGATACAAGACAATGGTTGGAGGGGACTGACTCCATCTACCTAGACAAAGAAGCATGCACCACCCTAAGCAGTGGGGGGTACGACACAGATACCAAACAAATCCTAGACCTATCCAACAGAAGGGACTTGGAGATGAAAAAGGGTGCACCAAGCAAGCATTCAAGTAAGCTGGTTATCGTCCACATTTTAGAGTTGGCACTTCAACCTTTAAGTGGATGATAAATGAAATGTCACTCAGTCAAGTGGGGACCTAAATAGCTAAAACTAAGTACTCTAGTGTAGCTAGGGGTGACACACAACTCACAGGGGAAATGGCTCGAACTAGGGGTGCGACGGGTAACAACCAGCACGGCGAACCGCAACGTGCGTACGGCACGGGGGACTACGGAGGCCCTCGGCAGGTGGCCATGGTCAGCCCAAGCGTGCTCGCAGATGAGGAAAAACCTAACCAGGGAGGATCAGAAGTGTATCACGGCCTAAGTGCACCAAAGTGTATGCAGATCAACAATGCAAAAAACATAGTGGCTAACAGGCATCGGGTAAAGTCGCGGCGGCCAAATACGCCCGCGACCAGAAGCCCAGAAGCGATTATCAGCAGAAGTTGAGGACTGCAGTCACACGAAACAAGTGGCCACAGAGACTAACCTAAGGCGTAGTATAAGCATGGATAGTCCAAAACATAGCAGGATCATGGACAAACAGAAAATCAACACATGGAATCATAAGCAGTAACAAGCATGGTACCTGAGGACGCAACTTCCAAGCATGGTGCGACTAATCGCACCTCACGGCCCGCCGCAACAGGACCCGAAAACGAACAGTAAAAGTAAAAGGAAAATCCGAACCCTAGCAGGATTTAACAAACAGAAAGCGGAAAGTACATGGAAAAAATGGCAAAGACACGGATGTTGAGCAGAAATTGTTGCCCAGCTAGCTAGCCCAGAGGGGGGGTGAATGGGTTAATAAAACTTCGATCTTTGATTAAAACCTGTTTTCTGAAAAGATTGCACAACTTAATAACAAGGTTAGAGTTAGAGCAAACAAGATAACAATCACACAAAACACATCCACAAGACACAAGGATTTTATCCTGGTTCGGAACTCCTCTCCACAGGAGACCTACGTCCAGTCCCTGAGCAATACCTCAGGATTTTACTAACAAGGGTACAATCCCCCTTAAGGATCCTTACACCCAGCCTCAACTGGTCTTCCTTCAGCCTGAAGGGAACAACAACCACCCTGGATACCACCAGGTCTTCCTTCGTCCAGAAGGGAACAACAACCACCCTGGATACCACCAGGTCTTCCTTCGTCCAGAAGGGAACACAAACTAATCAGAAAAGGTTGTGAAAACAGGCTTCAGATTCTAGCTTGACCAGCTACAACCTGAAGCTCCTAAGCCCCGAGAGAGAAAGAGATTTAACAAGGTTTTTCTCTCCAAGGACCACACAGGCTCTTACAAATGAGAAGATTTCTTTGAGCACAGAGAGCTAAGAGCTTAGAACAAGGTTTGAGTGGAGGCTTCGCTCTTCTTCAAGTTCTAAAGATTGTAAGGATGGATTCCTTTCTGCTTCTTAATCAAGCGATGTTTTTCATCAGTTTTTTTTTCTTTTCGTCTTGAGTCTTCTATTTAAACTGCTGATTCAAATTCGAACGTTGAATGTCCGTTGTCTCTTATCCTTGTGTACGTTAGACTGGTTACTGAGGAAGCTTCTGATCGTCAGTCTTTTATCCTGGTGTACACGCCAAAGAGATGTCATAGAACTTTGTATCTTGAGTCCAACGTTGTCCAGATGAGTCTTGTCAGATATCTGTAAGCATATCATCAATAAATAGAAGACAGCTAGGACTGCTGTCTATTGTTAGTTGAGATGAACAGATATTGCAGTATATAGCAAAGCTCCTTTCTGTCCAAGAAAAAGTACGTAGACAGAGTAGCATAGAAATGGAAGATATTGTCTGCATGCATGGGAGATACGATCAGAGAGCATTTAATGCATAGCAGTCAACGGACAAGATATGACTTTGACTTTTCAACGCTATTAAAAGCATTATACTGATGCATCAAGAAATTCGATAAAAAGAATCTTGCTGACTTCATAACTTATGAAATCGTTATGAATTATAGCAAGTCGTTATGAACTGTAAAGAAATCGTTGTGATAACTTATGAAGCCGTTACAACAGGCAAGTCGTTGTGAGCTCTAAAGAAATCGTTGCAAGAATCGTTATGACTAATAAGGAAGTCGTTACGCGAAATCGTTATGACTAATAAAGAAGTCGTTGCGCGAAATCGTTATGACTAATAAAGAAGTCGTTGCGCGAAATCGTTATGACTAACAAAGAAGTCGTTGCGCGAAATCGTTATGACTAACAAAGAAGTCGTTGCGCGAAATCGTTATGACTAACAAAGAAGTCGTTGCGCGAAATCGTTATGACTAACAAAGAAGTCGTTGCGCGAAATCGTTATGACTAACAAAGTAAGAATCGTTACAAGGTCTAAAGAAGTCGTTACGGCTAGAGAGTCGTTGCGAGTTCTAAAGAAACGTTACGAGGTCTAAAGAATCGTTACGGCTAGAGAGTCGTTGCGAGTTCTAAAGAAATCGTTACGAGGTCTAAAGAAGTCGTTACGGCTAGAGAGTCGTTGCGAGTTCTAAAGAAATCGTTACGAGGTCTAAAGAAGTCGTTACGGCTAGAGAGTCGTTGCGAGTTCTAAAGAAATCGTTACGAGGTCTAAAGAAGTCGTTACGGCTAGAGAGTCGTTGCGAGTTCTAAAGAAATCGTTACGAGGTCTAAAGAAGTCGTTACGGCTAGAGAGTCGTTGCGAGTTCTAAAGAAATCGTTACGAGGTCTAAAGAAATCGTTACGGCTAGAGAGTCGTTGCGAGTTCTAAAGAAATCGTTACGGTAACGATTTGAGTGTTCCGGTCAAAGAGGAGTCGTTCTGCTTATCAAAGAAGTCGTTACAGGGACTTGGATAGAAATGATGGGACTTACCAGATTGACTTGATCTTTCATTTTTCTTTTGCTTCCTGTTCTCAAAGCTCAAGAAATCCATTAGTGTTATTTTGTTAATCATCAAAATTAATATATAAATAAATGGAAATATTTATTATGGGGACAGTTTGGTCATCAATCTCCCCCTTTTGATGATGACAAAATATACTAAACATCAGACAAAAAATGAAATATGTTTTTCAGATTTACGTTAGTTGTCTCCCCCATTTTGTCATTAGGCAAAAAGATAAGCTGTGAGACAAAGAAGAGAGAAAGATTTTTATTAAGAGGGAGAAAGATAATACAGAGGAGATAACAAGGAGGCATGCTGTGAGATAACAGCCCATGCCTTGATCTCAAGATCCTCAAAAAATTGCAGAAAAACACCAAAGGTCACTGAGAAGGAGGGTCCCATGGAAGGGATGTTCCTCTGAATGTAGAGTTGCCTTTGCTGCTCTATGAACTCTCCATACTGAGTTTTGTCCAAAATGAATCTGAAGTAGGTACTCTTGCCAAAACTGGCCCTATGGAGAAATCTGTCCAAGGAAATTGGATAGTGAAGTTGCTGAGTTAACAGATCCTGCTTTAGGGCATAGAAGGCAGAATATCTAGCTGCCCAGACAGCATAGAGCTCTGGTATGGGTGCGATGGAATTGAGATCCATAAAGGCTTCTGCAGAAAGAGTCGACTTCCTCTGACTAACCAGATCTTGATTGATGCTTCCAGTTGCTGATAAGAGGCCCGATATAGAAGCTCCCATTCTGAGGAGATGAGTCGTTCACACTCAGAAATGAGTGGAGCTAAGGTTAGAGAAGAGATGCGGCCAGAGTGATATTCTCTGAAGATGAACCGCAAGAAGGAGGGAGATCGGCCCTGCTTTGCTGACATCCGGCCCAGCTGCCTTGCAAACATGTCGAGAGCATGAGATCCAGCATCTGAATTAAGCACTAACGAGTGCAGCTTCGGCAGAAGAACTGGAAACTCAGTCTTGAAGGAGACAAAATCCACTGTAAAAGGAAGGTTGAGAGGGGTCTCTGATTGCCGCACAGTAATCTGTGAGTTGAACTGGCAAAATTGAACTTCTGGAATTTTGTTCAAATAACAGAAGTCACTGTACAACTGAAAGGCTCTGGCAATTCGAATTTCCTTCAAATGAAGGATCCCCAAGAGTTCTTGTGCTGGAAGAGAAACCACTCAGAGAAGGTGAGTGGGTGAGCTCTGAGAGAGAGAGATTCGGCCCTTGCAGTCAGGTATTTGAGTACTGAGCCTTGTTCCCTTTGATGGCTGCCCACTGATCTTCAGTCTTGAACTCAGTGCCCTCAAAGATTTTGGATTTGAAAGGTTGAGATATCTGAGTGAAAGGAAGAACAATGGCTAGGTGTTCGGAGAGGTTGAGAAAAGGAATACCATAAATGGTAGAAAGAATGCATTTCTGGAGGTATTCTCTGTAGATAGGTCTTCTCTTAGGATCAAGGGTAAGAGAGTACCATAAAGGAGGGAAGAGAGAAGCAGAAGGAGTGCTTAGAGAGGAAGAGGTTTTTCTCTTTTTCAAGACAGGACTAGGAGGGTCAGTCCTGTGAATGTGAGAGGCTGTGGAGAAGAATGTGAGGAGAGTGTTCCTTTCAAAAGGGTCGGGAACATTGGTGTCAAAAATACCAAGGGGCAGAGGTTTTACTGGAGGAAAGGTAACAGAATTAGGAGGAGTAGGAGGATAGAAAAGGTGTTTCGGATTAAAGGAAGAGGTTGGTTGAGGATGAGATGATTGAGTTTGAATAGGAGAAGGTTGAGGAGTTATGAGGATGAAGCTGAGATGAGAGCTGGAGTAGGTGAGAAGGAGGGTTGAGAGGAAGTAGAGGATGAGGAAGGTTTGGTGCGAGGCATGGGATGTTTTATGGTTGGTGGAGCAGGAGGTGCAGTAGGAGGAGATGAAGGTGTGGAGAGGGTTGGAGTGGCAAGAGATGAAGTATCAGGGGCCTTGGATACTGACACTGGCTCTTTCCTTGGCCTGACTGTCTCTGACTGCAGGAGATGGTCCTGAAGACCCTGAGGCTGCCACTGGTCCGGGTGACCCTACAACTGATGGCCCTGATGGCCCTGACCCTTGAGCTGGCGGCCCTGTTGGCCCTGAGACTTCTGCTGGAGGCCCTGGTGGCCTAGGAACTTCAGCTGGAGGCCCTGGTGGCCTAGGAACTTCAGCTGGACTGCTCTGAGTAGGTGCAGGAGGGACACCACTAGACTTTGAAATACTAGCCAGCAAGTTCTTCATATCAGACATTTCCTTATTGAAATACCTCATTGCATTTCTTATTGAGGATACGTCTGAGGAGGTTGACACTTGATTTGAAACAATTCCTTGAATACCATTCTGAACTGATGTCAGGATCTCTCCTTGGGCTTTTAGCAAGGCCATAACATGCTTCAACTTTATTTTCCTATGGCCCTTCCTTGACCTCCTGTGAACAATTCTTTTCTGCTTACTTGGCTGAGAGACAGGCTCCTCAAGATTTACTGGTGCACTTGGGCCTTCACTAGCATCAACCAAGGCTGGACCTGAAGTTTCCTGAGAAGGTGCAGCTTGCTCAGAAAAGGCTGCATTCTCTGGCTTTCACTCTCAGCATGCTCCCCCTGAATGGGAGCAGGGACATCAATATTTTCTTGCTCCCCTGAGCAGGAGCTTCTTCCAAGACAACATCTTCCAATGGAGCTTCGGATTGGCATCCCACAGCTGACTCATCTGGCTCTTGCTCTGCTGGACTTGCTGCTGCTTGCTCTACTTCTACTGCTTCTGGAATATCTGCAATAACTGCTTCCCCTTCAGCCACAGAGGATTTCGACCAAACTCCTTCTTGCACTGAAAAGCCACTTTTCTTCAGGTTTCTGGACCTTATAGACTGGCCCATCTTTTCAGCTACCGCACCTGACAGATCTACTCCAAAATGCTTGAAAATCTTGGTCAGAAGATGGGCATATGGAAGGGAAACATTCAACTTGCTCTTTGTTTCCCATAACTGAGCATGTGCAAACTTCATTCGCTCAATCATCAGCGGCCAGGTTTATCTCTTTGTTCTGGATTGCCCAGAACATAATGTCCGAATCTGCCCTAGTGCATGAGGAAAAGGTAGCACTACGGGGAACTAAGATTTGGCAGACTATAAAATGCAGCAACCGGTTGAACGCGGACATCTGATTAATATCCAGCTTCCCATCCTTCAACTTAAATCCTGGACCGATGATCCCGAGACCTTTGACTTCATCATTCACAGAGTGAATGCCACTAAATCCCGAGGTCTTTACTCCAAACAGATCACGCAATAGCTCAGGGGTTATTCTGATTTGGATACCCTTGACAGAGGAAACAAGGATCCATCTGCTTCTGACTTCAGACAGATGTAGAAGGCTTTTACCAAATCCGGGTAGCTTACCTCGCTGAAGGTGACCACATCCATCCACTGCGATCTTCTTAGAGTATCCACTAGCCTGGCCAAGCCACTCTTCTCAAGATTCTGAACATCCACTGCCTTATTTCCGCAAATCTTTGTCTTCACGAAAGTAAATCTTTCTTGCTCCTTTGGGGATAAATACTCAGCACTGTAGCCCCCAACACTTCCGGAGATCAACGGAGCGGCCATGGGTGCAGAGAAGAAAGGATTCTGGAAGGGAGGATGATGGAAGGGACGGAGGTTCTCGAAGGAATTCTTCGCGGGAAGAGAAGAAGGCTTCGAAAGATGCAGAGAGTTGATCCCAAAGTCGTTAGGGCATCAGCTTTGGGTGAACAGATAGAGAATAAAAAGGGTAAAGGTGGAAGACGAATCGATCTCAAAGCGGTTTGGGTAAAATAATATTACTTTAATGACAGGAGGAGCGCCAAACGGCGGCAAAGGTAGAAAGCGACAAAAAGGTTTGACAAGTCAAACAACTTTCTACACAGAAGCGGTCAAAGCATATAGATAACTGAGTTTTGATTAACTTTAACGGAGAGAGAACTTTTCATTTAATCTGAAAAATTTATATGTCAATAAAATCACAGAAATTCTTTCACAAATTGCACATCCCTAGTTCCCTTCTAAGAGATGTAAATCTCTCTTCAGGTAGGGCTTTTGTGAAGATATCTGCCAATTGACCATTTGTATCTATAAACGAAATTTCTAAATTACCACTAGCTACATGGTCTCGAATAAAATGATATCTTACCTCAATGTGTTTCGTCCTTGAGTGTTGAACTGGATTTTTGGTGAGGTTGATGGCACTAGTATTATCACACAATAGAGGAATTGATTTGATGTGAATGCCGAAATCTTCAAGTTGTTGCTTTATCCAAAGAAGTTGTGTACAGCAACTTCCAGCAGCAACATATTCCGCCTCAGCTGTTGATAGAGCTACTGAATTTTGTTTCTTGGATGTCCATGATATTAAGCATCCTGCAAGAAACTGACAACATCCACTGGTGCTCTTTCTATCTACTTTGCAACCAGCATAATCAGCATCTGAATATCCTATTAGATTTATCTCACAAGATCTAGGATACCAGAGACCTAAATCATGAGTTCTAGCTAAATATCTAAATATTCTTTTTACAGAGATTAAGTGAGACTCTCTAGGGTCTGCCTGATATCTAGCACACATGCATACACTGAACAAAATATCTGGTCTACTGGCAGTTAAGTAAAGTAATGATCCTATCATACCTCGATAATTCTTTTGATCTACCCTTTTACCTTTTTGATCACTGTCCATTCTGGTTGATGTGCTCATTGGAGTTGATAATGGCTTTGCATCTTCAAATCCAAATTTCTTCAACAGCTCTTTGGTGTACTTTGCTTGACAGATATGAGTGCCATCCTTCCCTTGCTTGATTTGCAATCCAAGGAAGTAGCTTAACTCCCCCATCAAGCTCATTTCGAATTCTCCCTGCATAAGCTTTTCAAAGTACTTGCAAAGAGATTCATCAGTAGATCCAAAAATAATATCATCCACATAGATTTGTACAAGAAGTATATGTTTAACCTTAGATTTTATAAATAATGTACTATCTACTTTACCTCTAGTGAAACCATGATCTAATAAGAAATTACTGAGCCTTTCATACCAGGCTCTAGGAGCTTGCTTTAGACCATATAAAGCCTTATGTAGTTTAAATACATGATTTGGAAATTCAGAGTCGTCAAAACCTGGAGGTTGTTCAACATAAACTTCCTCCTTGATGAAACCATTTAAAAAGGCTGATTTGACATCCATTTGAAAAGTTTTAAATCAAGTGCGGATGCATAAGCAAGTAAAATCCTAATGGCCTCAAGTCTAGCTACAGGTGCATAAGTTTCATCGAAATCTATGCCTTCCTCTTGGGAGTAGCCTTGAGCCACCAATCTGGCTTTGTTCCTTAAGATTATTCCAGACTCATCCAGTTTATTTCTGAACACCCATTTGGTGCCAATAACTGAATGATTGGATGGTCTAGGAACAAGTGACCATACTTGGTTTCTCTTGAACTGATTTAGTTCATCTTGCATGGCTATATCCAAGATTCATCAGATAAAGCTTCATTGACTGTCTTAGGCTCTACTTGAGAAACAAATGCTAAATAGTCGCATGGAATTACATTACCTCTAGTTCTTACCCCTACAGATGGATCACCAATGATGTTTTCAGGAGGGTGATCTTTCTGATGTCTCCATTCCTTTGGAAGATCTTTATGTTGGATTTCTGTTTGCTGCAGTTCTTCCAGAGTTGGATCCTCTTTGTCCTTAATTGAAGTTTTCTTTAATTTTTCGGACAGGACATCTGCATCATCAATGTCACTAATTTCTTCCTTTTTCAAGGAAGGGTTAGATTCATCAAAAATAACATGTACTGATTGTTCAATTAATAAGAACGTTTATTGAAAACTCTATAACCTTTAGGTTTAGAGGAATACCCCATGAAAATGCCTTCATCTGATTTGGCATCCAACTTACCAATGTCCCTTTTTCCATTGTTATGGATGAAGCAAGGACATCCAAATATTCTGAAATGGCTAATCTTTGGCTTCTTTTCTTTGTAGAGTTCATAAGCAGTCTTTTTCAGAATTGGCCTGATCATCACTCTATTTATGATATAACATGCAGTGTTGATAGCTTCGGCCCAGAAATATCTTGGCAGATCATATTCTGATAACATTGATCTTGCCATATCCAAAAGAGTTCTGTTTTTCCTCTCAGCAATTCCATTCTGTTGAGGTGTCCTTGGAGCTGAGAAGTTGTGCTCAATTCCTTGATCATCACAGAACTTCGCAAACTTTTCATTCTGAAACTCACCACCATGATCTGATCGAATAGAGACAATTGAGAATTTCTGATCTTTCTGAACTTTCTTACTGAAGCTGACAAAATTCTCAAATGTGTCATCTTTGTGCTCTAAAAAGGATACCCAAGTGAATCTTGAATAATCATCAACTATTACAAATCCAAAATTCTTTCCTCCCAAACTGGTAGTCCTCATTGGCCCAAATAAATCCATGTGAAGTAGTTCTAAGGGCTTTGAGGTGGTTACTACAGTCTTTGATTTGAAGGAGCTCTTGGTGTGCTTTCCTCTTGCACAAGGTCTGCAAATGCTATCCAATCTGAAATTTACCTTTGGCAGTCCTTCAACTAGTTTTCTTTTTCTGAGCTTGTTCAGCCCATCCAAGCTGCAGTGGCCCAATCTTCTGTGCCACAACTCAGTTGATTTATCTTTGCTAGCTGCCAAACACACATCTTGATCCTTGAGTTCATCGAGATATAGAACATACAAATTTCTTTCTCTGTAGGCTTCAAATATGACTTCACCATCTTTTAAGATACTGCATTTTGATTCTTGAAACTGAATTTGATGGCCTTTGTCACACAACTGGCTGATGCTGATGAGATTGTGCTTTAACCCTTTGACCAGCATTACATCCTTTATGACTGATTTTCCTTTGATGTTCACAGACCCGCTTCCTATCACAGTCCCTTTTCCATTATCTCCATAGGTGACTGTACCTTCTTCAGCTTGGAGATCAACAAATATCTTCTTGTTGCCTGACATATGCCTTGAGCACCCACTATCCAAATACCATTTGGATGCTCGAGGGTTAACCTGAAATGAAACATCAAGCTTTAGGTACCCAAATTCTTTTTGGGTCCTGATTGGTTAGTATCATCAACTTTACTTTTAATATCCATTTTTTATGTCTTGTTGGGCATGTCATTTTAATATGTCCTAACTTGTTGCAGTGACTGCAGCAGGATAACTTAGTTACTTTTTCTATGTATTTGAAATCAGCTTTGTATGCTACATCTTGTTCAGGTACAAATTTTGGTGTTGGATATGTTTTAGGGTATATTATGGTTTCTTCATTATCTGGGGGTGTATATCCTAATCCATTTTTCTTTTTACCCGATCTCCTAGCACCTTTTAATATTAAAGAGTTTTTACCATTGGTAAATTTTTCTAGGGTGCTTGCTAGTGTATTGTTTTCTTCATTTAATTCATTTACAGTTTTTCTTAAATCATCTGAGTTTTCCTGTTTTTCTAGGTCAGTGATTTTCTGTTCTTGTCTTTTAAATTTTCACATAATAGTTCATTTCTTCTCTTAAGCTCAACTATTTGTTTTTCTAGTTCTTCGTTTTCAGATTTTAAATCTGAGTTGGTATTTTCGAGACATGTGATATTTTTCTTGCTTAGCTTAAGTAGTTTACACACTTCTTTATACTTATTGTAGAGTTCATTAAATGCACTTTCCAAATTATCCGAATCTGAGTCATTACAGGAATCGAAAGAAGAATCAGATGTTACCTTATCCTCGGTATTCGCCATGAGAGCCAAGTTGGCTTCTTCACCTTCACTGCTCGAGCTTGACTCACTATCTGAGTCGCTGCTGTTGTCCCATGCAGCTGCCATGGCTTTCTTTTTGAATCTTCTGAACTTCTTGGAGCTGTCCTTCTTCTTGTGATCATTTTTCTTTAACATTGGACAGTCTGCCTTGATATGTCCAGGTTTCTTGCATTCATAGCAAAGTGGCTCATTCCTCTTCTGATCTTTTCCATCTGGTCTCTTGAGATCTTTGTTTTTCTTGAAGTACCTCCTACCAGACTGGAACTTCTTTTTCTTTGCCAAGATTCTCTGCAATCTTCTTGAGAGCATGGCTTCTTCATCATCACTATCTTTGCTATCTTCACTGTTATCTAAGGATTCTTCTGATGAGTCCCCATTAGCTTTAAGCGCATTTGACTGCTTCTTTCTACTGGAGGATTCTCCTAGTCTTTCCATGTTTATTTCATGGGCCATGAGAGACCCAATGAGTTTTTCTACTGACATTCTCTTAAGATCATTAGCTTCTTCGATAGCTGTGACCTTTGCCGTCCATGAAGATGGCAGGGATCTGAGAATCTTCTTACCATATCTGCATTTTCATATGACTTTCCTAGACTTGCTAGGCCATTAGTAATGTCAGTAAATCTACTAAACATTTGGGTAATAGACTCACCTGTTTGCATTTGAAATCTTTCATACTGAGTGACAAGAATGTCAATTCTTGTCTCCTTTACTTTGTCTGTACCTTCATATGTGATCTTTAACTTTTCCCACATTTCCATGGATGATTTGCATGCTGAAACTCTGTTGAACTCTTTCTTGCTTAGAGCACAACATAGAATGCTCTTAGCTTTACAGTTCAAGGAGATTTTCTTTCTATCTTCATCTGTCCATTGTGCTTTCTCATTTGTGACGACCAGATCACCTTCTTCCACTATTGACCAGATTTGATAATCGTGGCCTTGTAGAAAGTATTCCATCCTGGTCTTCCAATACGTATAATCTTCACCATCGAACAAAGGAGGTCTGTTGACAGACTGACCTTCGAAGTGACTTTGGGCTGCCATTGATCTTTGCTCTTCAGATCGTTGGATCTTCTTCTTTGTCGAAGAGACGGGCTCTGATACCACTTGTTGCCCAGCTAGCTAGCCCAGAGGGGGGGTGAATGGGTTAATAAAACTTCGATCTTTGATTAAAACCTGTTTACTGAAAAGATTGCACAACTTAATAACAAGGTTAGAGTTAGAGCAAACAAGATAACAATCACACAAAACACATCCACAAGACACAAGGATTTTATCCTGGTTCGGAACTCCTCTCCACAGGAGACCTACGTCCAGTCCCTGAGCAATACCTCAGGATTTTACTAACAAGGGTACAATCCCCCTTAAGGATCCTTACACCCAGCCTCAACTGGTCTTCCTTCAGCCTGAAGGGAACAACAACCACCCTGGATACCACCAGGTCTTCCTTCGTCCAGAAGGGAACAACAACCACCCTGGATACCACCAGGTCTTCCTTCGTCCAGAAGGGAACACAAACTAATCAGAAAAGGTTGTGAAAACAGGCTTCAGATTCTAGCTTGACCAGCTACAACCTGAAGCTCCTAAGCCCCGAGAGAGAAAGAGATTTAACAAGGTTTTTCTCTCCAAGGACCACACAGGCTCTTACAAATGAGAAGATTCTTTTGAGCACAGAGAGCTAAGAGCTTAGAACAAGGTTTCGGAGTGGAGGCTTCGCTCTTCTTCAAGTTCTAAAGATTGTAAGAGATGGATTCCTTTCTGCTTCTTAAATCAAGCGATGTTTTTCATCAGTTTTTTTTTCGTCTTGAGTCTTCTATTTAAACTGCTGATTCAAATTCGAACGTTGATGTCCGTTGTCTCTTATCCTTGTGTACGTTAGACTGGTTACTGAGGAAGCTTCTGATCGTCAGTCTTTTATCCTGGTGTACACGCCAGAGATGTCATAGAACTTTGTATCTTGTGTCCAACGTTGTCCAGATGAGTCTTGTCAGATATCTGTAAGCATATCATCAATAAATAGAAGACAGCTAGGACTGCTGTCTATTGTTAGTTGAGATGGAACAGATATTGCAGTATATAGCAAAGCTCCTTTCTGTCCAAGAAAAGTACGTAGACAGAGTAGCATAGAAATGGAAGATATTGTCTGCATGCATGGGAGATACGATCGGAGAGCATTTAATGCATAGCAGTCAACGGACAAGATATGACTTTGACTTTTCAACGCTATTAAAAAGCATTATACTGATGCATCAAGAAATTCGATAAAAAGAATCTTGCTGACTTCATAACTTATGAAATCGTTATGAATTATAGCAAGTCGTTATGAACTGTAAAGAAATCGTTGTGATAACTTATGAAGCCGTTACAACAGGCAAGTCGTTGTGAGCTCTAAAGAAATCGTTGCAAGAAATCGTTATGACTAATAAAGAAGTCGTTACGCGAAATCGTTATGACTAATAAAGAAGTCGTTGCGCGAAATCGTTATGACTAACAAAGAAGTCGTTGCGCGAAATCGTTATGACTAACAAAGAAGTCGTTACGCGAAATCGTTATGACTAACAAAGAAGTCGTTGCGCGAAATCGTTATGACTAACAAAGAAGTCGTTGCGCGAAATCGTTATGACTAACAAAGAAGTCGTTGCGCGAAATCGTTATGACTAACAAAGTAAAGAATCGTTACGGTCTAAAGAAGTCGTTACGGCTAGAGAGTCGTTGCGAGTTCTAAAGAAATCGTTACGAGGTCTAAAGAAGTCGTTACGGCTAGAGAGTCGTTGCGAGTTCTAAAGAAATCGTTACGAGGTCTAAAGAAGTCGTTACGGCTAGAGAGTCGTTGCGAGTTCTAAAGAAATCGTTACGAGGTCTAAAGAAGTCGTTACGGCTAGAGAGTCGTTGCGAGTTCTAAAGAAATCGTTACGAGGTCTAAAGAAGTCGTTACGGCTAGAGAGTCGTTGCGAGTTCTAAAGAAATCGTTACGAGGTCTAAAGAAATCGTTACGGCTAGAGAGTCGTTGCGAGTTCTAAAGAAATCGTTACGAGGTCTAAAGAAATCGTTACGGCTAGAGAGTCGTTGCGAGTTCTAAAGAAATCGTTACGGTAACGATTTGAGTGTTCCGGTCAAAGAGGGAGTCGTTCTGCTTATCAAAGAAGTCGTTACAGGGACTTGGTTAGAAATGATGGGACTTACCAGATTGACTTGATCTTTCATTTTTCTTTTGCTTCTGTTCTCAAAGCTCAAGAAATCCATTAGTGTTATTTTGTTAATCATCAAAATTAATATATAAATAAATGGAAATATTTATTATGGGGACAGTTTGGTCATCAGAAATAGGGTGAACAGAAGGGGAGAAGCACGTACCTTATGTTGCGTCCCCCATTCTAGCCGCGACCTGGTCACGGCGACGCGATACGTCGCGTCCCTGATAGAGAACAGAAACGCCAAAACAACACAAAATACACCTAACAAGGTTTTAGGAAAGCATTTAAACAACACAACGTGGTAGACAAACAGGCAAAAAAAATCACGAGGCTAGCACTGAAGGTCCACTGTGATCGCAAAAGGTGTAATCACGGGGAATGTGCACCCCAAAGACACGTAATGGGATATTAAATCTAATGGTATGGAATGAGGAATGTGATCGCCACCTAGGTAGCTACCTAATGAGAATGAAAAGAGGCTAACTACTCTAGGAAAAGGAGGTGAGAACGTTCGACTTACTGAGATCGTGATGGGTTTCCCCATCGCGATGGGCCTGATGTCACGACGCCCTTGTAGGGCGCGTCTCGGTGTCACACCGCCCTCCTCTGCCGCGTTCTCTGCAGTGCGGGAGAAACGTGAGTGGACCTTCTTCCTGCCCTCCGGCCGGCCAGAGGACAAGATCTGCTCATGGATCTTCAATTGTGTGCCTGCCAAAACAACGGCGAACGAGAAATAAAACCATGACCATATTAAGTGTAGTAGCTATCTTAAATGGAAGAGAAAGATGAAGCATGGAGGGAACGAACCTGGGGGTGGTTTTTCAAACCCCTAGGGTGATGGAAAAACGTGGGAGGAAAAGAAAATGGACCTATCTAGAAAAGCAAAAAATAACATGCATGAAGTACGGAAATGAGGGGAGAGAGAAGGAAAGAGCCCCATATGGGGCAACTCCCTGGATCCAATGAAAGTCTCTGGTGCTGTAGAAGCCTCAGAGGTCGCCTCCTCAAGCTCCAAGCTCTGTAGATGAAGAAAATCATGGCTTGGTGAAGGGAGTAGGAAGAAAATGAGGGAATGGAAGAGCTGCGGGCTAAGTCCAAGTCAAAGAAAATTTCGGCAGCCCTTCGGGGTGAAAAATGGGGCTCTCCTTTCACTAAAGGAAAGGGCCTTGCTTATATAGACAATGAGAGAGAATATCCTATTTTTAGGAGATAAAGACAAAAATGAGAGGATAAAACCAAGTGGAATTCGGATGGGAGAGTCCTAAGGAGTCCCCAAATTCTCCCACAACCCCAAACCGCGGCCATGGGGGTTAGGAGGTTGCATGGGATGACGATAAGGCCATTGGAGGATAAAGTGGAGGTGGTTGCGGAGGTCAGCACACGCGGCTGTTGTCGCGACGGATCGTAGGGGCGCGACAGGGATGAATGCGACGGCCTGGAGGGGCCCGACAGTGAAGCCACGTGCATGGATATGCATGGGCTATCGCGACAGCCAAGAGGGATGCGATAAGATTAACGCGGCTCTCCGACCCATTGCGTTAAGAAAAATGATTATTTCAAATTATTGGCCAATCATATGAAATAATAATGGCATTTAAGCTTGTGGACTCTTTTAGAAGGATAATGGATGGGATTTCATGAAAATTGGGCTATTAATGGGCTCAAAGCAAGGCTAATGGTGGGATCAAGGTGAGTGACCAACTTGGGGCTCAATAAGATAACAAGAAATGTGGTTCAACTTGTAAGGCAGAATCGGGTGTCTACACTGATCTGTGTCGTACGAGCTACTAACTAGCCGACGTACCAGACTCAGCTAAGATAGCTCTACAAACGACTCACGTCGCTGCCCCACCGTTTTCCCCTACTGCTACCAGAGTCAACGACTCGAGCAAACCCCGCCGCCCGGAGCAACCCCCTCTGACATAGGCGCACGGGGACCGGGGGTCCCAGGTAACGGTAACAACTTGTCTCGCGAACAAGCTCTCAAGTTCTTAGCACCGGGAGAAGAGACTAGAGTATTACTGCACTAGGAACAGCACAGGTGCCAAGAAAACCGAGTCGCAGTGGAAGCGGAAACACAAACAGGTCGATAGTCAGCTCTCAGTCAGAGAGGTGACTCGTTGGCCAGTCGCGACCAGAACGCGACGGTTCTGCCCGTCGCGACAAGAAAACTGATGGCGTCCCTTAGGCGCATCGCGATAACGTTGCGGCGGCTAAGAGTACCGCGACAAGCCTGAGTCGACTGATTGCGACACGTACCCCATCGTTATCTCATCGCGACAGAGACGGAGGTCGCAATCGGCAAGACCCTGAACACCTGAACGCTAGCCACGTACCCATCGCGTTAGCAAGACGCGGCGGGTCTGGGGTGCATTCAAGAGAACGCGACGCCTCGATACGTCGCGACCTGGTCGCGACTGGGAAACCTGTCGCGACCACAGCCGAGTGCCCAAATAAGGCAACCTCTACCACTCCAAACCACAACACAAGGCACAAACAGGGAAGGGAAAACATGGAGACGGGCAAAACATGCTAATATCATCCAAACCACCCCAAACAACCCACATGCATGCAAGGAAAAGCCAACTACACTCACATAGTCTCACATGCATCAAGTACTCTCATTACAACCCATGCAACCCAAGCATGAATCAAGAATCACAGGACCATCCACATGAAAACCAGCACACAATTCACATCCTATTCATGGAGTCTAGGCTTGGAGAAGGGGTGTGGCCCTAGCATGGTAGAACTAGGGGATGGTTTGGGGATCCCTACCACAACGCTCCAAGAGTCACCTCTCACGAGCCGAGCAACTCCTCCTTGAGCCGATGGAGAGATGTACACAAGCATGAAGAACACACAATGAAAGGGGGAGAAAGAAGAGAAGATCTTCACCATCAACCCAACAAACACAACACACAAGCACAATCCAACACTTACCAAAACCAAGCTACACAATTCCCTTCCAAGCTCACCACGGAGCTCTAATCGCAGAGGAGATCGCCGGAGGGGGAAAGAACACAGGAAAAAGGGCGAAAAGAAGTTGTGCTCTCAGGCTTGAGCACTTAAACACAGATGGTAAGAACGCGACGAACCTAGGCTTCGCTTTCCCAACGCTAATGCGACACCCACCTACGTCGCAATCTGGAATAGTCAGCTAGTCAACCACCCAATCGACTTGCATGCAAAACTGACAGCAAGATCGCGACGGCCAACCATGTCGCGTTCATGCATGCACTTCAACACGTAGTGCAACTTTCCCGACAGCAAGACGACAAGGAGACAGTCTGCTATCAGGGTACTATCGCGACAGGGGCGGTCGGCGCATTTCGAAATAGAACGCGACGGTCACCTATGTCGCGTTCAGGATGCGACTGGCCACCAGGCCGTGACCACAGCCGGGAAGGCAACCCCTAAAGGAAACGAGATGTTACACAAGTCTTCTATGCCACAAATCAGACTCTTCACTTTTGGTGGTTGCAAGACATAAGTTCACTTCTTTTAATTCTTCTAATTGTAAAGTGTACAAATTCTTCACTCTTTGAGCTTCGAACACAATCTTGTTGTCCTTTTCAATAACACATTTATCATTCTGAAATTTTATTGAATGCCCTTTGTCACATAACTGACTGATGCTTATCAGATTATGCTTTAAACCTTCTACATACATGACATCTTCAATCAAATTCTTTTCTTTAGTACCAACTGTCCCACATCCTAGCACTTTTCCTTTTCCATTATCACCATGGGTGACTTGACCAATTTCATCTCTAAAACTTGTGAACAACTTCCTATCTCATGTCATATGTCTTGAGCATCCACTATCCAAATACCATTTGGATGCCCTCAGCCGACCCTGCAGATAAAATCAAGTTGTAACTTTTGGTACCCACATTTTCTTGGTTCCTTGATGGTTAGTTTTAGGAATCCAACGTAAGTGTCTAGTGGTGCATGTGCTGACAGTGTGTCCTAATTGATTGCAGTGACTACAACATAATTCAAAAGCATTCTTAATATGTGTAGTGTTGTTAAATTTTTTGTTTCTGTTTGTAAACATGCTGATTTACCTTTTTAGATTTTTAATTCCTTTTTCTGCTATAAATTTAGGGGTTGGATACACTTCAAGATGAATAATATCTTCTTCATTCAATGGGAGTGTGTATCATAATCCATTTCTTCTTACCTACCGTTGATCCTTTTATCCTAACAAATAAGGAGGTTTTGCAGTTGGAAATCTTTTCTATAGTAGCTTTCAGGTAATTATTTTCCTATTTTAGTTTTTCTTCATCCTTAAGTTCCTTAAGGTTTGATTCCATTTCCAAAATCTTACTGTTTTTATTTTTTAAATCTTCGCACAGCAATTCATTAGCTCTTTTGATTTCAGTTAAACTTTTATTTAACCTTTCTGCTTCATTCTTTAGAAAGGTACTAGCCTTTTCTTGATTTAGTAAGTTTAGTTTAAATATTTTCATTTGCTTAATTACTATTTTATATTTTTCATACAATTCATTAAAAGCATCTTCAAGATTGTCAGAATCCGATTCAGAACAGGAGGTAAAGGAGGTTTCAGAATTTACCAGCTCTAGTTTTGCCATGAGGGCTATATTTGCCTTTTCTTCCTCTTCGGATTCCGAGCTTGAGGATTCTGAACTGGTAGCTTCTTTGTTGTCCCATGTTGCTGCCATTGCCTTTTTTTGTATTTTCTGATTTTCTTTTCTTTGTCTTTCTTCTTGGCAGATCTTTCTGCTTGATCCTTTTTCTTTAGCTTGGGACATTCGGATTTGTAATGTCTAGGTTGGTTGCACTCATAGAAAGTTGGCTCCTTCTTCTTGTCTTTCTTGAAAAATATTTTGGAGCCGAACTTCTTTTTTTTTGCAAGAATTCTCTGCAACTTTCTTGAAAGCATAGCCTCGTCATCACTATCTTCTGACTTTTCTTTAGAATCTTCAGATGAAGAGGAATATGCAATCTTCAAAGCATTTGACATTTTCTTTTTCGAAGAATTTTCAGCAAATCTTTCCATATTAATTTCATGAGCCATGAGGGAACCAATTAGCTTATCAATGGATAATTGAGTTAAATCATGTGCTTCCTCAATGGCCGTAACTTTAGGAGTCCAAACATTAGTAAGAGATCTTATAATTTTCCTAATTGTTTCTTCATTAGTTAAGATTTTTCCTAGAGAGCTTAATCCTACTATTATGTTTGAAAATCTGTTATACATCTGAGTTATATTTCTATTGGAGCATTTTGAATGTTCATATTGTGACACAAGAATATCTATTCTAGTTTGTTTAACCCTATCAATACCTTCATATGTTACTTGAAGTTTATCCCACATTTCTTTTGTTGTTCTACAAGCCGATAGCCTATTGAACTCTCTTTCAGAAAGTGCACAGCAAAGATAGTTTTTAGCTTTGTAGTTTAATGACATATTTCTTTTATCAGCTAGTGAAAGACCAGAAGAGGAGGACTCACCAATGATTTGGAAATCACCTTGTTCTATTACCTGCCATAGGTCGAAGTCAGTTCCTCTAATGAAGCACTCCATCCGCATCTTCCAATATTGATAGTCCTCACCATCAAAGAATGGTGGTCTTGTAATAGATTGGCCTTCATAGTTGTGAGCTTCAGCTGCCATTTCTTCTCAAATCTTTTAGATTCTTCTGAGAAGACCTCGCTCTGATACCACTTGTTGGTTCGAAATGGCACAATAGATGTCCTAGAGGGGGGTGAATAGGACTTCTTGGCTTTAAAAATTTTCTTCTGAAATTGCACAACACTAAATAAATTTGTTAGTACTTAGTGTGGTGTGTGTGATTCAATTGTGAACTAGGCGGAAACAA
Organism: Colocasia esculenta; assembly: GCA_014218235.1. Lineage (NCBI taxonomy): Eukaryota > Viridiplantae > Streptophyta > Magnoliopsida > Alismatales > Araceae > Colocasia > Colocasia esculenta. The sequence goes on from CM024755.1 coordinate 169,337,305, forward strand.
TCACACAAATATGCACAAGGATTTATCCTGGTTCGGCCCTTCCTACATAGAAGTCCTACATCCAGTCCTCAAGCCAACCACTTGAGATTTCCACTATCTGCCAATGAATTGGCCTTCTCTCACCCTTGAGAGAAAATACAATCCCACTTGCTCCCAAGCAAGTCTTCCCTAAATAGGGGTACAAACTACCTTACACAAGGCCTTCCCTACACAGGAGGGGAAATGCAGAAACGACCTTCCGCAGAAATTACACAGGAAAACAATAATAAGACACTTGTGTGATTGCCTAAAAGCTGAGTACCAACACACACTAATTTCAGAAGGACTTTAACAGATCAGAAATGAGACTCAAATCCTATCTGAATGAGCAAGGTGGACTTCAGAGAATAAGCAATTACAATTGCCACCCAGACACAAGACTTCTAAGAAACTTTAGAGAGCTTGAGAGATTTCTGCTGAAAAGAAAAGGCTCTCCACTTTTTGCTTGGAAGAAGACTTGTGTGATTTCTGGCTTGAGGGAATTCGAAGTGTGAAGCTCACTGAAGTTGCAAACACTTGATATCTCTATGTATTTCTACTTCTTTCAAACTTCAGTTTCTTTTATAATCCTCAGAATGTAGCCGTTTGAAAGATGGTTGTTGGAATTTGCCCGTTTGAAGAGAGCTCTGGGATCCTTTGGATTTTGCAAGGCTTGTTGTCCATGGGTCCTTCTGTTTTGCTTCTTTCCAATGTCTTCAGACGAGGGTTGCAGCTTCACAGCTAGAAGATCAACTTCTCATTAAATGGACTGTGAAGGTAGCATGCTGAAAACGTGCTTCAATAAATGTCTACAGCAAAGACAAGACAAAAGGAAGAGTATCTCCATACCTTTGAGGTAGGTGAGTCAGAGAGAAAAAGAAAAGGCATGAAAACCTCGTATAGGTATGTTTTTCAGATACAAAGAAGGACAGACAATTGTGCTAAGAAGGTAAGGTATGGGTCTGACAGTAGTAGGTGAGCCTCTGTCAGATGCCATGCGCCTGAAATGTAATAAATGCACTATCTCTTCTGTATCCACAAAATTCGGATCATTTTCATGAAGCAAACAGCTTAGTTTGAATAAAGAGTTGCAGAAATAGTCTAAACATTTTTGGATAAATAGTTTAAGTATAATGTGTCTTATCTTGTTAGAAAAATAATAATAAAATAATGATATTTTGATGGATCAGCAAAATATTTGATCATTGAAAAGTTTATTAGAAATAATGTCAAAGATGATTATGAAACAAGATTACACTAATTGTTGAACTGGAAGGTTCAGAGAAACACTAAGTATAGATCTGACAATGAAGTCGGATACAAAGGAATATGCAATTCGACTATGGAAGATGAAGAATGATTCGACTTCAATAGATATTATACTAGAATACAAGTCGGGAATGAAAAGAATGATTCGACTTTTGAGAAAGATTATAATCCGAATATAGAAGTCAAAGTTGAAAATAGAATAATTTGACTATTGTGGAAGTTAGAATTTTTCTGAGGAAATAAAGGCAATTCGACTTTAGCAGTCGGACATTGAGGAATTAGAGTTCTGAAGCATTCGACTGTAGGAGTCGAAGTTGATAGTCGGATTATGTAGTTACCTTTATGAAGTATTCGACTGTATAAGTCGGAGTTGGAAGTCGAATTATGTATAGAGGTGTGGACTTAGAAAAAATCCTATGGTTTTTAACTTCGATTCTGAAGGAGTCGGAGTTAGCAGTCGAAGTCTCAAGTTGGATTCAGTATGACATAGAGAGAGTCTGTGGACTTAGAAAAAATCTTGAGATGGAGTTTGTCACACTATTGTATATATTTTTTGTGATATGTAATTGATATATTTACTATGTAGAAAGTCTATTTAAAAGTTTTATCATAGCAAAAACATGATATATGCTAAGTCTACAAAATCTTAGATTTTCTTAGGGGTAGTTGCTCAACAGGTCGGCTTTTAGGTTATGGTCTCCGATCATTACTTCGACAGAGAGAAAGTATTTGTTCAATTTCTCCTTTTCTCCTAGTGGCATTGTGACAGAGAACTCACAACCCATGGATATAGGTTTTGCAGTCAGGGCATCAACAAAGTGTTGAGATATCAATGAATGAGTTGCTCCAGTATCAAAAAAAAAAAAAAACTGATAAGGAGAAAACTTGTAGGGTACCTTCTACCACGCCACCTTCCTCAGTGGGCTCTTCATTGTGCAGGGCTTGCAGTTGGCCCTGTTTCTTAGGCACATTAGGGCGCCTCTCATGTTCTTTTAGTAGCGGGCACTCGGGGATGCAGTGCTCGCGGCTTCCACAGCGCAGACATGCGCCAGCCTTCCTCCAGCACTCGTCAGCGGTGTGACCTGGCTTGTCACAGTGCTTACAGTTACTTTTTGTTTGAGTGTTGGGGACAATAACCTTAGGTTTCCTTTCTTGGGTAGGTCCCTCCGTGATGTTGAAGGGACGCTTCTTGCCATTGTTCGGCTTAGCAGATGATTGACCAGAGGTCATCTCCTTCTTCACGAACTTCCCTTTGATATGGTCGGTGAAGTCCATAGCATCTTCCAGCAGCTGAGCCTTCTTCACCATCTCGGCGTAGGTCTGGATGTCGAGAGGAGCCAGTTGGGTAATATATTAAGGCTTAAGGCCGTTGAGGAAGCGCTTAGCCTTCATTCTCTCAGTGTTCACTAGGTGTTCAACATATCGTGCCAGTCTTGAAAACTGGGCTTCATACTCGGCCACAGTCGAGCTCCGCTGTTTCAGAGCAGCAAATTCCGCAACCTTCCTTTCTTGGACACGCTCCGAGAAATACTTGGAGTTAAAAGCTTCTTTGAATTCGGTCCAGGTGAACTGACCATTAGCTCTGGTCGCTTCAACAGACTCCCACCAAGCGCAGGCATCCTTTTCCAGTTGGAATGTGGCTAGTAGCAGCTTATCCCCTGCTGCACATTGCATAACACAAAAGATCCTTTCCGTTCTTAGCCAGTGTTCGGCTTCATCCGGATCCGTGGATCCACTGAACCTAGGTGGGTTCAAACTCCTGAAGTTACGGTGTAGGTCGCCTGCACCACCACGATTGCCACCTCCTTGAGTAGCTTGCACAATTGCGCGCATCAGTTCTTGGATGGTATGTTGCATGCCCCTCATTTGAGCACGTTCAACAGTCATCTTGATTGCTTAGTTCCTACAAAATAACTTATTGTCATGATGTTGATGTAGAATTTAATTCGTGCGTGTGTGAGTTCATTTTAGCTAGTTACCCTTGGCTCTATCCACAACTCACATAGGTAGGATAATTGACTCTAGTCGAGGCAGGTCAACCTAGATCATCCTATACCTAAGAAAACCCTAGGCTCTGATACCATAAAACTGTCACGCCCCGACGCGGAATATCGGAACGCGAGGCAGTTGCAAGTAAACGGGTACAGAGTAAGTACTAGACATCAAGCCATTGGACAAGAATAAATACTAAAGCAAATTCATTTCATTAATAACTTTCCAATGTCTAGTTACAACCACTAATATCAGAGTCATTCTATAGGGCCCAATTACATTGAATAAAAGCAAAAGGCTAAACTAAGACTCGAACATAATGCTAGGACGCTAGGGTACTCATGACTTCACTCCTGGTCGTTCCCGTCCTCTTGAGTGTATGTGTCATCCTCGGTCTCACCTGAGAACACAACGACAAATAACGCAGGGTGAGCGATAACGCACAGTAGGACTTAAATCTCAATAGTCAAGCAGGCTTTAAATAATTAATGCATTAAAGGCAGAGTAACTAATGATAGAGCGAGAGAGTCAAGTAAAAGATAGCAGGATAGCGCATGATGGAAATAGCACAAGCTTTCTAAGTGTAGCAGGAGTGTCGAGTATAGCACAAATAGCAAGATGGACATAGCACAAATAGCACAAAGTATAGCAATAGCACAACGGGAATAGTATAGCACTTTTTGTCAATAGACAACGAGAGAATATAGCACTTTTGATTGTCATTTAGATAGTCGAGATAGGTAGCACTCGAGTGTAATGCCAAACACTCTGATCATTTAACTCCCATGGGCACTAGCACTTTCGGACGCACATCCGAGGACCAGATCGGGCCCTTTATTTATTGCCAGGCATTGGTTATATTGTTTATCCTTAGACAATCAGTTAATGGCCAATATAGAGTACCAAGAAATAGATGAGAGTACTAGATGAATAGACGAGATAGTAGAGTGAATGTGAATAGATGAGCCAGTAGAGTATAGATGAGAGCCAGTGGACATTACACGTAACAGGTCGAGTAAACAGGCGATAGTAACAGTTGCACAACACGCGCACTTGGTGTTGACAATCAGGTGGAACTCACAACCCTTCCACTGGCCATGTCAAGCACAGGTCTAGAGGTCTGGCGTGATTCAAGATAAGAGTGAACTTCTAATAGCCATTTGGATCATGTTGATCCTTAAAGGGTATCATAAGTGTTAGGGTACAACCGGCTCGTCGACCATGTGGGAATCCATTGACAGAGGAGACTTACGGAGGCCTTGAACAAAGACTCACTAGTCCAGCAGAAGGAATATCCGACGGAGAGTTCGTCCAAGTCAAGAGAGAGTGTGTATAGAAACAAGTGCTCGACGTTCTAGAGGAATTCTAGAACAGTGGAGCATCGATATCGGTGTTCCTAAAACATCGCGAGAAAACATAGACAAGTCTATTTAAAATATGGCAATTTAATTACATAAATTACCAGAGGTATTATGAGTTAATCACATGCCAAGTTAAGCCATAATTGGATGGTTCAAAGTGTGTGCATGTATCATGAAATCATAGCTAGAAATAAGTCATGTGCATGTCTTTTAAAATCATACAAAAGTGTTTAGTTTTAACAGGTATATTTATTGTGTATATGACTGTTAAGAAAGGGTATAAACACTATAGATAGTCAAGACTTGCTGAGACAGGGGGTTTCATGCAAAAAATCCAGATCGCGACATACCCTAATGAGGGTCGTGATCGCGACGAAAGGCTCTGTCGCGATGGCCCTGTGAACACAGCCTATCGGGCCGTCGCGTTCACAGGGTCTGCACCCGAGTTCGACAGGGACAAGAACAGTATATTGGATTGCGGGCCAGACTTACCCTATTTGACATAGGGTGATTCATAAAATCATAACTAATTGTATAAGCGATGAAAAATCATGAAACTAGTTGCGAATTGATCTAGACATGCATGGGTACTTACAGTAAATAGGAATCGGAAAACAAACAGGGTTTAGACATGCTTTAAACACGAGTATTCATGATGAACATGGAATAGTACATAGTTGAGATCAATGATTAAATTCGCATGATAGGATAGATGAAAATCAGGGCTTTCAAGGGCAAAAGATGCCTAACATGCATCAGTTACTACAGTAAAACTGTCGTGGCATGGGGTTGAGTATACAAGGAGAACAAGATTTAAGATGAAGGGTCGGGCTCATGCTAGTTGCAGAACATGAAAAATCAAGAAGAAAATATAGGCTCGATGGAAAAATATGAGACAAGAGGGCTTTGAATCCTGAGGTTTAGATCAACCTACAGGCGAAATTGATTTAGTTTTGCTCGTGAGAATGTCTACATTTGAACGATTTCCTCTTGTAGGGCTAGAACTTAAAGAACGGGATTGAAGCTTTGATGGAGCCTCCTTCCCACAAATTCTCCTCTTCCTTGGCCTCTCCTCCTAGTCCAGAAACCCTTGGAAACGAGCTAGGGCCGGCCATGGAGGTTTAAGAGAGTATTCATGTCTCTTGTATTTCTAATTCCTAATAAGACTCAAATTCCTATTTAATTTCGGGATTTCCTATTTCTCTCATCCTTTCCAAGCTTGAGAACTTCTAATTGGGTTAGGATGGGAGTTAAATTCGTGGCCAACCTATTGGGGTAGGTTTAGGAATCCAAATCCAACTCAAACTTCTTATTTAATACATTAAATACCCCTTTTCTATTTAAGTAATATTTTAGTTACGAATTTAAGGTATTTTTCTATTATTTCCCTTTTAAAAATCTCTATTTTGGCCCACTAATTTCTAATGGGTCCATTAGCCCATTACTTCTTTTCATTTAATGGGTTTTATTTAATTCTCTTTTATTTGATTTTCTAATTGCTTTTATTTTTATTATTATTAAATTTTTATTTTCTGAAAATCCAGATTGCTATACTCCTCCTATGTGTGGGCTACCCTCCAGTCGGTGTAGATCGCCGGAAAACTCCTCCAGTCGCCGGATCCACCTCCTCTAAGGTCAAGGTTCGTACACAAAAACCCTAGCTCTCCTCAAAGACCAAAAAGACTTTCCCTCGGCCGAAAGAGAGATTTTTATAAGCCACGGGTTTGGGGTACACTTAAGGTTAGGTCTCCTATGGTTTGGGATGGGTTTCCTAAACTGGAACCGGGCAAAACGCGAGCGTTACTAAATCAGAAACCGTCAGCAAGCAATAAACTTGGGGTCCACATCTGGTGCCGCCAACAGGTGATTGGCGTCCACCCAGGGTGCCGCCCACAGAGGGATTGGCGTCCATCGATCTGGACGCCAACCCTGTCCTGGCAGTCAGCGGCACAGTGTCCTGCCGCCAACTGGGTATTTCGGCCAGAATTGAGACAACATCAACACAAACACACAATTGCATCATAACCAATTTAAATGGGGACTGAAATAGGTAGATATCATATGTATAATGTTAAACATATATATATTCATGCTTACACCATTTATATACATGCACTATGCACATTATTATTTAGGCATCATACACATCATAAACAATTTAACATATCCAAAATAGATAATTATCATTTGCACAAGATGAACATACATATGTACATATGTACAACGTATATTTACACACAATATCCATGGAGTAACTAGTATAATATGCACTTCAATGGTTAGATCGTATACGCAGGGTATTATTAAGATGCAATATACAATAAGTTAAATAAGAATAACCTAGCCGAGTCAACCAACTTCACTTTCTCTCTCTAGAATCTAGAGAGAGAGAGTCTGGGTATTCGCTTTCTCTGGTGTAGGTAACCTAGCCACCAGCCCTTGGGCCTGGCCGGCCATGGCCGCCTCAGGGGAGGTGCCTGCTCCTCCCCTGGGTCGCTCCTTTGCCCGTGTGGTTGCTGCTTCTCTCGAGCTTCCCCCTGTTCCCTCCATACAACATGCCCCCGCCTTCACCGATCTGGGTGAACCTGCGGTTTTCTTCAGCAAGGAGGAGATGGATGCATCGCAGATCCCCTTCCAGTTCTTGGTGGTTGCAAAAACAGCTTTTGGGCGGCCTGCTATTCCTGACATCCGATCTCATATCCAATCTAGATGTGGTCTTAAAGAAACGTTTCTAATCAGTGCTTTGGACAATCATCATCTGCTGTTCAGATTCAAATGTCATGATGACTATCTCAGGGTGCTTTTACGTGAATTTATCTATGTCCAAGGTAAGCGGTTCAGATTTTATAAGTGGTCCCCTCTCTTTAATCTATCTAAAGAACCAACTATTCTTCCTGTTTGGATTGAGTTTCCCGCTCTTCCTGTTAACTTATATCAAAAGAGTTTGTTGTCCTCTATCGCGGCCAACGTTGGCCCAGTTCTACAAGTCGCACATGATACTGAACTCCTTCTTAACACTAAGGCGGCCCGGGTTTGTGTGGAAATTGATGTGCTGAAACCTAGGCCCGACAGGGTCTGGATTGGGATGGGTGAGTTAGGAGGATATTGGCAAGATGTTATTTACCTTAATATTCCGGATTATTGTCATGGTTGCCGGCGGCTAGGGCACAATCAGGAGAAGTGTCGCTCTGTGGAGTCTGGGGTGCTTTCCATTAAACAGCGACCCGTTACAAAGCCGACAGTGGGGAAACCTAATACCACTTGGGTTCCGGTTGCGGATGGCGGAGCAGGAGGTGAACCGCGCTTAGATGAAGCGGCTAAGGAACATGGGGATCCTGTGTCCCAGAATCTGAGTTCTTCTAAGGAGATGTCGAGCGGTCCTACGTCGAGCGTGCATGGTACTGTTGGCGCGACTGTTGTAACGGGTCCAGGCACCACGTCGGAGGAGCAACGGCCATCATTAATTCCGATACCACAGGTTTGCATGCAGGAACCTATCGTTTTACGTGAAGTCTTTAGTGATAACAGGATTGCTCATCCCTCACAAATGAATTCTGTGGAGACGCAACCTCTTGTGCCGGCAGAAGATGCATTGGGTGAGACAGATATTCGTGGATCGAAGGTTGATACGTTAACGTTGGCTAGACGGGATAATCAGCTGATGCCTCTCCACTCTATTATTGCTGTTGACCCTGGTGGGGCTCGTAGAGAACAGGTTGTTACTAGAGCGCGTGCTCGTTCGGAGGATAGAGGTAAGGATCCAGTATCCCAATGAACTCAGCCCTTTTCTGGAATATCCGGGGGATCAGAAATATGTCTTCTCGCAGGTGTCTCAAAAAAATGGTTCGTCAATATCATCCTTCTATTGTGGCTATTATGGAGCCTAAGCAATTTCTGTCTAAGGCCTCTCGGTTATCTTATTCTTTGAAGCTGGATAATTTTGCGGGTAACTTGGATCAAGAATCCAAGATTTGGGTCTTCTGGGATTCAACCATTCCTTTTCAAGTCATGGCAACATCTGACCAGTATATTACTTTGGGGCTTCCTTCTGTGGATGGTTTTTCTTGCTTTATTACTTGCATCTATGCTTCTTGTGACTGTGCTTCTCGTCGCCAGATGTTTGACGAGCTTATTCAGTTTTCTATTTCGGTGGATGTCCCTTGGCTTCTTGGTGGCGACTTCAATTGCATCGCCCACCCATCTGAAAATTTGGTGGCTTATTTGGTAATAATACTGGTATGATCGATTTTAATGCTTTATTGCTGCTATTGGCCTTTTTGATGCTGGTTTTATGGGCCCTACTTATACTTGGAGCAATAATCGTACTGGAAGTGCTAATATCCGTGCTCGTTTGGATCGTATCCTTATGAACAATCAGTGGCAAGACAGTTGGCCGAACCTTCTTGTCTCTCATCTTAGGAGAGGTCCCTCAGACCACTCCCCTTTAGCGGTTTCTAACTGTATTGTTGCTAGAGGCCCTAGTCGGTTTATCTTTCAAAACATGTGGCTTTCGCATGATTCTTTTCTTGCCCTTGTGGATGAATCCTGGATGAGGAATGATATCCAACATTGGAATCCTCTGGTCCGGCTGCAGGTGAAGCTTAAAGAGGTTAAGTCTGCCCTCAAATGTTGGAACCGTGATGTCTTTGGTAATGTTCAGCAAATGGTTATTTTGGCCTCGGAGCAGGTGGACAAACTTCAAAGTGCTTTTGATCTGGTGTCTTCAGATGATAACAGATCTGCTCTTGACACAGCCAATGCCAATCTTAATATTGCTCTTGCCAGGGAGGAAGACTTTTGGAAACAAAAATCGAGGGTGGATTGGCTTACAAATGGTGAACGGAATACTTCTTTTTATCATGCCACGGTTAAGTGTAATAGGCGGAAGAGTTTCATTCATAGACTAAAAATTGATGGGCATTGGTGCATGGATCAGGATGTGCTCCGCCATGAAGCAGCTACTTTCTTCCAGTCGATACTCACCTCTCAAAATCATGTTATCGATCATAATATTTTGGATAATATCCCGGCTGTTATTACTCAGGAACATAATGACATGCTCTGCAGGACACCTTCGGCGGATGAGGTGAGGTCTATTGTTTTTGCTATGAATGGCCACAGCGCTCCTGGGCCGGATGGTTTCTCGGGCTTGTTTTTCACTCACTGTTGGCCCATCATTGGTGACGATGTTATAGATGCTGTACAAGGTTTTTTTGCGGGTTACACTCTTCCCCGTGGGCTTACGTCTTCCATAATTACCTTGATTCCTAAAGTTGATGAGCCTCAAACTTTCAGTGATTTTAGGCCTATTACCCTGTGCAACTTTGTCTATAAGATTATTACCAGGGTGTTTTGTGACAAACTTGCTCCTATCTTACCCTCTATCATTTCTGAGGAGCAAAGTGCTTTTGTCAAAGGGAGATTCATTCTGGATAATGTTTCTCTTGTTAGACATATTTTGAGAGACATTGACCGTAAGGTGAGAGGTCATAATATTCTTTTCAAATTGGACATGGCCAAGGCTTATGATCGAATGGAGTGGGACTTCATCCTGCAGGTCATGAACAAATTCGGTTTCTTTCCTAAGTTTACTTCTTACATTGCCATGGTTCTATCTAATTGTTGGTCTTCTGTTAGCTTCAATGGCTCGTTGGCTGGATTTTTCAAATCCACTAGAGGTATTCGGCAGGGTGATCCTCTAGCTCCTATCTTATTTATTATTGCTTCTGAGGTCCTTAGTCGTGGATTGAGACAGCTCTTTAACTCTGGTCAGATTCAGCACTATAGTAGCCCCAGGGATTGTTTGAAGGTTTCTCATCTCCTTTATGCTGACGACACTCTGATCTTTATGAATGCGGGTATTCTTAATGTCAAAACTTTGTTATCTTTCCTGCATGCCTATGAATTGAGCTCTGGTCAACAGGTGAATCCCAGTAAGAGTTGTTTTCAACTCTCTGTTAAGGCTCCTAAAGTGTTAGCTACTAGAATTTCTCATATCACTGGTTATCGCTGTCACCATGGTAGTATGATCTATCTGGGAACTCCTTTAAAACCCAAATGGCTGAAGACTCAAGACTTTAAATTCTTGGTTGATAGACTCACCCGCAAATTAGCGAGTTGGAGGGCCAAATCGTTGTCCCAAGCCGGGCGGGCTATGCTTATCAGGTCAGTTCTTTTGAGTCTTCCCGTCTACTTGGCTAGTTCAATCTCTATCCCCAAGTCTATTTGTCATCAGATAAACAGGGTTTGTGCCAATTTTTTCTGGCAAGGAGCTGATGGTAGCCATCATCACCATTGGGTTAGTTGGCACAGGTTGCAAAAACCTTTTGTTGAAGGTGGCCTTAATTTCAGAAACATTGAGACTTTACAAATTGCTATGGCTGCTAAACAGTTATGGTCTATTTTGCATGGCAATTCCCTCTGGTCTACTTATGCCAAAAAAAGGTTCTTGAAAGGTTCACACCTTAGGGACATTTTCAACCCCTTCCCTTATGGTATTTCTAAGAAGAACTTCTTGCTGGCTAGGGATATTGTTCTGGATAATTCTAGGTGGTTGACGGGCGATGGTTCCACGGTGGATTTCTTTCGTGATAAGTGGATTGGAAAATGTACTGTTTTGCATGGCATGAGGAATGCGGCTTCCTATACTCAGCAGTGGCCTAGAATATCAGTTCGGGATATGGTCCTTTCACCACACGAAAGTATTTGGAACAGTTTGAGCTACAATCCGCATGAGGTTCATTCCCTCCTCTCTCAGCGGCAGGATGTGTTCATTTGGGAAGGATCTGCTCATGGCGAGTTTTCTGTAAAATCGGCCTACTGTCTTGCTTCTCATAATGGTATTCGCCGGCCTGCTTTTACTAAACTATGGCATCATGCGTTTCCTCCTCGTTCTGCCATGTTCATGTGGAAGATCCTTCATAGGGTGGTTCAGGTGGATTCTCGCATTATGGAATGTGGCATCCCGGTGGTTTCCAAATGTGTATGCTGTGCGGACCATCACCTAGAATCTCTGGACCATCTGTTTATCTCAAGCGACATTGCCACGGAGTTATGGTCTTGGGTGGCGCCTTTGCTCCACAATAAAACTACATGGAGCGACCATATTACTATTAGATGTTGGAGTATTATTGCTAACTCAAATTTGCGTTCGGCTTATCATTTTGCTGGTTTGCTGGTTTGCCTATTAATGATTTGGGAAATATGGAAGTTCAGATGCACTGCTAGAATGGAGGGCACCCTTCGGACTATTGACGATATTAAGCAGTCCATTATGTTTAATGCGCACCGAATTGTTAATACGATGCATTTCTCTCGGTCTATTTCTTCTGCTCAGGCTGATGATCTTCAGGGGTTTAACATTCATCCGTTGGTCAACCTCAAAGTTCCTTTCCCGGTAAAATGGCTTCGTCCACATCATAACTACTGTCTCAATGTGGATGGGGCGTTCAAACGGTCTACTGGCATCTGTGGGGGCGGTGGCTGTTTCAGGGATTCTAGAGGTCAATTCATCTATGGATTCGCATTCTACTATGGCGCTGGCAGTAGCCTCCTGGCTGAGTTGAGGGCGATGCATGATGGCTTGCGTTTGGCACTTGAGAGGCGGCTTCCTGTCTCCATTCTTTATTCTGATTCGGCCCTGCTGGTTGGTGCTATCCACTCTGGGCGGTGTCCACATTGGTCGGTTTTCCCTTGGTGGAAGGGTATATGCAAGATGATTGAACACCTTAAGCCGATAATTCAGCACACTTTCCGGGAAGGAAACCAGGTGGCGGACTGCCTGGCCAATCATGCATGTGCTCAGGCGGACAACATGGTTTACTCTGACTTCAGATTGCTACCTCCCTCTTCTAGGGTGCGCTTCTTGTGGATAAAGTTGGCCTGCCAAGCTTTCAGATTCCTTAAAGAGCCCTGTTTTTCTACTTTTTAGTCATTGTGGTTTTCCTACTTTGGTTTTTACTAATTCTAGTAGGTTGAAGTTTCAGAAGGCGTCGGGTGTATCATGTACTTTGTTCATCTTGATCATATCTATAAAATTTTGGCAATGGGTTGATCGCCTGGGGGGTGAGCACATTTTCCTCCTCTGGAGGAAAATGCACCTAACCGGTCGCTGACCCTGTTGCCCTGCTTATTGAAAAAAAAAAAATAAGAATAGTCTATACGACAAAAATCAATTTGCATACGCACACTTGAATTGACATATACATATATTGTACATGAAATAAATAAATACAATATGTACCTATATACACATTACATGCAATAAAAATTAACTCATATATACCTATAAGATGTATAGAAAAATTCACATATTTGCATGCACACATTACTTAAATATACTATATACGATTTCTAAAGAAGTACAACACGTACAAGATTAGTTACTTACTTACATTCACAGAAAATAATATATATATGTACTTACATATGCACATGAGAAATTTAGAAATTGAAATATGCACATTTTAATACATACACTATATACATAAACAGGTAAATAACACATGCATAATATAAAATGAATGAAATTTTGGGATATCACACCAATCTTCTCCTTCACAAATACTGAAATCTCATCAGACAGATCTACTGAAAATCTTCTAAATATAAGTGTGAGTAGGGGTCCATAGGGTAGAGATTCCTGTAAGAATTTGGACCTTGCCATCCTTTCCAATATAATCGAGGGTAGATTGACCTTGTGCCTCTGAATGGCCCAAAAAAGCAGAATGCCATCTCTAGCAGTGATGGATGAGTGCGTTCCAGCCCTGGGGGTAATGATAGTGGTGATTATGGCATGAATGATCCTCTTCTCTGCTAAGAGCTCGTTGACAATGAGCCCTTTCGTAGAGATGTTGCCCAACTAGCAAGCCCAGAGGGGGGTGAATGGGATTCTTAAAATTTGAGTACCTAACCCTGTTCACAAAAATGTTTACACGAAAACACACTTCGATAACTGTTAGTGTTAGTAAAAGGAGTATAGCAAACACAAGGCAATCAAACACATGACACAAGGAATTTATCCTGGTTCGGACCTCCTCTCCACAGGAGTCCTACATCCAGTCCCTGAGAAACAACTCAGGATTTCACTACCCAAGGGTACAGTCCCCCTCAAGGACACTTACACACCCAGCCGCAGCTAGTCTTCTCTTCACAACCCGAAGAGGAATTACAACACCCTGGATCCCACCAGGTCTTCCTTCTACACAAAGGGAAACAAACAACCTGGAACCCACCAGGTCTTCCTTCAACACGAAGGGAAAGAACACAGGAATGTATTCAAGGGATGATATGCCCCTAGATCAAGCTTAAAGACCAACGCTCGATCTGAAGCAACGACTGAGAGAGAAAGTTCTACGACGAGGAACACTCTCAGTATACAGAAGCTCTCAAGACTAACACAATGAATGCAGAGAGCTAAGAACTAAGAGCTGGACAAGCAAGGAGTGAAGCTTCGCTCTTTCAGATGCTCGCAGAAAGCTTGTAAAAGATTGACGTAAGTGTGTTGTTTCTGGAGCTTTAGTCTTCTATATATGTCTTTCATTTGAAAATTGAACGTTGAAGTGTCCGTTATCTCTAAGCTATTTTTTACGTTAGACTGCATGTCACTGTAGTTCTTCTTGTTCAACAGTCTTTAGCTTTCCATGCACGAAACAAGAGAGAGGATATTCTTTGATGTCTGTTATCTTCCATATTATCCAACGTTGTATTGAGGTGCTTTTTCAGAGACCTACACGCATTAAATGCTAAGACAATAGACAGCTAGGCTGTCTCTTGTTGTCAGTCAATGTTAGAATGATTTTATATCAAAATAGAAGTTCCTTTCTGTTCTTCTAAGAAGATGTTTACAGTATAAGCATGGAAATAGAAGATACGTTTGCATGCAGTGCAGTGATATGATCAGTCATAATAAATGCATGGATGTGAGATAAAGGCGAGGGAAGACTTTGACTTTTCAAACTATCTGAGAATAGGTTTGAATATCAAGTTGTTATACACCATGAAATCGATATGATTATGACTTATAAAATTGATGTAAAGATGAGTCGTTGTTCAAGTGAATCGTTATACGTTCATAAACAAGTCGATGTACACATAAATCGTTATGCATTAATAACCGAATCGTTGTAGAGACAAATCGTTATGATACTATCAACAAATCATTATGAGCAAATCGTTGTTTCACTTATCGAGACGATATAGTGAACAAATCGTTGTTTAATGTATTGAATCATTACTGCGACCAAGTCGTTGTGTAACTTAATGAATCGTTACAATGACTGAGTCGTTGTGTAGCTTATCGAATCGTTATGAAACTTAACGAGTCGTTGTGAAACTGAAATCGTTGTGAGAGCAAATCGTTGTTCTCACTTATCAAATCGATGCGACGGCCAAATCATTATGAACCAAGTCGTTGTGAGAGAAAATCGTTGTTCTCACTTCTCAAATCGATGCGACGGCCAAATCGTTATGAACCAAGTCGTTGTGAGAGCAAATCGTTGTTCTCACTTATCAAATCGATGCAACGGCCAAATCGTTATGAACCAAGTCATTGTGAGAGCAAATCGTTGTTCTCACTTATCAAATCAATGCGACGGCCAAATCGTTATGAACCAAGTCGTTGTGAGAGCAAATCATTGTTCTCACTTATCAAATCGATGCGACGGCCAAATCGTTGCGATCTCTTAGCGAATCGTTATGAGATGCAAATCGTTGCGATCTCTTAGCGAATCGTTGTGAGATTGATGTGATCACTTAGCGAATCATTATGGAAGCAAATCGTTATGTTTTTTTAGCGAATCGTTGTGAGAGAGGAGGAAGTCGTTATAGCATACAGAAAATCGATGTGTACTTAGAGAAATTTCATACTTTGAACTTACATTGCTACAGAGTAAATAATACTTACCCATTTAGCTTGTTATTCCTTGTTTCATTTCCTATACTCAAATCTCATAGAAAATATGTTAGATTAAACTTTATTATAATTTTGTTAATCACCAATATAAATATGTAATTAATTTTAATTACATGGGGATAAACTGATCATCAATCTCCCCCTTTTTGGTGATGACAAAACTTAACAATAAGCATAGATGATCTGAAATGAATCTAAACGAAATTGCGAAAATATAAGCGATATATTTCAGAAATACTATATTTCTCCCCCTTTTGTCATTAAGCAAAAAGAATCATTCGGAGACAAAGAAGAGAGATAAAAAAAGAGATAAGAGCAAATAACTTTTCTATTTATCTTGAGGGTGTTGGGTTTACATGAGTATGTTAAGTTGATATATGGTATGTTTGTTTTTTATGATGAGCAATCGATGACCAATTCATGAACAATGCAAATTGATGTGATGTGAATATGTGAAACATAATGAGAATGTCAAGTCAAGCAAATGTTAATCAAGAAAAGCAAATGCTAATCAAGAAAAACATGTCTAACTTGTTCATTTATATGTTCATTATATCTCACTAATAATTGTCTTTTAATGTAGGTGTGAATGTACACAAAACAAGCAACAAAATCCAAGTGCAAAAGAACAAGACAAGCTGCTGGAACAAGTAGCTGTCAACAGATGAATAGTGTGCTGTCAACAGATGAATAGTGCACCTATCGACAGATACACTGTAGCCTGTCGACATATACACACAGAAAATGGTTTCCCGGAAGGCCAGTCTTCTGGTTTTTGTAAACCTGTCAGCACCTGTCGACAGCAGCAAGTCGGCTATCGACAGATGGAGCTTTGGGAAGATCCGATGGTTATGATATGATCTATATTTGGGTGTTTCCTTTTAGCACAACTCTCTATGCTTGGACAACACTATATATAGACCATATAGAGGTATTTTCGCAGCAAGGGAGCCTCCACACAAAAAACCCTATGCCAAGAACAAGAAGAAGAAGGTTCCCCTGTTTTCTGCTTCAACTCTCCATCCAGCGCGAGGAAGATCCATCTCACGAGCGGAGTTGAAGTTGGTTTGTCCGTCTTTCAAGCTTCTCCATCAACTGATACCTGTTAAGACAAAGCTTGAAGTTCTTCCAGATGACCACCATGAAGAGTTCTTCATCAGGATATACTTCTACATCTCTGAATTCTTCTACTTCTACACCTTTCATATCTTTGTGTGTATTGTAGTGGTTCAAGCGTTCCTTGTGCTTGATCCACGTGTGGATTGTTGTTCTGATTGCGTGTTTGCTTCAGACAACGTGTGTGGTGTGTTGGTCAGATCAAGGCTAGAGGATCTGATCTATTGTGGACTTGATCTAGCGTGTGTGTGTGTGGTTGAGCCGTTGTGCTCGTATGTGTGTGTTGTACTCAGTTCTTGAGTAGTGTGTCCTCAATGTGTGAGGGGTGGACGTAGGAGTCACGTGGTGTGATCTCCGAACCACCTAAAAAATCCCTTGTGCACTGTGGTTTGCATTGTATTGCGCTAGATGCATGCCTAGGGATTTCGTTTACACACTACTTGTTAATTTGTTCACACACATTACATCAGATCAAAGGGGTTTTAATTAAGTAGATCTTTTAATCCGAAGTAATTCTTAAATTGCTTAAGTATCCGCTGCAAATCTATTCCACCCCCCTCCTTCTAGCTTTGCCATAACCGAATATCTGATCCTAACAGAGGGGTTACAAAAAGGTAGAAAGTCAGAGATAGAAGGGAGGCATGCCGCTGAATAATGCGCAAGGCCTTGCATTCCTGCTCTTCAAAATAGGTCTTGAAAAAAAGCAATAGAGTAAGATGACCCCATGTCTGGAATCATCCTCTTGATGTGAAGTTGGCGCTGATCTTCTAGAAAATTAGCATATTCATCGGTGCCAAGAGATTCTTTGAAGTAAATAAAAGATCCAAAACTGGCAAACCGAAGAAATTGGTTGATCTTGATGGGGTAGTGGATCTGATTCTGCAGAAGATCTTTCTTCAAGGCCAGAAACAGCTTGTACCGCTCGACCCACTGAAGGTAAGGGTCCTGAACTAAATTGATAGAATTCAGGTCCAAGAAGGCATCAGCTGTGAGAGTAGGCTTGCCGGCCTTAAACAAGGAGCTGTTCAAGGCTTCCAACTGAAGGGCTGACTGGTTGTAGTGCTTTTCCCAGTCCGTGGGAGAAACCCTTTCACATTCTGATAGCAGAGGGGCAAGAACTTCAGAGGAGATATGGCCTAGATGAAATTCTCTGAAGATAAATCTTTGGAAGGAGGGAAGTCGACCCTGTTGAGCTGAGATCCTTCCCATGACACGAGCGAATCTCTCAAAAATGATAGGACCAACTGAGGAGTCCATAACGAAGGAGTGCAGCTTAGGAAGAAACACAGTGTCTGGAATTTGCAGGGTGGCGAAATCCACTTTGAAAGAGCAATTGACTGGATTTTCAATTTTTAACGAAGCAACGGCTCCCTGGAACTGACCCAACTATACTTCAAGTAACTTGTGAAGATATCGATAATCATTGAATGACTGGAAGTACCTGATGAGCTTCACTTCATTTTGAATAAAAGGAGCCCAGAGGGTTTTATGATGAATGACAAACCACTCAGAGAGAGTGAGTGGAGAGTCCCTAGGTGGAAACCGAGCTGACTTTTCAAGAATATATTTTCTGTAGAGAGCCGAGTGCCCTATAGCCCACTGATCTTCAGATTTGCATTCAGCCATTTTGAAGATTTTGGATTGATCAACTTTTGAGAAGTGGTTGTAGGGAAGGACAACATTGAGGTGATCAGTTAGATTTAGACAAGGAACATCAAAAATGGTGGCAATGATACACTTTTGGAGATATTCATGATAGAGTGGTTTTCTTTGATTTTCAATAGTGAGAGAAAACCAAAGAGGAGGAAATTTAGGTTCGGTGGGAAGAGCAAGAGTAGTGGAGAGTTTCCTCTTTTTAGAAACAGGACTAGAGGAGTCAGTCCTGTGGACATGAGAGGCAACTGCCAGAACTGAACGGATGGTGGTGATTTCCAATTCATCCTCAAATTTATTTAGAAATGGACCTTCGAGTTGAGCACCTTCAGGTATAAAGGTGACAAAGGAAGGAGGAGTAGGAGGATGGAGAAATGATTGATGGGTAGAAGAAGGTGTGATGGACGGTCCATCTAAAGAAGGACCAGAGGAAGAGGAGGCTCCAACTGATGATGAGGCTGGAGGGTCTTCAGGAATAGGAGGAGGTGGTGGAATGGATGTAGAGGTGGCAGGAGAAGGAGAGGATTCAGAAGGAAATGGAGTTGGGGAAGAAAAGGTGTGAGGCAGTGGTTGTTTAAAGGTGATAGGTGCTGGAGGTGCTGTGGAGGAAGATGGTGGTGAAGGAGGGGCTGGAGTTGCAAGAGGAGAAGGATCAGGGGCATCTGGAGCAACAACTGGCTCTTCCACTCTTGGAATCTCACCATTGGAGACCACCCTGTAGGCCCAAAAACATCCTCTATTGGCCCTGACGGCCCTGACTTCACAGCTTCAACCTGATCCTGCATTGCAGTTGCTGCCTTGTTAACATCCTGTGACCCGAATGGCCTTGCTGGCTCTTCTGAAATTTGCCCTGATGGCCCAACATCTTGTTGCCTGGCCTCAGAAGGCCCAGAACTTCTGACTGGTACTGCAGGAGAAGGAGCAGGAGGGGCATTTGATGACTGTGCCCTGACCAAATCTCCAAGTGCGGTTATAGATTCCTTGATACTTATGAGCTCACTTTGCACCCATCTCACTGCATTTCTCACCATTCCCATTTCCTAAGCTGAAGTACTCTGGTTTATGAAAATTGACTAAATGTCTGATTGCACAGAGCACAGAATCTTTCCTTACTCATCCAGTCTTTTGATAACATGCTTCATATTTATCTTCAGCTTCTTCTTCTTCTGATGTGGCCACCAGGTAAGGAGAGGAGTCCCCTGAGCCACTTCTTTTCCCTTGACCTCTCTTGCCCTTTTTACGGGCTCCACAGAGTCATCACTGTCATCTGAGGCACTTTCCACAATGCCTTCTCTGAACTCATCAACATTGGGGACATTGGCTGTGTGCTCCCCCTGAGAAGCTGCTTGTTCTTCAATAACTTGCTCTTCTCGAATAGGAGTGGTTGCTCCTTGCACAACTTCAATCACTATCTCCTGCTCCCCCTGAATAGAAACATCCTCCATAGGAGAGTCAACTTGAGTTGCTTCTTCCTGCTCCCCCTGAATAGGAGCTTCGACCATCTGAACTGCATTTTGGCCTGATGCCATAGCTTCATTTTCTTGATTTTGCTCCCCCTGAGTGCTAGAAATGGATTCCAACATATCTCTAAGAATGGATGCCACAACAGTGGTGGGGTTGACTGCTTCTGAAGTTCCTTCAGCTGGTACAATATTTTCAAGAGGAATCTCTTTAATTAGGCTTCCAGTAACCACAGATTCTTCTACTCTAGCCTCTGCTGCTGTTGTTCCCTTCTGAACGACTGGTGCATGATCCTGCTGATCCTGAATGCTTGGCACTGCTGCCCTGGCAACTTCTTGTTCAATTGGAGCATCTAGTACTGCTGCTGCTGGAACTGTTGGAATTTCCTCATCCTGGACTTCTTGGGCTTCGCCAATGATGGCCTCACCCTCAGCCACTGAGGTCTTAGTCCACAATCCTCCAACCAATGAGAATCCACTTTTCTTCAAGTTTCTACTACGGATTGCTTGCCCCATCTTTTCTGACACTGCTCCAGATAAATTGACTCCAAAATGTTGAAATACTCTTGTTAGCAGATGGGCATAAGGTAGGGAAACATTCAGTTTGCTTTTCTTATCCCAGACCTGAGCATGAGCAAACTTCATTCGCTCCAAGATAACCTCTGCCATGTTTATATCCTGGTTCTAGATAGCCCAGAACATCATATCTGAATCTGCCTTTGTACAAGTTGAGAAAGTAGCACTTTTGGGGACCAGAATATGACAAACTATAAAGTGCAGGAGGCGGTTGAATGCGTTCATCTGGTTGATGTCCAACTTCCCATCCTTAGGCTTAAACTCGGGGACAATAATCCCTAACCCCTTCGCCTGGATATCCACAGTGTGAACCCCACTGTGACCGGTGGTGCAAACTCCAAATAGAGACTCCAAAAGAGCATATGTGATTCTAATCTGGGTTCCTTTGACATATGATGTCAAGGACCCGTCTTCCTCAGTCTTCAGGCACACATAGAAAGCTTTAACGAGATCTGGGTAACTTACCTCTGATAGAGTTGCTAACTTTGTCCATTTCATCCTTTCCATTGCTGCAATAACACTGCCCATTCCATTGTTCTGCAAGCCTGCGACATCCACTGCCTTGTTTCCACATAGCTTGATCTTCACGGAGGTAAATCTTTCTTGCTGCTCTGCAGTGAGAAACTCAGCTTCGTAGCCCCCGACGCTGCCGGAAACACTAGAAGAGGCCATGGAATAGGATGGGGAAAGTTTCTGGATGATTGGAAGGAGAGGTGAAGTAGAAACCCTCAAGAAATTTCTCACGGGAAGGAATTGGAAACTTGAAATCATAGAGAGTCGATGCCGGAGTCGATAGGGTATCGCCTCAGGCAAATAGAAGGAGATGAAGGTGGTGTGTGAATCGTTGCCTCACAGATTTTGGGATATAAGAATTAAGGATAAAGTGACTTTTCGAAGTCTGAGGCGCCATAAAGACAGAAAATGACTAACTGACTAGTTTGAGAGAGATAAAATCTTATAAAATAACGAACCATCAAGGATATTAACAACCAGGCAATATTTGAGGAATTTTGCTTAAATTTTAGGGAGAAAAAGTAATTGATATTCTAAAAATTAATATTTCAGTTTTCATACATATAAATCTTTCACAATTTACACATGTCTAATTCTCTTCTAAGAGATGTAAATCTCTCTTCAGGTAAGGCCTTTGTGAAGATATCTGCTAACTGATTATTAGTATCAATGAAGGAAATATCTATATTACCATTTGCTACATGATCACGAATGAAATGATATCTAACCTCAATGTATTTAGTTCTTGAGTGCTGAACTGGATTTTTGGTTAGATTTATTGCACTTGTGTTGTAGCACAATAGTGGAATTGTCTTGATCTGGGGTCCATAATCCTCAAGTTGTTGCTTAATCCACAGAAGTTGTGTACAATAACTTCCAGCAGCCACGTACTCAGCTTCAGCTGTAGATAGTGCTACTGAATTTTGCTTCTTTGAGGACTATGATATCAGACATCCTGCAAGAATTTGACAACAACCACTGGTGCTTTTTCTATCTATTTTGCATCCAGCGTAGTCAGCAACAGAGTATCCTACTAAATTAATTTCACATGATTTTGGATACCACAGACCTAAGTCATAAGTTCTAGTCAAATATCTAAAAATTCTCTTAACAGAAATTAAATGAGACTCTCTAAGGTCTACCTGATACCTAGCACACATGCAAACACTAAATAATATATCAGGTCTACTTGCTGTTAAATAAAGCAAAGAACCTATCATACCTCTATAAAGCTTCCGATCTACTTTCTTACCATCTTTATCACTGTCTAATCTTGTTGATGTACTCATTGACATTGACAGTGGCTTGGCATTTTCAAAACTGAATTTCTTTAGAAGCTCTTTTGTGTACTTGGCTTGACAGATGTGGGTGCCTTCCTTTCCTTGCTTGATTTGCAATCCAAAAAAGTAGTTAAGCTCCCCCATCATGCTCATTTCAAATTCTCTCTGCATTAGCTTCTCAAAATACTTGCAAAGAGATTCATCAGTAGATCCAAATATTATATCATCAACATATATTTGAACAAGTAGCACGTTTTTGAATTTAGACTTAATGAATAATGTGCTATCTACTTTTCCTCTAATAAAACCATGATCTAATAGAAATGCACTTAATCATTCATACCATGCTCTGGGTGCTTGTTTCAAACCATATAAAGCTTTATGCAATCTAAATACATGATCCGGAAAATCCATGTCATCAAAACCTGGAGGTTGTTCTACATAAACTTCCTCCTTTATATAACCATTTAGAAAAGCTGATTTAACATCCATTTGAAACAATCTTGAATCTAATGCGGATGCATATGCAAGTAAGATTCTAATAGCCTCAAGTCTAGCTACAGGTGCATAAGTTTCATCGAAATCTATGCCTTCCTCTTGGGAATAGCCTTGAGCTACCAGTCTAGCCTTGTTTCTTATGATCATACCATCTTCATCCAATTTGTTCCTGAACACCCATTTGGTGCCAATCACTGGATGATCTGATGGTCTAGGAACAAGTGACCACACATGATTTCTCTTGAACTGATTCAGTTCATCTTGCATGGCTAAAATCCAAGATTCATCAGTAAGAGCTTCATTGACTGTCTTAGTGTAGCGACCCTCATTATACCGGTACGGTTATACCAACCCACGTCGGTATAGTGAACGTTGTCACAGTGGGACATTTACCCAAACGATAACATACAGTTGAGATACACGTGAATATAAGAATAGAGTAGCGGAAGTAAAAGAACTACTGTCTTCATTTCATTCATCATCCACATTTAACATACATGATCGCACTAACATTTAAAGAACTGAAAGTCCACATAATTAAATTTCTGAAAATCAATTACATAATTATCCACACTCAACATTTTTCTTCATAATGATGCTAGTACAATGTTGCAATTACATACTATGAAATCAAAATATCGCAAAGTACACCAACGATCTAATCTCCACGCTCGGAGTCGGTCTCCACTGCCTCCTCCGCAAGTGTGTCGTCACCAACTACGCCTGTACGCCGAAGCAAGTAATGAGTCTAAAAGACTCAGCAAATAACTCTACACATACCATACATATACATGTCATAGCAGGTTTACATACACATTTACAAGACACAATCATGTAGCATGCTTGTGATTGAAATTAACAACCTATCATGGTGATTCTACTTATTAAACACATGGTTCATGCTTTCAGATTTTCTAAATCAAAATCTCCTATCACATGCTCTCTAATCATTCCTACACATGAAAGTTCTACTTTCAATTAAACTAAAACATGAGAGCAATCTAGAATGACTAGCTTACATACATGAAAGAAAGCATTGCTAACATGGTTACTACTCATTCGTATAAATGCACATAACCATTTCACATGCTTTAAGCTTGTTGTTTTGATGAAGTTTAACACTTTACAATCTGACACATGAAAGCTATGTTCTCATTCAAACCACAATGTGAGGGCATACGCACATGGAATGGTTTACACATAAGTAAGGATTGTCCCTAGCATGGGTTCTACACATTGTATACATATAGCACGAAATCATAACCACATTTATGTTGTTGTTCTAACATGATTTCAGATCATCATATCATGGGCTTTCAATTTCACATCCTCACATTTTGGTTTCACATTTTTACACAATTTCTAATTCACATACTTCACCTTTTACACATTGCACATTTACACATTCACATATTCACATTGTTCACACTACACAATTTGCACATGACCACAATCACATTCACATTTTACACTTTAGTGCCGTGACACATAGTCCAAACCACCAGAGAAGGACACATCACATCACATACACATAGACGTCACCTAGGCAATACAGTGACGACCCTTGGACTGCGCAGACTGGGAGAACAAGTCTCCACCCTAACCAGCGGTACTTGTCCACCTCCAGGATTTCATCCTAATGCCCTTAGGATCACAACACATTGAACCTTCCCATGGGGACTTTTCCATGGTACGGTTCCACAGCCCTCTATGGAAGCAGTATCACACTTGGCACAGTTTTACACATTACACATATCGGTTTTTACACACATTTTACACATGACACTCACATCTCATTCATTCTCTCATTCGCAATATGACTATGTTTCCTAATCATGCCACTACAGATGACAGAATTTATAATTCAGAAATTTCACCAATCAGGTTGGGTTACACAGAAATTAAATCATTTCACAATGGCATGCATTAATTTCCCATTTTTGCATGGAAAATTCATATTGCATGGTATAGTTGTCCAAATGACCTGAGAATTTAACCACATGCTGATTTCGGGTTTAGGACCCCACATGAAAATTTTCACATTTTTCTGATCCAAAATGCAATCGCAGAAAATTTAACATAAATTCCCGTATTATTCAAAATTCAATTTATCATGGTATATAACATAAAAGTTCAGTTTAACAAATCATAACCCTGAACCCAATATACATAATACCACAGGAAATTTTCTCGGATTTATTACATAACATACGATTTACTGGGAATTTAGCAATCCTACACATGTTTTCTATTTCCCAAGTATAAATTTGCAGTAAATCACATTGACATGGAAAAATTCCAGAAAATTCAGAGCAGGGACTGATGTATACAAACATGATTCAACAGGATTAGGGCATCATAATTTCCCATGGATTATTAGGATCATGGTGAGCATACATAATCGTCTCCCACATGCAATTTAAATAAATAATAACTCAACCATCCACAATAAATGCACAACCATTCTCCCACACATTCCCACATTAACATTACATAGCATAATAAGTTTACAATATATCCTCATCGCAAAACATATCGAAGTAATTATATATAAGGAGAGAACAGTTCACTGTTCTGTCCAGACGAACTTGGCGGCGGTCTCTGGCCATTCCAGGAGTGGACGGCAAGATCGCTGGACGCTCACTGGAGATCTTGGCGTCAAGGCATTGACGCCAAGTTCCTATCTGTGCAGAAACACAGACCAAGCTCCAAATAATAGGGTGAATGGGGGATCTAGGACACGAGGAAAAATATGTAAAAATCATAAAACCCTACTAGACATCTACATGGACGATAGGGGTAGGTTACTTGCCTCTTGCAAAAACTCCAGACAGATCTAAATGGTCGGAGAAGCTCTCCTTGGGCAGTCCCAAGAAGCTCCTAAGAAAGCCTTCCTCCGGGTTCTTGAGCAATCTCCACAGTAGGTCGAGGTCGGGGATGCCTTCCTCGATGTTCCAGCTACCTCCTTGTCGTGGTAGATGGCCGGAACAAGCTTCAGATCGCTGGATTTAAGCCTCCAAAGTTGGGTCTTTGTGCAGCTCCGAGCTAGGGTTTTCTCTATCTCTTGAAAGAGGTCAAGAGAGATTTTCTGGTTGCAAAGGGGTTCAAATATAGGAGAGAGGCCTCTCCCATTCCCGCAGGGTTGATGTGAGCCCTTTCAGACCGTTGGAGACAGCTCCCCAATGGGTGAGCTAGCTTGCTCCCGGAAATCTGGCTCTGCAACGCATGCAGGTCGGAGAAATTAACGTCCACATCGCTGGACGCTGGACTTAGTGTTGACGTCCATAGGGTTGACGCCTATACAACTCAAACGTCCATTGATATTGACGTCAATCTGGCCTTCGGCCAGGACTCCAAAACATGCAGAAACCATGCACAACTTACACCTATATATGTACCATATGTTACTATTATGTACATACTACCATCATACCATTCATACATTATTTACATCTAACTTATACACATGCATACATAAGTATAATAGTTAATACATACGTAGATATGTACATCTATGCATACACAACATAAATTATTTACACGAAATTAAAATAATGCCATAAAATTCGAGGGCCTTACACTTAGGCTCTATTTGTGAAACAAAAGCTAGATAGTCACAAGGAATTACATTACCTCTGGTTCTTACCCCAACTGACAGATCACCAATGATGTCTAGAGGGTAATCTTTCTTATATCTCCATTCCTTTGGAAGATTTTCATATGAGATGTCCTTTTGTTGCAGGTCTTCTAGAGGTGGATCTTCCCTATCCTCAATTAATGTGTTCTTTAGTTTCTTGGATAAATCATCTATATCAACATCACTGTCTACTTCCTTTCTCAAGGAAGGGTTAGTTTCATCAAAGATAATATGCACTGATTGCTCAATTAATAGGGTTCGTTTATTAAACACTCTATAACCTTTGGGTTTGGAAGCATACCCCATGAATATACCTTCATCTGATTTAGAGTCTAGCTTACCGATGTCTCTTTTGCCGTTGTTGTGGATGAAGCATGGACATCCAAATGTCCGGAAGTGGCTGATCTTCGGCTTCTTTTGCTTGTACAACTCATACAAAGTCTTCTTCAGAATCGGCCTGATCATCACCCGGTTGATT
Source organism: Colocasia esculenta (assembly GCA_014218235.1). Lineage (NCBI taxonomy): Eukaryota > Viridiplantae > Streptophyta > Magnoliopsida > Alismatales > Araceae > Colocasia > Colocasia esculenta. The sequence goes on from CM024755.1 coordinate 169,364,068, forward strand.
ATATAACATGCTGTGTTGACTACTTCAGCCCAAAAATACCTTGGCAAATCATATTCTGATAGCATCGTCCTTGCCATGTCTAATAGGGTTCTATTCTTCCTCTCAGCAACTCCATTTTGTTGTGGTGTCCTTGACGCTGAGAAGTTGTGCTCTATGCCTTGATCATCACAAAAGTTGGCAAATCTTTCATTTTGGAATTCTCCACCATGATCCGATCGAATGCTGATAATGCTATACTTCTTATCTTTCTGAACCTTTTTACTGAAGCTTACAAAACTTTCAAATGTATCATCTTTGTGCTCCAAGAAGGATACCCATGTGAATCTGGAGTAATCATCTACTATAACAAATCCAAAATTCTTTCCTCCAAGACTGGTGGTCCTTATTGGCCCAAATAAATCCATATGAAGAAGTTCTAAAGGTTTAGAGGTTGTTACCACAGTCTTTGACTTGAAGGATGACTTGGTGTGCTTTCCTTTTGCACAAGGCCCACAAACACCATCCATTCTTGTGCTGATTTTAGGTAGACCTTCCACCAAGTTTCTCTTGATCAGCTTTCTCATGCCATCCAGATTGCAGTGGCCCAATCTTCTGTGCCACAGATCAGTTGACTGCTCTTTGCTTGCGGCCAGACAGATATCTTGATCTTTTAGTTCTTCTAGGTATAGCATATACAGGTTATTTTTTCTATTGGCTTCAAAGATGACTGCTCCATCCTTCATAATGCTGCACTTTGACTCCTGGAATCTGATTTGATATCCTTTATTGCACAGCTGGCTGATACTGATGAGGTTGTGCTTCAATCCCTTGACGCATAGTACTTCTTCAATAATTGTTTTACCTTTGCTGCCTACTGATCCACTACCGATTACAGATCCTTTTCCATTGTCTCTATAGGTGACTGTACCTTCTTCAACTTCTAAATAAGAAAGTAGCTTCCTGTTCCCTAACATGTGCCTTAGGCAACCGCTGTCTAAATACCATTTGGATGCTCGAAGGTTTCCCTGCATTAAAAACATTAAGCTTTAGGTACCCAAGTTCTTTGGGGTCCTGGTTGGTTAGTGTCATCAATTTTCCTTTTAATTATCCATATTTTATGCTTAGTTGAACATGATACTTTATTATGTCCTAACTTGTTGCAATGACTACAGCAAGATATCTTAGTTGCCTTTTCAGTTGAAATGTATTTGAAGTTTACCTTGTATGTTGTGTCTTGTTCAGGTACAAATTTAGGTGTAGGATATATTTTAGGATAAACTTTAGTTTCTTCATTATCGGGGGGAGTATAACCTAATCCATGTTTCTTTTTACCTGACCGTCTAGCGCCTTTCAATATTAATGTTGTTTTGCCATTAGTAAATTTTTCTAGTGTGCTTGATAATTTTTCGTTTTCTATGGTTAACGTGTTGACTTCTTGTTTTAAATTATTTATAGTTTTTGATTTTCCAAATTTGATAATTGTTCATTTTTATTTTTCAAGTCGTCACACAATAATTCATTTCTCCTTTTTAGTTCATTAATTTGTTTTTCCATTTGCTCATTTTTAAATTTTAAATCTAAATTAGTATTTTCTAGGCATGCGAGATTTTTCTTACTGGCTCTTAGTGATTTACATACTTCTTTATATTTATTGTACAATTCATTAAAAGCTTCTTCCAAATTATCAGAATCTGATTCATTACAAGAAGAAAAAGATGAGTCTGATGTTACCTTGTCTTCGCCGTTGGCCATGAATGTCAGGTTGGCTTCTTCTTCTTCTTCACTTGAGCTTGACTCATTGTCAGAGTCGCTGTTGTTATCCCATGCTGCTGCCATGGCTTTCTTTTTGTATCTTCTAGGTTTTCTTGAACTGTCCTTCTTTCTGAACTCAGATTTCTTAAGCTTCGGACACTCTGCCTTGATGTGTCCAGGCTTCTTGCATTCATAACAAATTGGCTCATTTTTCTTTGTATCTTTGACTTCAGACCGTTTGAAGTCTTTCCCTTTCTTGAAGTATCTTCTTCCGGACTGATACTTCTTTTTCTTGGCTAATATTCGTTGTAGTCTTCTGGACAGCATTGCTTCTTCATCTTTGCTGTTGTTCATGATTTCTTGGCTATATGAGCTTTCTTCTGATTCGTCTTCTTCTGCTTTGAGTGCGTCAGAATGCTTCTTTCTACCAGAAGATTCTCCTAACCTTTCCATGTTAATCTCATGGGCCATAAGGGACCCGATGAGTTTCTCCAATGACATCCTTTTCAAGTCGTTGTTTTCTTCTATCGCTGTCACTTTGGGAGTCCAAGAGGATGGTAGGGATCTAAGGATTTTCCTTACCATGTCTCCTATCTCATAGCTTTTTCCTAATCCAACTAACCCGTTGGTGATGTCTATAAATCTGATGAACATCTGTGTAATGGTTTCTCCCGACTGTATCTGGAACCTCTCGTACTGTGTCACCAGAATATCTATTCTGGTTTCCTTTACTTTGTCAGTACCTTCGTATGTGATTCTTAGCTTCTCCCACATCTCCATCGCTGATTTGCAGGCTGAAACTCTATTAAATTCTTTCTTGCTAAGTGCACAGCATAATATGCTCTTAGCTTTGCAGTTGAGAGAAATCTTATTTCTATCATCTTCTGTCCAGTTGTCTCTGTTGTTTAGAACGACTAGATCGCCTTCTTCTACTATGGACCATATTTGAAAATCGAATCCTTGTAGGAAGTATTCCATCCTTGTTTTCCAATATGTGTAATCTTCACCATCGAACAGTGGTGGCCTATTTACTGACTGACCTTCGAAGTGACTTTGGGCTGCCATTTGATTTTTTCTCTTCAGATCGTTGGAACTTCTTCTTTGTCGAAGAGACTAGCTCTGATACCACTTGTTGCCCAGCTAGCAAGCCCAGAGGGGGGTGAATGGGATTCTTAAATTTTGAGTACCTAACCATGTTCACAAAAATGTTTACACGAAAACACACTTCGATAACTGTTAGTGTTAGTAAAAGGAGTATAGCAAACACAAGGCAATCAAACACATGACACAAGGAATTTATTCTGGTTTGGACCTCCTCTCCACAGGAGTCCTACGTCCAGTCCCTGAGCAACAACTCAGGATTTCACTACCCAAGGGTACAGTCCCCCTTAAGGACACTTACACACCCAGCCGCAGCTGGTCTTCTCTTCACAACCCGAAGATGAATTACAACACCCTGGATCCCACCAGGTCTTCCTTCTACATGAAGGGAAACAAACACTCTGAAACCCACCAGGTCTTCCTTCAACACGAAGGGAAAGAACACAAGAATGTATTCAAGGGATGATACGCCCCTAGATCAAGCTTAAAGACCAATGCTCGATCTAAAGCAACGACTGAGAGAGAAATTTTTATGACGAGGAACACTCTCAGTATGCAGAAGCTCTCAAGACTAACACAATGAATGCAGAGAGCTAAGAACTAAGAGCTGGACAAGCAAGGAGTGAAGCTTCTCTCTTTCAGATGCTCGCAGAAAGCTTGTAAAAGATTGACGTAAGTGTGTTGTTTCTGGAGCTTCAGTCTTCTATATATGTCTTTCATTTGAAAATTGAACGCTGAAGTGTCCGTTATCTCTAAGCTTTTGTTTACGTTAGACTGCATGTCACTGTAGTGCTTCTTGTTCAACAGTCTTTAGCTTTCCATACACGCAACAAGAGAGAGGATCTTCTTTGATGTTTGTTATCTTCCATATTGTTCAACGTTGTATTGAGGTACGCTGTCAGAGACCTGCACACATTAAATGCTAAGACAATAGACAGCTAGGCTATCTCTTGTTGTCAGTCAACATTAGAATGATTTTATATCAAAATAGAAGTTCTATTATGTTCTTCTGAAAAGATGTTTACAGTATAAGTATGGAAATAGAAGATATCGTTTGCATGCAGTGCAGTGATATGATCAGTCATAATAAATGTATGGATGTGAGATAAAGGCGAGGGAAGACTTTGACTTTTCAAACTATCTGAGAATAGGTTTGAATATCAAGTCGTTATACACCATGAAATCGATATGATTATGACTTATGAAATTGATGTAAAGATGAGTCGTTGTTCAAGTGAATCGTTATACGTTCATAAACAAGTCGATGTACACACAAATCGTTATGCATTAATAACTGAATCGTTGTAGAGACAAATCGTTATGATACTATCAACAAATCGTTATGAGCAAATCGTTGTTTCACTTATCGAGACGATATAGTGAACAAATAGTTGTTTAATGTATCAAATCGTTACTGCGACCAAGTCATTGTGTAACTTAATGAATCATTACAATGACTGAGTCGTTGTGTAGCTTATCGAATCGTTATGAAACTTAACGAGTCGTTGTGAAACCGAAATCGTTGTGAGAGCAAATCGTTGTTCTCACTTATCAAATCGATGCAACGGCCAAATCGTTATGAACCAAGTCGTTGTAAGAGCAAATCGTTGTTCTCACTTATCAAATCGATGCGACGGCCAAATCGTTATGAACCAAGTTGTTGTGAGAGCAAATCGTTGTTCTCACTTATCAAATCGATGCAACGGCCAAATCGTTATGAACCAAGTCGTTGTGAGAGCAAATCGTTGTTCTCACTTATCAAATCGATGCGACGGCCAAATCGTTGCGATCTCTTAGCGAATCATTGTGAGATCAATGCGATCACATAGCGAATCATTATGGAAGCAAATCGTTATGCTTTCTTAGCGAATCGTTGTGAGAGAGGAGGAAGTCGTTACAGCATGCAGAAAATCGGTGTGTACTTAGAGAAATTTCATGCTTTGAACTTCATTGCTACATAGTAAATAATACTTATCCATTTAGCTTGTTATTCCTTATTTCATTTCATGTACTCAAATCTCATAGAAAATATGTTAGATTAAACTTTATTATAGTTTTGTTAAACACCAAAATAAATATGTAATTAATTTAAATTACATGGGGATAAACTGATCATCAAGAGAGAGTCCCTAGACTACCAACAACCCCTAATTTCTGCTTCTCCAAGGACACTACCTCACTGATCCTATGTCTGAAGTTAGGGCAATCCAAAATATCAATTAATAAATCTTCAAAAACTGTAACTAATGTACCTTTCATTGACCCTAAAACTAAACCATCTACAAAGCTTGGAGGGAGAGATAGAAACCCTTCAGCGAACCCTCAAAAGTTAGTTCATTAATCTGAGAGATCCTCGACCAGCCCATAGCTTCTAGGGTTTCTACTACTCAACTGAGTGTACTAGACAACTGAGTGAAATCTACAACCTTCCCTGGGAAAATTGAAGCCTTGGCTGAGGAGAGAGGCTGAAACTTCTCAAGGGTGAAGAGAGTCCCTTCGGGAGCCCTAGAGGATGCCATCTAGACAAATACACGAAAAGAGTCAAAAGAAGATGGTAGAGGAAATGTAGAATGAGTCCACAGAGGTTAAAAATCCTACCTTTCTTCAGAGAAATGGAGGAAATCTGTAGATGCTTCAAAGGTGGTTCCGTCGGGGTGAAGAATAGATGCGGGAATCAGGAGGAAGAAGACAAGAGAGTCAGAGACGTTTAAAATGGGTGATTTGGAATGAAAGAGGGAAAGGTCCTAATATAGAAGGAGGATGTGTAATGGACCGTAGATGAGGAGATGAATGGCTAAGATTAAAAGAATAAACCATTATAATTATTTCTCCCTTTAAAAAACTTGTAACCCCCCCCCCCCCCCCTTTTGAATTAAGATTGATTCCTACTTCATAAACTCCAACTTCCTAAAAGTCACAGTATAAAACTCCAACTTCAGAGAAGTCGAAGATTCAGGACTTAGAAAGATTTTGCGATGAATGGAACATACAATGCAGTAGAGTCTGAGTTTTTTAATCAGGGTTGCACATACCTATTTCTCTTATAATTGAAGTAAATCTATCTTCAAGGAGAGGTTTAGTGAATATATCAGCTAATTGATCATTTGTGGAGACAAATTCAAGTAAAGTTTCTCCATTACTTACATGGTCCATGATGAAATGATGTCTGACCTCAATGTGCTTGGTTCTTGAATGTTGAATTGGATTTTTGGTCAAGTTGATTAAGCTTGTGTTGTCACACAGCATTGGAATTTCATGAAGTGTACGACCATAGTCTTCTAGTTGATGTTTGATCCACAGCAGTTGAGTGCAACAACTTCCAGCTGCAATGTATTCTACTTCTGTTGTGGATATGGCTACTGAATTTTGTTTTCTGGAGGACCAAGAAATCAAGCATCCTGCAAGAATTTGACAAGTACCACTAGTGCTTTTTCTATCTATTTTGCATCCAGCATAGTCAGCATCACTATATCCAAGCAATTTAAATTCAGAACATCTGGGATACCATAAACCCAATTTACTTATATTTATAAGATATCTAAAAATTTTTTTAACAGCATTAACATGAGATTCTTTTGAATCAACTTGAAATCTAGCACACAAACTTACACTGAACATTATGTATGGTCTACTAGCAATAAGATAGAGTAATGACCCAATCTTGCCTCTATAAATCTTTTGATCTACTTTCTTACCAATTGGATCATTTTCTAACTTAATTCCTGAGCTCATGGGTGTTCCTAAGGGCTAACACTTGTCGAAACCATATTTAGATAGTAAATCTAAAATGTACTTGGTTTGACAGATGTGAGTACCTTCCTTGGTCTACTTGATTTGCAAGTCAAGTAAATAATTAAGCTCACCCATTATGCTCATTTCAAATTCACTTTGCATAAGGTTTTCAAAGAATTTCAGAGTGATTCATTAGTAGAACAAAAAATAATATCATCAACATATATTTGAACAATCAGGATTTCTTCTAAAAATTTCTTAATAAATAGGGTACTATCTACGTTACCTCTTAAAAAATCATGTGATATAAGATAAGTACTGAGTCTTTCATACCAAGCTCTTGGAGCTTGTTTCAAACCATATACTGATTTCTTTAAACGAAAAATATGATTTGGATATTTAGTATCTTCAAAATTAGGTAGTTGCTCAACATAAACTTCTTCTTTTATGAAACCATTCAGAAAAATATTTTTAACATCCATTTGAAATAAATTGATATTAAGAGAATATGCATATGCTAATAAAATTCTAATTACCTCTAATCTAGTAATTGGAGCATATGTTTCATCAAAATCAATGCCTTGCTCTTGGGAATATCCTTATGCTACCAATCTGGCCTTATTCTTGGTGATTACTCTTGATTCATCCATTTGTTTCTGAAGACCCATATGGTCCCAATAACTGGATGGTCAAAAGGTTTCGAGACAAGAGTCCAGACCTTGCTGCGTTGGAACTGGTTAAGTTTCTCTTATATAGCTAGGATCCAAGATTCATATGCTAGTGCATCATTGATTGTCCTAGGCTCAATTTGAGAAATAATTACAGAAAAATCACAGGGAATTGTCATACCTCTTGTTCTTACCCTATCTTAAGGTCACCTATAATATTTTCTCTTGGATGATCTCTGTGACACCTCAATTCTCTAAGTGGTCCTTTCTATGCTTCTTCTTGTTGTTGTAGTTCTTCTAGTGGAGGATCTTCCTTATCTTCATCTTTTTCTTCAAGAGAAGTCTGTTCTAGATCCCTGCACAATTCTTCAACATCTTCTTCTTCTATTTTCTTAATAGAAGGGTTAGTTTCATCAAATAAAATATGAACTGATTGTTCTATGGTTAAAGTTCTAAGACTTTGTATCCTCTGGGTTTTGAGATATATCTTAGTAGAAAACCATCATCACTTTTAGCATCTAATTTTCCTAAATTATATTTTCCATTATTCAAAATGAAACACTTACAACCAAAGGGTCGAAGATGACTGACATTTGGCTTCTTCTCCTTGTATAACTCATAAGGTGTCTTCTTCAATATTGGTCTGATCATACACCTGTTGATGATGTAGTAGGCTGTGTTGACTACTTCTGCCCAGAAATACCTTGGCAAATTATATTTTGTAAGCATTATTCTGGCCATGTTCATCAGTGTTCTGTTCTTTCTTTCTGCTACTCTATTTTGTTGAGGTGTTCTTGGTGTAGAGAAATTGTGTTCTATGCCATTTTCTTCACAGAATTTGACAAACTCTTTATTTTTGAATTCTCAACCATGGTCAGATCTAATACTGATTATTTGAATCCTCTGGCTCTTCTTTACTAGTCTGCTGAACTTCAGAAAGGCTGAAAAGATTTCTGATTTGGCTTCCAAAATGATACCCAAGTGTACCTTGAATAATCATCCACATTACATATCCATAAACTTTTCCTCTAAGACGTACTACTCTTATAGGTCCAAACAAGTTCATATGAATAAGTTCCAATGGTTTGGAAGTTGTTACTAAGGTCTTCGACTGAAATGATGTCTTGGTTTGCTTTCCTTTTGCATGGGGATAAACTGATCATCACTGTACAGATTCCAGATTTCTTCAGTTTAAGCTTCGGAAGACCTTCAACTAGATCAAGCTTGATTAATTTCTTGATCACTGATGTGCTTTCATGTTCTAGTCTTCTGTGCCATAAATCAATCTCTTTACTCTTAGTAGTCGCAAGGTATAAGTTGACTTCTTTCAATTCTACTAGTTGTAGAGTATATAGATTTTTGACTCTTTGTGCTTTAAAGACTGTTTTTTCCATCCTTTTGAATAATGCACTTATTATTTTAAAATTTTACCAAGTGACCTGTAGACGCGAGATTTGGCCCATCTCCGCATGGTTCATGGCCCAATAAGGCTCGTTTGACCGCTTGTTGACTTGCCTCAAATTCCATGTAAACGGCAACATCAACTACCGCTGACCACTGGTTGGCGGCACACACCCTTGACGTCGATTCAGGTTGGCGTCCACAGGGGTTGACGTCTGCATGGGGTTGGTGGCAGCATTGTTTGACGTCAACCTGGTTTACTTGGTCTGCGCAATTGCCCGAGATTCCAGCTCATTAAGCGCCCTCTCCTCGGCCATGCAACGCATGGGGCCGTTCCCAACGGGCAAATGGGCCACCTTGGCACCCCCTTGACCCAGTAAAAGTCCTACTTGGCCCCCTCTCATTGGTTCAAGCCTTAATACATGAATTGCCACATGTTTAAGTGTGTTTTCTCACACTTGAGCATCCTATGCTCACTAGCTCTGCCCCCACTACTTATATAAGGTACTCCTAGGCCTTCTAAGAGAGGGGGAGAGGCTGGACGTCCATGCCATGTTGCCTTGAGAGAAGAGAGGGAAAGTGCCACTAAAGCTTCCACCCTTGCTTCCTCTCTTCTTCTCAACATTTGGAACGTCCAGGAGGCTTCACCAAGTACTGGAGGAGTCCACAAAGCAGCCATGAATGACCACAAACGAGGATTATCTCCCTCCTCTCTTTCTCTTTCTCGTCCTCTCTCCGTAGCTTTGCATACAACTCACTACACACACACACACCCTAGGCACGTAGGGCACACTCCCAATACACCCAAAAGGGGTTTTCCAACCAAAAAATGAAGGGAAGAAGGGTGGTCATAGCACTTGGCCACCCCTTATCTCAAGCCCGCAATCGGTACGGGGCTCTCCTTTTGGGCTTCTTCTTTCTGTTTTGGACGTTTACTACACTTCCTCAAAGTCTAATAGCCTTCTCTTTGTGGCCGGAACACATTGAACGAGACCGTGGAGCTTCTTCTCTTTTGCCGGCCGAAGAGGGGAAAGTTGGAGTCCCACCATCCACCGCAGCGCGAGGCACGTCACCGGCGAGATCTTATTACCTCCTTGGGCACAAGTAAGGCCCTGGCGATCACATCCCGTTCACTTCCTTTGCTGGTCTCTTTGTTTTCCAAACAAGGAGTCAACGAAGTCAATCAGCATCCATTCAACGCCAACGAGGGAGCGGCAACGTTCGTGAACTTCCGGAGCTTCCACCACATCCGGGATGCGTGGAACGGAGCATCCACAGCTCTTCTTTAGTGATCATGGTGGGACCAGCTACTGCTATCACGGTTTTAGCCTGCACATAGGTAAACAGAAAATGATCATGCTGTCCACCTAGGTAAACGTCCAACCTTCCTGTCGTTTAGTTATTCTTAGCGTCCATATCCCTTGCCGTTTGCTCCATGTCAGCGTCAGTCGATCATGTCGTCTACTTGTTTCTGAAGAACTGAACATCCATGTCTTTGCCGTTTATTTCCCAGAAGCATGTTTTTGGACTGTTCTGATTTCTTTTCTTTTCTGTTTGCTTTCTGTTTGATTTCTAACGGTCCTCAGTCACAGGGGGGTTCATTATTCTCTTCTATTCTAGCCTCCCCACACGTTCTAGGATAGCCCCTCCTTGATTCACAACCTTTTATACGGGGATTCCCTCCGGGTAAGTCGGGTTGGCTTCAAGGAGAACTCTATAAGTCCCTAAATTCCGTGGATTCCCTCACGGTACGGGGCAGGATGACATTTACCCTCCCATCTAGTTCGCCTATTCACCTGGGTTTGAGTGAGAGGTGAGAGAATCGGCCTCTATAAGTCTAATTAACACACAACTTCAACCTTTAAAAATTTTTAGGGACGTTGTTTGATTACATTGTTTGGTAGAAATCCACATTTCTCTTAATAACAGTGTAATTAATCAACTTAACCTTGTTAAAATCAGTAGGTTGCGTGTTGATAATGAACTCTTGGTTGAACTCTGTTAACATGTCTAACAATCCGGCTTTTGAATATGATGATAATATCCATGCTAATATCCATAATCAATTCGTCGGAATGTTTAATTCTAATGTTCAGCCTCAAGAGTCGGTTCACTCCTCCTCCTCCCAAGCTGACAACGAGGAAAGTGTGAGTTTGAGGGTCAACCCCACATATGCTCAAGAAACCCAAGATGACCCCGAATTCTCCAAACTCATGTCCCGCTATTCGCCCGACGACGTCATTTCAATGCTTTCCAAGCATACCATCCAGGCAATGGCCTCTCCTTCCTCTCCATCTCTATCTCCATTTAATGCTTCCTCATCTAGGCCCATTCCTAGGCCGGTCACCCCATCCCGGGTCCCCATCTCCACTCCTATTTCTCCTCTCACTCCTTTACATACTCTCATTCCAACTCCTCCCTCCGTCTATCCACCCTATATCCAACCCGCACCTCCTGCTCAATCTGAATCCATCTCCCGGTCAGAGATGGAGGGTCTTGTTAGGAAGCTCTTAGCTGAATCCTTGTCCCTCTCCAAGCCTCACTGTCTCCAAAACTACTGCAAGCTTCCCAATGCCTACTTTCCTCCGGGTTTCAAGGCCCCGAAATACCGCAAGTGTGACGGGACCTCCGACCCCCAATTCCATCTTGCCGGTTTCACCATGGATTCCCATCGGTGGCTATACAATAGGGTCCTCTTAGTTCACCTCTTCCGACAATCGTTAGAATGGGAGGCTTTGAGGTGGTTCACATCCTTACCCGCATCGGATCTTATTAATTTCGACATTGCCTCCGAACGCTTCATCTCCCACTTTTCTTACATGGCCACCCAAGTCCCTACACTTCCCGACTTAGTGGCGGAAAAGATTAGGCCGGATGAAGACTTTGTCACATTCGCCAATCGATGGAGATCCATGGCTTCGAGGGCCGACCTCCCTATCCCGGAGTCCTAAGCCATAACGATGATAGTCACCAACACCACCCCTTTGCTCCGTTCTATATTGATGCTTAGCGAGTTCCCCTCCTTCGCACATCTTTACAACCGAGCTAGGATGGTTCAAAATCAAATCAAGGACTCCACTCTTCCGCCATTCTTTGAAGGGAAGCCCAAGGGACGCAAGGCTCCCGCGACACCCACCACCAAGGGGGTGATTGTCGATGAGTCCATTAGTGCCTATTGTCAGCCACTGAGGCCTCCTAACAAGCCTTCCAATTCTCTTTCTGATCCTCCCCATTTCCTATCATATCCCTCTACGCCCTACTCTGCTTTTCCTCCACCTTCTGGCTATACCCGTCCCGGTCCCAAGAGATCTTACTATCCTACTCTCTCTGAATCCCTTGGGGACATTTTTTTCGCCCTCATGTCCTGCCATGTTATCCAACTTCCACCACAAAAGGAAGGTGTGCATCTGAGGGCTGATACCTCAAAGTATTGTCTGTATCATAGGGCCCCCGGTCACGAAATCCACAATTGCTTCACTTTTCGTGACTGGGTGTATGATTTGAACGATCAGGGTAGGATCAATTGGGATGATGTTAAGATCGCCATTTCCAAGTCTAGAAGGGACCTGGGTATTGTGAAAAATCCTCTCCCCAGCTACCAAAACAACAACAACCCCTTCTCCTCCAAGTCCTAAGAAAGGGTCAACATCATGACACATCCGGAACCTCGGGTTGTGAGGATAAAACAACAATGGGGCATAGATTGTTTTGAGGAGTAGTACCCATTCCCTTCTGTAGAATCCCAGGAACCTTCCACCGTTGTAGAGGCACCTAGTAAGGAGAAGGGGCATGAAGCTAGAGAATCAGCCAAGCTAGGGGCATCCAATCAGTGCTCAACTCAAGCTGTTGCCCAAACTGTCAATCCATTGCCAATCCAAGCTCATTTTGTCACCAATCTTAAGAGCAGCTTTGCAAACCACCAATCCTCTCCTGCTAGAACCTGAATATCCGAGACTTGTAGGATATGAGGCCATTGTTCCTTGGAAATCTACTTTCTTAAAGATGGTTCTTCCCGCTCCACAGAAGACCAAGCCAATTGCTCTCAGGCTAATGTGCCATGTTAGCTTACTTGCAAAGCTTGCACCTAGCTCATTCCCTACATTGCTTGGTCCCCTTCCTCTCGTCAAGTCAACTCCTCTAGTCCCTCGATTTCATTCATATTGGACCCTTTCAAGAAGGACTCGAAGTGATTTTTTCTCCACTGAGTCCCTTGCAGTGTGCCTATCATCCAAGATCAGGGGCAACCCTTTCATGCCAGCTGAATCCATCTACCTCTTTTTTAAACAGGGCACTTTCAAGGGGCACTTTGGCTACTTCGTTATCTGCATTGGCTTTGGCTTCAAGGGGCATATTATCCTTTGTATGGTTCTTTGTTTATTCTTATATCAATTTCATATCGAACCATCTTCGGATGTTGAGATCTCTGTAATGGGCAATTCAGCTCGGGCTTGGGGCACACCATTTCAACTCCTCACACTCTTTTCTCAGGGGCAATCCACATTGGTCATGAGAACTTCATCCCTGTCTCCATAAAGCTCAAATCCTTTCTTTATGATTGAAGGGGACCCTAATTCACCCATTCTTCCTAAGCCTCCCGACTTGTTGGGGCCCACTTTTTCCCAACGCTCATCCTATCACCAAGGGCACGCCTCTCTCCCATGGACCATGTTGCTCATCTTGTGCCCCTTCATCTTTCCAATATTGTACATTATCCATTCGTATCTCACTCTCGCCATCCAATCCTTTCTTCTCACCTTCTGTCTCTTTCTTCTTATCTTCCATCTCATCCCTCACCGTTATCATCCAAGGTGGTCGTACGACATAAGTAAATATTGGTTTGCAGGTACCTCCTTGAGAGCAACTCTTCGTTTGAGGCCATCCCGCTTCATAAGGCTCATCTTCGACAATAGCTAAAAGGTCCAGGTGAGATCTCTACCTAGGGGCATTCCGCTCAGGATGTTCCCACTCATTGTACATACTGTAGATCCTATTTTTCGCTCTCCCGTTTTACGGGGAGGATGAAGAACGGTCTCCACACCAATAACGTGTACGGATACGCGTGAAAAAAAGGGCGATAAAACAAATGGTGGCCCTTCGGGCGATTAAAAGACAATAAAAGCAATAAAGACAAACCGTGATCGCCAGGTACTTTTCCTAAAAAGCACCAAAAGTAGGGACGGGTAGGAAAAGGGTGACGTGTACCTTTTTACCCGTACAAAAGAAGCGGGATGTGTGGGCGTGGGTTCTTTCCTCCTCCTTCCACCGGCCGGCTGGCGAAGGAGATTCAGCTCGGGGTACCTGATACAGAAGACAATAAAAAAGAACAACGGGATTAGCCCGATGTGCAGTAAATGAATACAACAATGGAAATGAAAGACATAAATAGGAAAAGGGAAAGGACACACCTTTTGGGTGGTCTTTAAACCCCTAAAAACTGGAAAGTGGTGCGTGCATGCATGATGTGTAAAATGAAAAGGAAAAGGGGAAACGTAGGGCCCAAATGAAAATGAAAAGGACCACGTGGGGTCCGGAGGGAAGGAAAAGTGGGGTGCTGCCCCGAGGAGGCCGGACGGAGTGACGGCGCGATGGAGGGCAAACGAGAGGAGGAAGACGACGATCCGCCTCCGAAAGATGCGCGATGGCGAGGAAGCGGCGGCGTCGGGCCGGAGACGAGGACAGGGATGGCGAGGAAGACGACGACGAGGCAAGGCTCCGCCACGAAGAACCCCCCCCCCCCCTCTCTCTCTAGAATCCTCACTCTCTCTCTCTCTCTAAAAACCCTCTCTCTCTCTCTCTCTAAAACCCCCAGCCAAAAACCAAATGAAAGCCCCCCCTTTTGAAATGGGGTTCTGCGCAAGCTTTTATGTTCTGGATGAAAATCGTGTCCAGGACAGTCGCCGCAATTAAAGAAGGAAATCGCGTCCCCCCAACAGGCCGCGATTAAGAAGGTCGGTTTGACGCGCGGAAATTGTTGTACCGCCTCTTTGAATCGCGTCGGGGAAAGCCACCGCGAATTGAATCGTGGCGGGACTCCCGGACGCGATTAAGACTCGCATGGTTCCGAGGCAACCGACCTACGAATGTGCTGTCTGCGGACGGGACATTCGGATTTGACCTCTCTGAATAGCGTTGGCCGACATGGACGCGATTATAAGATTTTATCATAATTGCGGGCCTGCGCGCGACGACTTTTCGGGCCGCTGTCAGACTCTGAATCGCGGCGGGGATGCCGGACGCGAATTGAAAGGCGGTTCTAAGAAATACGTCCAGTGTTGCAGACGCGATTTAAATTTTCCTTCTGGGGGCGCTGCCCTCGGAGACCCCCTTGGGAAGCACCAAGAAAAAAGGGCGATATCTAGAAAGATGGGAAAACACTCTTTTAAGGCAAAAGAAGGGTCATTTGGGCGTTACAGCGCAACTCGAAAATTTGCCCGTGATGGGAAAATTCGCGTGTCTACACATACCATTTTTAGAATTGTTCAATTTTCTCCGTTTTGTTTTACACCAAAAAAATCCAAAAATCCAAAAAAAAAATAAAAAGAAAAATAAAAAAATGGTGTATATTGTGTACATATTTTATCCAAAAAAAAAAATTTGAATGAAAAAGAGAGGAGTCAATAGATTGGCAACTGTATGTTCTGATACCTGTTAAAGAGTAAGAGGCACTTGAATGAACCAAGGACCTTGATCTAGCAAAGTCATGGAGATTTTTGTCAGGCGTCGCAACCAAGCTTTTGGAGAACAAATCAACATTCACACACCACACATCTTAAAATTTTTGAGTCGTCGCTCCAAGATAGTTATTTGTCCTAGGACACAACAAAGGTTACAATCCTCCTTCTTCCACTCGACTAATCAAGGCATTCAGCACCCTTAAACTGTTGAGCTTAGCAAGCAAGGCAACTTCCCCTAAGGTGAGACTAAGACACCAGAGCACGTGAAGATGGCAGTGTCCCCGCAAGCAAACAAAAGAAGAAACAAAGAAAAATCAGTCAATGAAAAAGAAGAAGAAAAGAGTCTGGTCGTGACCGTGCCTGGAAATGAAATCCCCCATTCAATACAAAGTCAGTTGCTATGTTGCTATGTTGCTTGAGTTTTTCCCTAGCCGATTGCGGTATGACAATACGAGTGCTCGGCAAAGTAGGAGTTGCCAGGTTCTGACCCTGGGATCCACGAAACACCTCACTTTGAGCCCACTAAGCCACACATGGCCAGGTTCTCTCATCCAATTAGCACCTTGCAAAAGTGTAAGGCAAACAAGTCAAAAATTTGATAGTCTGAAATCACCTGAAGGGACATGTTGTTAAGACTGTCTCAGCCCATCCATTTAACGATTTTGCTGATCCCCTTGAGAAGTTTATCCCCCTATTTCTTCCTTTCTCCCTTGAGGATTCCAAACATCTGAGGTGTCTAAAGGACAAGTTTTTGTCAAGGATGACAACTCCCTTTTTAAAACCACACTTCATGTTAATCTGTTCACCAAGGGGCAAGGTTATTGCCATGAAGAATCTCCATATTTTTTACTGGACCAATTTTCCTATACTTCGTCAGCCTCGCGCTCTTTCATTGCCATAGAGATAGTTGCTAGCTATTGACCCGAAAATGGCCTTCCAATTGCTATATGCTTGGTCTAATCCGCTGGCATGTTAACATCCACATCGGTTGCCGTCAGTCAACTATTGACGGCAACATTTGTAGACGCCTACTCAGGTAGACGGCGCCTCTTGTGGAAGTCAACAGTATGTTTGTAGCATTCGATCTGAACGTTAACATTTTGGAATTTTCAAAGCTTTATATGGCCATTATTTATCATCTTGTGCTTCAAGTTGTTTTGCAGATTTTTAAGCACAAGAAGTGCTTCAAATCCAAGAACACTCATGCGACCGTGAGTGTTATACAGGTATGTCTAACATAGGATTAGTCGCCAGAGGCGAATAACTTGGCGACCGTGAACCCAGAGTTCCCCTTTACCAAAAACTATGATGGGTTTGCGAACTCTAAGTTATTCGTATGGCCCTAGAATTTTCCTCTGGTTCTAACTTGCATTTTAGATAGGAAACCTACACCAACATGCATTTAGGACTTCACTTCTAACATTCTCTTACTAACACACCAAAAAAAAATAGAGATTTTTTTCAATCACTCTGTGGTTCCTCCAGCTCAAGTGGCCTACTAGGTCAGCACTACCTTTCTTGAGTATCCAAGCTGAATATCGGGTCTTTGTTGCCCCCTTCTCCAATTGTCCCACCGTGCATATCACAAGTAATCATTCTAGTCTTGTTGAGTTCATATGAACCGTTCGCCATTCATGAGCTTAATTCTGGATTTCCGGCTTTCCAAACATTGATTCCAGTTAGAATCTTTTGATAATCCTTTGAGAGATCAATCACTCCCTTTATCTCCACAACCCCCTAAATCTGGACAAACGTCCTAATTAGGTCAGCGGGACCAAAACAGACTCTGGTTGTGAGATTTCCTTGATTCAACCGTCATATTACAACTCCTTTGACTCAAACAACACCAGAAACTAGTCAAAGTCCTACACGGCAATGACAGGGACCCTACCGTTGGGCTGCAGTTGTAGTTACACGAGTAGATCACCCTCCCTTTTATCCACATTTGTCTCTCAGACGATTCGTCACTTGCTTCTAGCCTAACTCATTCGTGTGGCTTGCTAGATTTCCTATCCTCGGAGATGGCCCTTCCATCAAATCTCTACATTATTTGTTTACCGAGACAACAACCTTTCAGTCCGCTCTGCTCCCTTGCAAGACCGGATGTCTCGGAGGGGCATTTGTAGACGTGAGATTTGGCCCATCTCCGCGTGGTTCATGGCCCAATAAGGCCCGTTTGATCGCTTGTTGACTTGCCTCGGATTCCATGTAGATGGCAACATCGACTGTCGCTGACCACTGGTTAGCGGCACACACCCTTGACGTCGATTTAGGTTGGCATCCACAGGGGTTGACGTCTGCATGGGTTGGCGGCAGCATCATTTGATGTCAACCTGGTTTACTTGATCTGCGCAACTGCCCAAGATTCTAGCCCATTAAGCGCCTTCTCCTCGGCCATGCAACGCATGGGGCCGTTCCCAACAGGCAAATGGGCCACCTTGGCACCCCCTTGACCCAGTAAAAGTCCTACTTGGCCCCCTCTCATTGGTTCAAGCCTTAATACATGGATTGCCACATGTTTAAGTGTGTTTTCTCACACTTGAGCATCCTATGCTCACTAGCTCCGCCCCCACTGCTTATATAAGGTACTCCTAGGCCTTCTAAGTGAGGGGGAGAGGCTGGACGTCCATGCCATGTTGCCTTGAGAGAAGAGAGAGAAAGTGCCACTAAAGCTTCCACCCTTGCTTCCTCTCTTCTTCTCAACATTTGGAATGTCCAGAAGGCTTCACCAAGTACTGGAGGAGTCCGCAAAGCAGCCATGAATGACCACAAACGAGGATTATCTCCCTCCTCTCTTTCTCTTTATGTTCCTCTCTCCTTAGCTTTTCATACAACTCACTACACACACACACACCCTAGGCACGTAGGGCACACTCCCAATACACCCAAAAGGGGTTTTCCAACAAAAAAATGGAGGGAAGAAGGGTGGTCATAGCACTTGGCCACCCCTCTTCTCAAGCCTGCAACTGGTACGGGGCTCTCCTTTTGGGCTTCTTCTTTCTGTTTTGGACGTTTACTACACTTCCTCAAAGTCTAATAGCCTTCTCTTTGTGGCAGGAACACATTGAACAAGACCGTGGAGCTTCTTCTCTTTGGCCGGCTGAAGAGGGGAAAGTTGGAGTCCCACCATCCACCGTAGCGCGAGGCACGTCGCCAGCGCAATCTTATTACCTCCTTGGGCACAGGTAAGGCCCTGGCAATCACATCCCGTTCACTTCCTTTGTTGGTCTCTTTATTTTCCCCTTGGTCAACGTGGTCAAACGAGGAGTCAACGAAGTCAATCAGCACCCATTCAACGCCAACGAGGGAGCGGCAACGTTTGTGAACTTCCGGAGCTTCCACCGCATCTGGGGTGCACGGAACGGAGTGTCCACATGACCTTTGTCACACAACTGATTGATGCTAATAAGGTTATGCTTTAGTCCTTCAACATTATACATAACAACTTCTATCAAATCCTTTTCTTTTGTTCCTACTATTCCACATCATATCACTTTGCCTTTTCCATTATCTCTATAAGTGACTTGACCAACCTCTTCTCTAAAACTTGTAAACAACTTTTTGTCACCTATCATATGCCTTGAGCACCCACTATTCAAATACCATTTGGATTCTCTCAGACGACCCTATAAACAAAATTAAGTTGTAACTTTTGGGACCTAAATTTTCTTGGCTCCTTGATGGTTAGTCTTTAGAATCCAACACAAGTGTCTAGTTGTGCAAGTACTTATTATGTGTCCTAGTTGATTACAGTGACTACAACATAAATCATATGCATTTCTTTACATGTGTAGTGTTATTATATTTCAATTTTTGTTTGTAGACATGTTGATTGACTTTTCTAGGATTTTTAATTTTCTTTTCTTTCACAAATTTAGGAGTTAGGTATTTTTTCAGGATAGACAATATTTTCTTCATTTGTTGGAGGTGTATAACCTACTCTATAATTCTTTTTACCTGTTCGAGCACCTTCAGTTTTACAACCAGAGATATTTTACAGTTAGTAATTTATCTATAGTAGCTTTTAGATAATTATTTTCTTCATCTTTCAATTCTTTTAGATTTGATTCAAGTTTCATGATTTTACTATTTTTATTTTTTAAGTCTTCACATAGCAGTTCATTTGATCTTTTTGTTTTAATTAAATTTTATGCTAATCTTTCTACTTCATTTTTTAGAAAAGTGTTGGATTTTTATTGATTCAGTAAATTTTACTTAACTATTTTTATCTATTTAACTATTATTTTATATTTCTCATACAATTCATTAAATGCATTTTCTAGACTATGAGAATCAGATTCAGAACATGATGTAAATGAGGTTTCAGAATTTACCTGGTCTTATCTTGCCATGAGGGCTAGATTGGTTGTTCCTGTTATTCTGATTCTGAGCCTGAAGAGTCTGAACTTGTAGGTTCTTCATTATCCCAAGCTGCGACCATTGCCTTCTTCTTGTACTTTCTGAATTTTCTTTCTTTACCTTTCTTTTTCTCAAAATTTTTAGCTAGAATTTTCTTTTTGAGCTTAGGACATTCTGACTTGTAATGTCCTGGTTGATTGCACTCGTAGCAAGTTGGTTCTTTCTTCTTTTCCTTTTTAAAGTATCTCTTCAACCCGAACTTCTTCTTCTTGGCAAGAATCCTTTGGAGTTTTCTTGACAGCATGACTTCATCATCACTGTCTTCTGATTTCTCTTTTGAATCCTCAAAGGAAGAAGAATCTGCAGCTTTCAAAACATTTGGCATTTTCTTTTTCGAAGAGCTTTCAGAAAATCTTTCCATGTTTATTTCATGAGCCATTAAAGAACAAATCAATTTATCAATAGAAAGTTCTGTTAGATCTTGTGCTTCTTCAATAATAGTGACCTTATGGGTCCAAGTATGAGTTAATGATCTTAGAATTTTTCTTACTGTTTCTTCATTAGTAAGATTTTTACATGGTGAACTCAAACCTACTATTATATTTGAGAATCTATTATACATTTGGGTTATATTTTCATTAGATAGCATTTTGAATTGTTAATATTAGGAGACAAGAATATCTATTCTAGTTTACTTTACTCTATCAGTTCTTTTATAAGTTACTTATAGTTTATCCCACATTTCCTTTGCACTTCTACAAGTAGATAATATGTTAAACTCTCTTTTGGATAAAACACAACATAGATAATTCTTGGCTTTATAATTTAGGAACATATTTCTTTCGTCAGCTATAGATAATGCAGAAGTTCCATCAGCAAGTATAGTAAAGTCACCTTGTTCAATTACCTGCCACAGATCGAAATCTGTGTCTCAGATGAAGCATTCCATTCTCATCTTCCAATACTAGTAATCTTCACCATCAAAGAATGGTGGCCTTGTAACTGACTGACCTTCGTAGTTGTGACTTCAGCTGCCATCTCTTCTCAAATCTCTCGATTCTTCAGAGAAGATCTCGCTCTGATACCACTTATTGGATTGGGATGGCACTTTAGTAGTCCTAGAGGGGGGTGAATATGACTTCTTACACTTTAAAAATTATCTGAAAATAGATAACACTAAATAAAGTTGTTAGTACTTAGTGTGGTGTGTGTCAAACAAGTGAGAACTTGGCGGAAACAATCACACAATTGTGTTGGCCCACTTACGGTTGGTAGCAAGACTAACCTAGAGGGGGGGTGAATAGGTAATCTGAAAAATTGAAATAAAATCACCACTTGAAAATGTTTGGTTAGTCTAAATAAGCATGTGTAAGGAAATTAAATGTGTGGAAGTAAGCACACAAGGAATACAGAGATGTATCATGGTTCGGACCTCCTATCAATCAGGAGTTCTACGTCCAGTCCCCAAGCAAACTCTTGCGATTTCACTAACCACCAAGTAACCTTGGTCTTCCCTTAAACAAGGGGCATACAACACCCAGCACCTTAGCTAGTCTTCTTCTCTTTCCCGGGCAAGAAGGTAACCCACTTCTCTTACAGGTCAAGAAGCCAACCTCTTGGTACAAACCTCAGTGCAGTTCTTCCTTTAACACAAGGGGAATGCTTGCACTACAAGCCTTCTCTTCCAACCAAAGAGGAACACTTCTGAACCCAGAAGCTAGGACCTGAAGCCCCTAGATCAAGCTCAATATAAACCATGAAATGCTTAATCTGAGACTGAGCCTAAGAACGAAAGAGTTTACAGGACAAGACTCTCCTTAGGCTAAACCTCCAGTTCTCTCTTTCAATTACACAGAGACACACAGAGAGAATGAGGAAGAAGGAAGACGGCTTGAATGCTTCAGCTTGAATAGGCTCGAGCTCTCTTCCTTTCTTGCTTGAGTGTGTATGGATTTGGATGCTCACTGAATGTACACTCTTTGAACGATCTTCAGGTTCACTCTATCTTCTTATTTTTCTTCTGCTTTCTCTTCTCCCTTTTATGGAGTAGCTTGACAAGATTCGTTGATAGATGGCCATTGGAGATTCTTGGCTCTCTTCTTCTTCAACTCTCTTTCTTGAGTCTAACGGCTTCCTTCTTGTGCCTACTGGCTACTTGGAATGGAGGAAGATGTTCTAGTTGGTGCGCACTTCCAAGGATGCCAGCAGCAGGTCCAAGATGTTGACTGTGTGTAGAGGTGGGCCTGCATACATTAAATGCAAGGTAGATCATTAGACTCGTGAAGTCTTTTGTCAGATGACTCATACCACTTTTTGCCTTTTGTCTGTATTTTCTACAGATAGCTAGAAATAGAATGTAGGTGCTTTTCTTTCGTTGCAGGAAGGAAGAGATCCTATGAGACAGGTAAAATGATCTTCAATCGAAGAAATAATAAGTTAACCATATGAAGTACATTTGAACTTTCATTTGAGCGCCAAAGACATTTTGAAACATTTGAAATGTAGAGGCAATTGATGTTTCAGATGCAATCAATGTTTCATATAGGTAATCGATGTTTGTGATGAATAGTCCATCCCCATATACTTTTAAATTAATTACATGCTTATTTTGGTGATAAACAAAACCTGTCAAAAGTTTTCTAACATTGTTTTATTTAGCCTTAAGCACAAAGAAAGTCAAGCATTTGTGGTAAGTACTTACATACATCATTTCTCAGAAGATCCATAACGATTCCTTCATTAGCTGTAACGATTTCCTCTCAAGTTCAACGATTTACTTGAAAGATTGAATAACCTTGCTGTGTCAAACAAGTCGATGTTATAACGACTCTGTAAGTTATCGTAACGACTCCTTCAGAAGTTATAACGACTTGCTCATTATAACGACTCTGTAAGTTATCGTAACGACTCCTTCAGAAGTTATAACGACTTGCTCATTATAACGACTCTGTAAGTTATCGTAACGATTTCTTTAGAAGTTATAACGACTTGCTCGTCATAACGACTCTGTAAGTCATCGTAACGATTTCTTTAGAGAGTTATAACGACTTGCTCGTCATAACGATTCTGTAAGTCATCGTAACGATTTCTTTAGAGAGTTATAACGACTTGCTCGTCATAACGATTCTGTAAGTCATCGTAACGATTTCTTTAGAGAGTTATAACGACTTGCTCGTCATAACGATTCTGTAAGTCATCGTAACGATTTCTTTAGAGAGTTATAACGACTTGCTCGTCATAACGATTCTGTAAGTCATCGTAACGATTTCTTTAGAGAGTTATAACGACTTGCTCGTCATAACGATTCTGTAAGTCATCGTAACGATTTCTTTAGAGAGTTATAACGACTTGCTCGTCATAACAATTCTGTAAGACATCGTAACGATTTCTTTAGAAAGCTACAACGACTTGCATCTCATAACGATTTGATAAGTGTTTCATATCGATTTCTTCAGAATCAGAACGACTTGCCATGTTTCATAACGATTTCTTATATCATCTGTTATAGAACGACTTGGTTGTGGTAACGATTTCATAAGTTATCATAACGACTTCTTATGAGTCTACAGCAACTTGATCATAACGATTCTATCAGACTTTCATAACGACTGCATAAGTCATGTTTCCATTAATTAAATGTTTTCCTTGATTTAAGCTACGTTGAATAGTCAAAGTCGCATCACGTCTGTTTGACTGCCATGCATTTAATAAAGACTGAACGTATCTCTGCACGGATACAGAACATATCTTCCATTCTCGTGTATCCTCTGCATGCATCTTCTAGAACGATAAACTGTCACTACCATATTTGTGTCTATCTGCTCTAACGTTGATTGACATCTGGAGATAGTATAGCTGTCTACCATTAAAGCTCAACCTTGCAGAACCTTAAGGATATACTATCCTACAACATCTGACACAGAAAGAACTACAAGCCAACTAAGAAGATCTCATCACTTTACGTGCTCCAAAGAACAAAAGACTGTCGACAGGAAGTTTCTACAGATCCTTCAGTCTAATGTACACCAAAGCTGTGAGACAACGGTCATCTCTTCATCCCCATTCAAGTTGGAGATATAAATACAAGACGAAGTTCCGAAGACAGATATTGATCCATGAAGGAAGCATTATTGACATTCAAGAGAGTCTAGAACTCTGCCACTTTCAAGTCTTCAGAAGATCTCTAGAGCCAGAAATTCTCTCCTTTCGATCTTGGCTCCTAGCTCCTCGTGCTGTGAGAAGAAAAATCAAGGAAGAGCTAGATTAGTTCTGAGAGAGTCCACATTGTGTAGATCTTTGACTCTCAGTGCTTGTAGCTTCAGATTGAGTTTTGTAAAAGCTTGATCTAGGGGCTAGTCATTTCCTTCAAGATTTTCTTGTGTTCTTCCCTTCGTGTGTGAAGGAAGACCTGGTGGTGTCCAGGGTGGTGTTTTTCCCTTCGGGAGTGAAGGAAGACCTGGTGGTACCAGGGTGTTGTGTTCCCTTCAGGAGTGAAGGAAGACAGCTGAGCTGGGTGGTTGTTTTTGTCCATAGGGGGACTGTACCCTAGTTAGTGAAATCCTGAGGGTTGCTCAGGGACTGGACGTAGGACTCCTAAGGAGAGGAGATCCGAACCAGGATAAATCTGTGTGTTGTGTGATTGTCTTTATCGTGTGATTGTTGCTTTTACTAACCATTACTAATCCCTTCCAAGAACTCTTTATGTTTGTTTGAGCTCAGGTTTTTATCAGATAAATTTTATTTAAAGACCCATTCACCCCCCCTCTGGGTTAGCCAACCGGGCAACAAGTGGTATCAGAGCGAGTCTCTTCGACAAAGAACAAGATCCAACGATCTGAAGAGTAAAGATCCATGGCAGCCCAAGGTCACTTCGAAGGTCAGTCTGTCAACAGACCTCCTTTGTTCGACGGTGAAGATTATACGTATTGGAAGACCAGGATGGAATACTTTCTACAAGGCCATGACTATCAAATCTGGTCGATAGTGGAAGAAGGTGATCTGGTCGTCACAAATGAGAAAGCACAATGGACAGATGAAGATAGAAAGAAAATTTCCTTGAACTGTAAAGCTAAGAGCATTCTATGTTGTGCTCTAAGCAAGAAGGAGTTCAACAGAGTTTCAGCATGCAAATCCTCCATGGAAATGTGGGAAAAGCTAAGGATTACGTATGAAGGTACAGACAAAGTAAAGGAGACAAGAATCGACATTCTTGTCACTCAGTATGAAAGATTTCAAATGCAATCAGGTGAGTCTATTACCCAAATGTTTAGTCGATTTACTGACATCACTAATGGTCTAGCCAGTCTAGGAAAGTCATATGAGATTGCAGATATGGTAAGGAAGATTCTCAGATCCTTGCCATCTTCATGGACGGCAAAGGTCACAGCTATCGAAGAAGCTAATGACCTTAAGAGAATGTCAGTAGAAAAACTCATCGGGTCTCTCATGGCCCATGAAATAAATATGGAAAGATTAGGAGAATCTTCCAGTAGAAAGAAGCAGTCCAATGCGCTTAAAGCTAATGGGAACTCATCCGAAGAATCCTTGGATAACAGTGAAGATAGCAAAGACAGTGATGATGAAGAAGCCATGCTGTCAAGAAGATTGCAGAGAATCTTGGCCAAAAAGAAGAAGTTCCAGTCTGGTAGGAGGTATTTCAAGAAAAACAAAGATCTCAAGAGACCAGACGGAAAAGATCAGAAGAGGAATGAGCCACTTTGCTATGAATGCAAGAAGCCTGGACATATCAAGGCAGACTGTCCAATGCTAAAGAAAAATGATCACAAGAAGAAGGACAGCTCCAAGAAGTTCAGAAGATACAAAAAGAAAGCCATGGCAGCTGCATGGGAAAACAGCAGCGACTCAGACAGTGAGTCAAGCTCCAGCAGTGAAGAAGAAGAAGCCAACCTGGCTCTTATGGCAAATACCGGGGATAAGGTAACTTCTGATTCCTCTTTTGATTCCTGTAATGACTCAGATTCCGATAATTTGGAAAGTGCATTTAATGAACTCTACGATAAGTACAAAGAAGTGTCCAAACTACTTAAGCTAAGCAAGAAAAATATCACCTGTCTCGAAAATACCAACTCAGAT
Organism: Colocasia esculenta; assembly: GCA_014218235.1. NCBI lineage: Eukaryota > Viridiplantae > Streptophyta > Magnoliopsida > Alismatales > Araceae > Colocasia > Colocasia esculenta. Next base: position 169,389,827 of record CM024755.1, read on the forward strand.
TTAAAATCTGAAAATGAAGAACTAGAAAAACAAATAATGGAGCTTAAGAGAAGAAATGAACTATTATGTGAAAACTTAAAAGACAAGAACAAACAAATCATTGACCTAGAAAAACAGGAAAGCTCAGATGATTTAAGAAAAACGGTAAATGAATTAAATGAAGAAAACAATACACTAGCAAGCACCTTAGAAAAGTTTACAAATGGAAAGAATTCCTTATTATTAAAAGGTGCTAGAAGATCTGGTAAGAACAAACGAGGTTTAGGATACATACCTCCAATTAATGAAGAAGAAATAATCTATCCTGAAAAATATCCAACTCCTAAATTCACTCCAGAACAAGATGTAGCATATAAAGCGAATTTTAAGTACATAGAAAGAGTAACAATAACATCATGTTGTAGTCACTGTAATAAGCTAGGACATTTAAAATCCACCTGTCCAACAAGACATAAGAAGTGGATAATAAAAAGTAAAAGTAATGATACTGACCCATCAGGACCCAAAAGAACTTGGGTACCTAAATCTTGATGTCTTTATTTCAGGTTAATCCTCGAGCATCCAAATGGTATTTGGATAGTGGGTGCTCAAGGCACATGACAGGAAACCTGAAGCTTTTCTCCCATCTCCAAGATGAAGAAGGAACAGTCACTTATGGAGATAATGGAAAAGGAACTGTAGTTGGCAGTGGATCAGTAAACAGCAAAGGAAAAACAGTCATAGAAGATGTGCTGTTAGTCAAAGGTTTAAAGCACAACCTCATAAGTATTAGTCAGCTGTGTGATAGAGGACATCAAATCAAATTTCAAGAGTCAAAATGCAGCATACTAAAGGATGGTGCAGTCATCTTTGAAGCAAATAGAGAGAAGAATCTGTACGTGCTCTACCTTGAAGAACTCAAAGAGCAAAATGTGTGTCTGGCAGCCAGCAAAGACAAATCAACTGATCTGTGGCACAGAAGGCTAGGCCACTGCAGCTTGGATGGCTTGAGCAAGCTCAGAAAGAGGAACCTTGTGGAAGGTCTACCGAAAATCAATGGTAAATTAGAAAGTGTTTGCAGACCTTGTGCTAAGGGAAAGCACACAAAGAGTTCCTTCAAGTCAAAGACGGTGGTGACCACCTCAAAACCCTTAGAGCTCCTACATATGGATCTATTTGGGCCAATGAGAACTACCAGTCTTGGAGGAAAGAATTTCGGATTTGTTATAGTAGATGACTACTCAAGATTCACATGGGTATCATTCTTAGAACACAAAAATGATACTTTTGATAATTTTGTTAGCTTCAGCAAGAAAGTCCAGAAAGATCAGAAGTTCAGTATAGTATCCATTCGATCTGATCATGGTGGTGAGTTCCAAAATGAAAAGTTTGCTAGATTCTGTGATGATCAAGGAATTCAGCACAATTTCTCAGCACCAAGGACACCACAGCAAAATGGTATAGCCGAACGGAAGAACCGAACTCTCTTGGATATGGCAAGAACCATGCTTTGTGAATATGAGTTACCAAGATATTTCTGGGCAGAAGCAGTCAACACAGCCAGCTACATTGTCAACAGAGTCATGATCAGGCCAATCCTGAAGAAGACTGCATATGAGCTGTTTAAAGGGAAGAAGCCAAAGATCAGCCATTTCAGAACCTTTGGATGTCCTTGCTTTATTCACAACAACGGAAAAAGGGATATTGGTAAGTTGGATGCCAAATCAGATGAAGGCATCTTCATGGGGTACACCTCTAAACCCAAAGGCTATAGAGTGTTTAATAAACGTACCTTATTGATTGAACAGTCTGTACACATTATTTTTGATGAAACTAACCCCTCCTTGAGAAAGGAAGTAGAAAGTGATAATGATGATGCAGATGAACTGTCCAATAAACTGAAAGACACATCACTTGAAGACAAGGATGATCCGCCTCTGGAAGAAATGCAACAAGAAGAAATTTCTCATGAAACTCTTCCAAAGGAATGGAGATACAAGAAAGATCACCCACCTGAAAACATCATTGGTGATCCATCGGTAGGGGTAAGAACAAGAGGTAACTTGATTCCTTGTGATTACCTTGCTTTTGTATCTCAATTAGAGCCTAAGACAGTCAATGAAGCCTTAACTGATGAATCTTGGATAATAGCAATGCAAGATGAATTAAATCAATTCAAGAGAAACCAAGTATGGTCACTTGTTCCTAGACCATCAGACCATCCTGTGATCGGCACTAAATGGGTGTTCAGAAACAAATTGGATGAATCTGGTGTAATTCTAAGAAACAAGGCCAGACTGGTGGCTCAAGGCTATTGTCAAGAGGAAGGCATAGATTTTGATGAAACCTATGCACCAGTGGCTAGACTTGAGGCTATTAGAATTTTACTTGCTTATGCTTCTGCATTAGATTTAAAGTTATTTCAAATGGATGTTAAATCTGCTTTCTAAACGGTTTTATAAAAGAAGAAGTTTATGTGGAACAACCGCCGGGTTTTGATGATACAGACTTTCCGAATCATGTTTTTAAATTGCATAAGGCTTTATATGGTTTAAAACAAGCACCTAGAGCCTGGTATGAAAGACTTAGTTCTTTTCTCCTAAAACATGGTTTCAGTAGAGGTCAAGTAGATAGCACTCTTTTTATAAAAACAAAAGTCAAAATATACTGTTGGTTCAAATTTATGTGGATGACATCATCTTTGGATCTACTGATGAATCCTTGTGCAAGTATTTTGAAAAGCTAATGCAGGGAGAATTTGAGATGAGTATGATGGGAGAGCTCAACTACTTCCTTGGACTTCAAATCAAACAAGGAAAGGAAGGAACTCACATCTGTCAAGCAAAGTACACCAGAGAACTGCTAAAGAAATTTGGATTTGAAAACACCAAGCCACTGTCAACACCAATGAGTACATCAACTAGGATGGACAGTGACAAGGATGGTAAGAAGGTAGATCAAAAGATCTACAGAGGTATGATAGGTTCATTACTTTATCTAACCGCAAGTAGACCTGATATATTATTTAGTGTATGCATGTGTGCTAGATATCAAGCCGACCCTAGAGAGTCACATTTAATTTCTGTGAAAAGAATTTTTAGATACTTAGCCAGGACTCATGATCTAGGACTATGGTATCCAAACTCCTGTGATGTAAATTTAGTAGGATATTCTGATGCTGACTATGCTGGATGCAAGGTAGATAGAAAAAGCACCAGTGGTTGCTGTCAATTTCTTGCAGGATGTTTAATCTCATGGTCTCAAGGAAACAAAATTCAGTAGCACTATCTACAGCTGAAGCCGAGTACGTAGCTGCTGGAAGTTGCTGTACACAACTCTTATGGATAAAGCAACAGCTTGAGGATTTTGGACTCAAAGTCAAGAAAATTCCACTGCTATGTGACAACACCAGCGCTATCAACCTCACCAAAAATCCAATTCAGCACTCCAGGACCAAACATATTGAGGTCAGATACCATTTTATTCGTGATCATGTAGCAAATGGCAATATTGAAATATCGTTTATTGATACAAACAATCAGCTAGCAGATATTTTCACAAAGGCCTTACCTGAAGAGAGATTTACATCTCTTAGAAGGGAGTTAGGCATGTGTATTTTGTGAAAAGATCTTCATTTAAAGCTGGTATAAAAATTCTCAGAATTTAAGAAGGTTCTCTCTCTCCTTTTGTGGCAAAATCAATTCAAAAGTCTCAGTTTAAGCGTTCCGTCCGATAAGTCATAGTCCTTCAAGGCGGTCAACCCGTTTGTCGTTTTCTGACGCCTCACCTTTTGGAGCATTTATATTCTTTAAATCGATGCGTTAACGATTCCTCTTCCTCATTCACCTTTTCCCCTCTTTCGTCCCGACGCATGAGCCGATGCCCTAGCGACTCTTGCCTCTATCCTCTGCAAATTTGAAGCTTCCATCTCCTTCCCGCGAAATCGTTTGAGGGTTTCTTCTCGTCACCCTCCTCTTCAACCCTTCAAACCTTCTCCTACCTGAATCCATGGCCGCACCAGCTATTGCCGGCAGTGTGGGTGGCTACAGCGCCGAATACCTCACCCCAGCGCAGGAGGAGCGTTTCACCTTTGTGAAGACAAAGCTCTGTGGTCACAAGGAAGTAGATGTTTCAGATCTGCAGAAGAATGGAATGAGCAGCATCATTGAGAAGATCAACCAGATGAAGTGGAAAGAACTCACCACTTGCTCAGAAGTAAGTTATCCGGACTTGGTAAAGGCGTTCTTTGTGTGCTTAAGAACAGAAGAAGATGGGGCCCTCGTTTCTTCAGTCAAGGGCACCCTAATCAGAATCGACCAGGAACTGCTTAGGATGCTATTTGGAGTAAGCACATCCGGTTTCAGTGGAATTCATTCAGTAGAAACCCAAGAAAAGGGTTTGGGGATTGTTGGGCCAGGGTTCAAGATGAGGGATGGCAAGCTAGATATCAATCAGTTAAGTGCCTTCAACCGCCTCCTTCACTTCATTGTTTGTCAGATTTTGGTTCCCCGAAGTGCAACCTTCTCCTCTTGCACTAAGGCTGACTCCGACCTGATGTACTGGGCCATTAAAAATGAGGAAATCAATATGGCCGCAGTGATGATAGAGAGAATGAAATTTGCCAGGGAGCAGATTTGGGACACTAAAAGCAAGTTGAATGTGTCCCTGCCCTATGCCCATTTACTCACCAGAATCTTCAGACACTTCGGTGTAGATGTCTCAGGGGCAGTTGTGGAGAAGATGGGCCAAGCTATCAGGTCCAGAAATTTAAAGAAGAGTGGTTTTTCAGTAGTCAATGGGGTCTGGTTCAAGGCCTCAGTTGCAGAAGGTGAAGGACTCATTGGTGAGCCTTCAGTTGCTCAATCCCAGTTGGAGGCAGATTCTGTGATGCCCGAATTGCCACTGGAATCAGGTTCTGTTCCAGTCCTTGTAGAAACAGAGCAGGAAGGGCCATCTATGGCCAGAAATCAATCAGAGGCAGCAACAGCAGTGAGGGCAGAAGAAGACAGGCCAGCAGCAGCAGATCCAGTTGTGCTTCATGCTGAAAGGAGAATTGAGGACATTCTCCCAGAAGACATCTTGCCTGTTATGGAGGAGTCTGTGGTATCAGGCCACATCTTTGAAGAAGGTCCAGTGGAAGAAGAGCAGCAAAATCCTCAGGATGATTCGATGGAAATGGATGCTCCCTGTCAGGGGGAGACTGGTGCCGTTGCAGAAGATGCTCCACTTGAGGGGGAGCAATCCCAAGAGACACCAGATGTTGCACCTCCAGCCACCAGAGATCAGGAGGAAGACCAGAGAGAGTCTGAAAATTTGGATGCCAGAGAAGGGGAGACAGCTAGTTCATCAAGTTCTGATGAGGATAATGATCCACCTCCTCCAGCTACAAAGGGCAAAGAGAAAGATATAGCTCCTGAAGTACCCCTTTTAGCTGATGCACCTTTTGAAAGACAGGTCAAGCAAAAGATTGTCATCAATTTAAAACCTGTGATTGAGAGGTTGGATGTTCAGGGTGAGCTGCTTTGTTCACTTCAGTCTGATGTGAATTCCATCTTTCTAAGCCAAGCTTCAGCCCGCAAGGAATTGGTTCAGATTCGCTCTGCCATGACATGGTTCCATCAGGAAATGGGGACCATGAAGAATATGCTATCTGACATCCTTCAGGAAGTTGGAGCTCAAGCTCCTGCTCCTCCAGCAGCTCAGGAGCCTCACTCAAGTGTACTTGAGCCCTCCGGGCAGTCAGCAGCAGCAGCAGCAGCAGAAGCCCCAGCAGAAGGGCCAGTTGAAGAGTCAGGGCCATCAGGGCCAGCTGAAGAGTCAGGGCCATCAGGGCCAGCTGCAGAGTCAGGGCCAGCTGAAGAGTCAGGGCCATCAGGGCCAGCTGAAGATTCAGGGCCATCAGGGCCAGTTGTAATGGAATCAGGGCCACCAGGGCCGGCAGTGTTGGATCCCTTGCCCTCCTTGCCTGAAGAAGTGGTTTCAGATCTTCCACCCATTGCTCCCACTTCTACCAACACTCTCATTCCTCCTTCTCTACCCACTAACTCCACAGCTCCACCTGCTCCACCTCCCTTCAAAAAGCCTAGATCCAGGCCCATTTCCTCTCCCACACCTTTTCCTCCTCATCCTATCACATCCTCTCCTGTTTCTTCTACTTCTCATCTTTCTTCTTCTCAAGAATTTGAGGCCCCTCCAGCATCCTCAGCTGGAGCCTCCTCCTCTTCTGGTACATCTTCATTTCCAGAAGTAGGATCTCTCAATTCTGATGCCTTTCTCAACCCCCCTGCTCCTCCCTCCTTTATCACTATTATTCCTAAGAATGTCCAAATCGACTCTCCCTTTCTTGATAAAATTAAGGATGAGTTTGAAGAGGTTATCCTTAGGTCTGTGCTAAAGGTAGGCGAACACCTTTCCAAGACAGACTCTTCCAGTACTGTCTCCAAGAAACGGAAGCTTTCTTCCTCCACCTCTCCTCTTTACCCTCCCTTGTGGTTTTCTCTTACAGTAACCCACAAGCATACCTCACTCTACAAAGAATATCTTCAAAAGGTTGTCTTTGCCACTCTTCACAATCTTCCTTTTCTTAACCTCTCTGACCATTTAGATGTCATTCTTCCCTATACTCCTCTGTCTAAAGCCGACAAATCCAAAATCTTCTCCTCAGCCCACTCCAAAACTGAGGAGCAATGGGCTAAATCTCATAAAGATTTGTACAATCGCTTTCTTCAGGCTAAGGCAGCAAGGTTTCCTCCCAGGGATCACTCTTTGACCCTTTCTGAGTGGTTCCAGTTTCACCACCAGAACACCTGGGCCCCTGCTATTCAGAAGCTCATCAAGCTGGTCAGGCATTTCCAAATGTTCAACAACTACAGGTATCTCAATAGATTGCCTGAAGTTCAGCTTAGCCAGTTCAAGAGAGCCATCAAGGTCCTTACCCACTCTGAGCAGTCTGAGGAAATCAGAGTAGATTTTGCAACTCTTCATTTACCTGAAGAGATTTTCCTGCCTCAGATTCATTTCTTGATCATGGAATCTTCGATTGGCTCAATCATTTTTGAGCGTTTTGCAAGAGTCATGGGCAGAATCAAGATTCAGAAAGGCCTTCAAGTTGGTTTTCCTAGATTTCTCTTCCGGGAATATCATAGAGGGTTTGTCAAATCTGATGTTCTTGCCCCTCTCCTCTCAGAATGTGAAAGGCTGAATGCCTCCGATTGGTCCAAGCTTTACTCCCTGTCAGCACAACAGCTTACTCATCTGAATGCTGCTCAGGCCAGGGAAGGAAAAGCTCCTGTCTCTCCTGCCACCTTCTTGGATATGAACTCAATCCATCTGGTCCTTGATCCCTACAAAGTTTGGGCTGAAAGGTACAAGGTGTTTTTAGCTCTTCGCCAGGAACTCAAGGAGAAACAGATATTCTACCCTGTCACCATGGATCAATTTCTTGCCTGTGCAAGTTTTGGTAAAACACTCATCATCTGCTCCTCCATGGATCCAGATGAGTATGACCTGTTTCTTACCAAGCAGCGCAGCATCTATCTATCCAAGATGGCTCCAACCATGGGACCAACCTTCTCCATTGAGAGTGGTGCCTTTAGGCAATTCTTCAAGCGTCAGGAAGAGCAGGCCTGGGAAGCTATTTCTCATTATGCCTCCCTTCTCTCTCCTGCTTTTTATTTGCCTGTACCTCCTCAACCTTAATGAATGGATTGTGCTCTTTCTCCTCATTGTCTCTTCTTCTTTGTCTCTTTCCTATTGCTTTTTGCTTAATGACAAAAAGGGGGAGAATGTTTAACCTACATGTGTCTGACACATTCTTGAATCATGATTGAAGTACTTTAATTCCTCTTTACTGTTAAGTTCTACTCAAATGATGATCATAGTTTTGTCATCACCAAAAAGGGGGAGATTGATGAACAGTCCATCCCCATATACTTTTAAATTAATTACATGCTTATTTTGGTGATAAACAAAACCTGTCAAAAGTTTTCTAACCTTGTTTTATTTAGCCTTAAGCACAAAGAAAGTCAAGCATTTGTGGTAAGTACTTACATACATCATTTCTCAGAAGAGCCATAACGATTCCTTCATTAGCTGTAACGATTTCCTCTCAAGTTCAACGATTTACTTGAAAGATTGAATAACCTTGCTGTGTCAAACAAGTCGATGTTATAACGACTCTGTAAGTTATCGTAACGACTCCTTCAGAAGTTATAACGACTTGCTCATTATAACGACTCTGTAAGTTATCGTAACGACTCCTTCAGAAGTTATAACGACTTGCTCATTATAACGACTCTGTAAGTTATCGTAACGATTTCTTTAGAAGTTATAACGACTTGCTCGTCATAACGATTCTGTAAGTCATCGTAACGATTTCTTTAGAGAGTTATAACGACTTGCTCGTCATAACGATTCTGTAAGTCATCGTAACGATTTCTTTAGAGAGTTATAACGACTTGCTCGTCATAACGATTCTGTAAGTCATCGTAACGATTTCTTTAGAGAGTTATAACGACTTGCTCGTCATAACGATTCTGTAAGTCATCGTAACGATTTCTTTAGAGAGTTATAACGACTTGCTCGTCATAACGATTCTGTAAGTCATCGTAACGATTTCTTTAGAGAGTTATAACGACTTGCTCGTCATAACGATTCTGTAAGTCATCGTAACGATTTCTTTAGAGAGTTATAACGACTTGCTCGTCATAACAATTCTGTAAGACATCGTAACGATTTCTTTAGAAAGCTACAACGACTTGCATCTCATAACGATTTGATAAGTGTTTCATATCGATTTCTTCAGAATCAGAACGACTTGCCATGTTTCATAACGATTTCTTATATCATCTGTTATAGAACGACTTGGTTGTGGTAACGATTTCATAAGTTATCATAACGACTTCTTATGAGTCTACAGCAACTTGATCATAACGATTCTATCAGACTTTCATAACGACTGCATAAGTCATGTTTCCATTAATTAAATGTTTTCCTTGATTTAAGCTACGTTGAATAGTCAAAGTCGCATCACGTCTGTTTGACTGCCATGCATTTAATAAAGACTGAACGTATCTCTGCACGGATACAGAACATATCTTCCATTCTCGTGTATCCTCTGCATGCATCTTCTAGAACGATAAACTGTTACTACCATATTTGTGTCTATCTGCTCTAACGTTGATTGACATCTGGAGATAGTATAGCTGTCTACCATTAAAGCTCAACCTTGCAGAACCTTAAGGATATACTATCCTACAACATCTGACACAAAAGAACTACAAGCCAACTAAGAAGATCTCATCACTTTGCGTGCTCCAAAGAACAAAAGACTGTCGACAGGAAGTTTCTACAGATCCTTCAGTCTAACGTACACCAAAGCTGTGAGACAACGGTCATCTCTTCATCCTTATTCAAATTGGAGATATAAATACAAGACGAAGTTCCGAAGACAGATATTGATCCATGAAGGAAGCATTATTGACATTCAAGAGAGTCTAGAACTCTGCCTCTTTCAAGTCTTCAGAAGATCTCTAGAGCCAAAAATTCTCTCCTTTCGATCTTGGCTCCTAGCTCCTCGTGCTGTGAGAAGAAAAATCAAGGAAGAGCTAGATTAGTTCTGAGAGAATCCACATTGTGTAGATCTTTGACTCTCAGTGCTTGTAGCTTCAGATTGAGTTTTGTAAAAGCTTGATCTAGGGGCTAGTCATTTCCTTCAAGATTTTCTTGTGTTCTTCCCTTCGTGTGTGAAGGAAGACCTGGTGGTGTCCAGGGTGGTGTTTTTCCCTTCGGGAGTGAAGGAAGACCTGGTGGTACCAGGGTGTTGTGTTCCCTTCACGAGTGAAGGAAGATCAGCTGAGCTGGGTGGTTGTTTTTGTCCATAGGGGGACTGTACCCTAGTTAGTGAAATCCTGAGGATTGCTCAGGGACTGGACGTAGGACTCCTAAGGAGAGGAGATCCGAACCAGGATAAATCTGTGTGTTGTGTGATTGTCTTTATCGTGTGATTGTTGCTTTTACTAACCATTACTAATCCCTTCCAAGAACTCTTTATGTTTGTTTGAGCTCAGGTTTTTATCAGATAAATTTTATTTAAAGACCCATTCACCCCCCCTCTGGGTTAGCCAACCGGGCAACAGTTTGAACATAATCGATGTTCAAGTGAAACGTAATCGATGTTTAAGTGAAATCGATGTTCTAACTAAAATCGTTGTTGAACTGAAATCGATGTTTGAATGAAGTCAATGTTTGAGTGAAATCGATGTTCAAAATGAAATCAATGTTTGAATAAAGTCAATTTTTGAGTGAAATCGATGTTCTAAATGAAATCGATGTTGAACTGAAATCGATGTTTGAATGAAGTCGATGTTTAAGTGAAATCGATGTTTTGAATGAAATCGATGTTCTAAATGAAATCGATGTTGAACCGAAATCGATGTTTGAATGAAGCTAATGTTTAAGTGAAATCGATGTTTTGAATGAAATCAATGTTCTGACTGAAATTGATGTTTTGAATGGAATCGATGTGGAATTTAAAAATAGTAATCGATGTTGCACTTAGTTAGTAATCGATATGCATTGAACAACAATCGATTTAGCTTTTCAGTGCAAATCATGAAACGATAGTGTCATAGTATGTTGTTCTTACAAGGAAAACATGATATTAAATATATTCATGATATTTAAGTTAATCATGAGTTTTGTTATCACCTAAATAAAGGATAAAATATAAACGTGGTTCAATAAATTGCACAAGAGATTTTATCCTGGCTCGGCCCTTCCCACATGGAAGTCCTACGTCCAGTCCTCAAGAACCTCTTGGGATTTCACTAACTGCCAAGAACACTTGCCCTTCTCTCAACCTGAGAGGTATTACGACCCACTTGCACCCAAGCAAGTCTTCCCTTTACCAAGGGGTATAAAGACCACCTACACCAATAGGTCTTCCTGTCACAAGAGGGGCACTGCAGGGAACAAACTCCCTGTGGGTTATCATACACAGAAATAGCACAGGTGTGTTTGCTCAGAAAAATGAGCAAACATAGAAAATAAAAAAGAGATACAAATAAGAATTAAAGCTTAAATTCTTTCTGACTCTAAGAGAGTGGACTGGAGAGATCTGAATTTCAGAAGGCCACTCAAAAAAAGACTTCTAAACAATCAGGAGTCCTTGGAAGTCGAAGCTTGAGAACAGTAGGCTCTCTTCAGACCTTGAGCTCTTCTCTTTTCCTTTCTGTGGAAGGTGAGGTTGTGGTTGTATCTTCTAGTGTGTATGTCTATCCTTCTTTTTTCTTGTTGTTCTATATATTGTTCAAACTTCAGCTCCCATATATAAACATCAGAGACTCAGCTTCCCATTTGAAATTTAATGTTAGAGAATAGCCGTTTGAATCTGAGAGATGAGACTATGAGGTCTCTGAGTTGTCCATCAGATCTTCAGCTCTTGAAGTCTCAACGGCTTCGGGCTATACAAATAGCTTCAAGGTTCTATAGACAGCTTCAGTAATGTTCTGCAGGCTCCATACCATGACTAAAGGCTTAGCATGTTTCAGAGGGTAGCTGCATATTTGGGAGGACAAGAAAGACAAAGATGCTTCCATTCTTTCGGAGGTAGGTGAGATAAAAATATATAAAGCACAAAAGACTTCTGACAGAAATGTTTAGAATATGTAAAGATAGACAAATACTTGTATGGGGAATACAAGGACTTTTCTTGAAAGTCATGGAGTTCTAACAGAGAGAGGATGTGGTAGGTGAGCTCTGACAGATAACCCATGCTGCTTATACCCACCATCACATTAAACTCTTGTCCATCTGTCGAATAGAGATAGAACTATCTTTCTGACAGTGAGAGAGACAACAATTATGCAAATCTTACATATTTCAAAAGAACATTTAGAATGAGAGTAATATTAAATATAATATTTTCCCGCTAGAAAGATATTTGAATTATGATAGCAGAAAAATAATCACAAGGACCATAGGATCATACAAGAAACTTTTATTCATAAGAGATCTCAAAGGGATAAAGAAAATCATTGAAATAATCAAGATTATGATCTATTGGATTATGTGAGATAAGACAGATACTAAAAAAAATTTAAGTACACAGAAGTTGATATATGATACTTCGACTTTGAAGGAGTCGGAGTGAGATTTAATAATACTTCAACTGTATGGAAGTCACAGTGGGATATTGATAGATGACAGACTTCAACTTCTCAGGAGTCGGAGTAAGCTTCAAGTTTGTTCATTAGTCGATATCATACTTTGACTTTTAAACAGTCAGAGTGAAAAGCAATAGTCAAGACTTCGACTTTAAGGGAGTTGGAGTAAAGTCCGACTTCGACTGTTAAAGAGTCGGAGTAAGATACAATCAATAAGACTTCGACTTTTCAGAAGCTGGAGTAAAGTCTGACTTCGACTATTAAAGATTCAGAGTAAGGGCCAGTTGATAAGCAATCGATATCAGGACTTCGACTTTTTAAGAGTCGGAGTTATACAAGACTTCGACTTCTCCAAAATCAGAGTACGACCCGTTTGTTCATCAATTAGTACAATACTTCGACTTTTCTAAAGTCGGAGTTAGTATGGTATACAGTATACGCTGTGGACTTAGAGAAATTTCGTGTGACAGTGTTGATACTTTGATTTTGTGTATGCATAAATTTTGTAACGTCGCGCGTTTTTCGGATCCTCGTGGATCCTTGCTTAGCGGGTTTGGTGGCCAGTGTATGGCCCATTAGCTTGTGTTTCAAGTGTTCGCGTGGGTCGTGAGGCTTTGTGGGCCGACAGATTGGGCCCAAAGCTTTCACAGGTCTTGTGCCTGTGAACGCGACAGGGGTGTGCGTCGCGTTTTGAACGCGACGGCCCTGGTGGTCGCGTTCACATTGCCGATGTTTGGGTCGACATCTACATGCGCGCCACATGTCACGCGTGGGGCAGGGCATGCTGACGTCGACAGTGGGAAGGCGACGGCCTCCTACGTCACGTTCAGGTTGCGACGTAGGGATATGTCGCGTTCTCAACCGCTGGGTGTTTTTAAGTTAGTTCTGGCTAGACAGAGCTGTGGCAAGCTCTGCTCGGCCAGGGGAGGCTACTGCGGTGGTTCTCCAGGCGATTCGACAGTTTGGTGGTGTGTTTGGCGTGCTCTCGCCGCGAGGACGTCGCGTGGAGCGGGGGAGACGCCGTACCGTGGATGGTTTTCGCATTCTTCGTGGAGGTAGGGAGAATCCACCTTGTTTCGTTGCGTGGATTGTATGAAATGCTTGTATGATTGGTTTTTGGCGTTAAGAACAGTAGATACCATGTTAGGGTATTCATTAAAGCATGAAAATTGGAAATTAAACGTGGTTTGCATGGTTTGGGGTGGTAATCCAGAGAGAGGTTCCGGATTAGGGTTTTCGCCTGTGAAGGCGACAGACCCTTCTGTCACGACCAGGTCACGACAGGCCGAACCGTCGCATTCTGGTTTTGAACGCGACATGTAAGGGTGTCGCGTTCTAGTGGTGAACGCGACATATCGGGGTGTCGCGATCTGAAGGCGACGTTACCCCATGTCGCGACCTCAGCCGAGAGGTCCTATGTGCATGGTTTAAATGCTACGATTATCCGATTATCGATGTTTTACGTGCATGGCTAGCGTGAGTGGTGTATTAGCACCTGTAACGCTCTTTTAGCTCGCCTGTTGGCATGCTGTTTGTGTCAGGAATGTGTGGTTACGTGCTTGTTGTACAGTATGTATGGTTTGCATGGTTTGAATAGTGTTATAAAGGTTGGTTCGTGGTAGCTGGGTGGTGAGGTTTCCATGTGAACCTAGCCCTGGATTTCTAATGTCTGTTAAGGGCTAAGTAAGATGGTTAATTAGTAAAGTATAAGTATGGTTATCAAGTGGTTACCGTGTATTGAGTTTGATGTGGCGATGAAGGTCATCTCGTGACCAATGATAGGCCAGGATATTATTGGTTAAGGTAATGTATATGTATGATCATGTAGGCTAGCTTGTAGGTTACAGGGTGACCGGGACAAGCTATTCCTAACATGTGTACCTTGGTTTGTAATAAAGATTATAAACATATGTACCGTGGTTTGTGTGTTGCCGAGTTTGGTGGTCCGGTGCCTGTTCCGGAATACCTCTGCAGTCAGGTACCCCAGGTTCTATGTGAGCCAGGCACGTGTGTTTGTTGTGCTCGGGGTTTGTCTCGGTACTTGTGTTGTACCGTCGAGGTCTGTGTCGTCTGTCCTGGACACCATCACTCCTGTGTTTGAGTTGTACGTACGGTTGATGGAAAGACAGAAGTGGGACAGCGACTTGTGAGAGTTTGTGTTTAGTCGCTTGTAGCGCGCTCGTAGTTGGGGATACGGGCACCAGTAGTCGACACTGGTCCCCAGCTAGTCTTGTTTTCCAGTGCCTCACTTTAGGGAGCTTAGGCCAGAGTCCCTAAAGGTTCCAGGCATGGGCCTGTAGGGTGTGTGACCTGCAGGTGTTGTGTTGGTTGGTCTCCAAAGTTCTTTGGCTTGTGCTTGTGGAGCGGCAGTTGGACCTTTCGTCCGTGGCTGTGAGACTGAGAGGTAGTTCTTGTGTTGTGTTGTCCGGGTGGGATACTGGCATCATGAACCAGTAGTCCATTCCCGTGTGGTGGCGTCGTACTTTCTGACTCGTGCTTTGCCACTAGCGTGTGTGTGTAGTGGCTCGTTGGTTGTGATTTTACCCATTGAGGTGTGCCCTGGTGTTGGCACGGTTGTAGTTGTGGTTGGTGAGCGGAGACTCACTGGTTATGGTTTAATCCGTGTGGTGTGCCATCGTTGGCACATGTGTTAAGGTTTTGCCCGTGGTGGAGTGCCTTGTGATGGCACTAGTTTGGTTGTGGTTTCCGTGGTGGTACCTCGTGGTAGTAGGTACATGTACCCTGTATGGGTAGTGCTTTATGGTGGTACACTGTGTACCAGTCTTTTTAGGTGTTGGAGGTCGTGTGGTGTGACCTTCCACTCGTTGTGTTTACCCTTCCTCGGGTAAGCTTCCAATTGTGATTTTAATGTGTGATGGATTAGTCCGCTATAGCCAGTCCTGCTACCTTGTGTGTGGCTCCCGACATATTGTGGTCTGGGGGTATAATGGGCTAGCTCTTGGTCAGTAGTCCTGTTACCCGTGTGTTTGAGGTTTGGCTGTGAAGCTTGTAGCTTAGACGACTAGTTGTTGAGGTAATGTGCCTGTGAGGCTTGTAGCCTCGGCATTTCAGTTGTTGAGCGGACTAGTAGTGCTGTGCTAGTCCTGTGGTTTCTCTTTCTTTCCGAGGAATATGTATTTGTTTATGAATTACTTCTTAAGCTGTTAGTTATTATAAATGTTGTGAGCCTGCCATGGTTTGGCTATCGGTGTTGCCAGTGAGACCCTCTGGGGTTTAGGTTCTTCAGTGTTGCGTGTGGTTTTTGGGTGGTTCCCTACTGAGCCAGTGACTTGTTGAGGCTCACTCCCCTACAGTTCTTTTTAGGGCTCGCCGTTTGTGTGGCTTGTGGAGACGTTGTGGCAGACTTGTACCACCAGCAGTTGAGTTGTAGTCGTGTTGTGTGAGCGTGTGCTCCCTCGGAGTATGTCCTAGGTAGTTGTACTTTTTAATTGGACGTGTAATAATGTATTGGGATAGTTGTACAATGTGGTTTACAGATATGAGCACATGTACTTTCTTGTGTCTTATACTATAGTTGTTATCTTTTATATTCTTACTGGACACGTGTGTGAGATATCCCTTGCGAGACTTCGGTCCGTTCGCGGGAGGCGGATCTGAATATGGAGCCTTAATGGGTGTAAATATCCAGGGCCGTTACAATTTTTGACTAAAAATATTATACAATATTATATATATGTGCCTTTATATTGTCATATGGATTTTTATAAATAGTAGTATAAATTAATAAATTGATTTAGGAGAGATTAAAAGATTTTATCATAGTAAAAACATAATGATTAAATATTTAGCAATATTTTTAGGGATAGTTGCTCAACAAAATCCCTAGAAAGATTTATCTCCAAATTAATTTAGGTTACAAGAGAGGATAACTTTAAGTTAAGATCTCCTCATTCCCAATAAACATAAGTTAGTGGACTATATATTCTGGTAATTACATTTCTCCATGCCTTATGTTTGCATGTCTCCTAAGATGTGGACTATTCAGATAATTAAATTTCTCCATGACTTGCATTTGCATGTCACCTAAGATCGCTTTTCTAGTGAGGAGTTTTAAGTACAGTGAGTGGCTATTCATACAAGAGAAATGCTATGCTCCCGGCTAGCCGGGAGGGGTGCGCGAAGGAGCCATGCTCCTCCACAGCGTGCCATGTGGACGGGTACGGCCCTCAGTGTATTTAATGCACTTTTTAATTATTATTTTTATCCTGAAGCAATACACATAAATACCTATCTACCGCACACAAATACCCATTTAGTGCACACAAATAGTATAAGAATGCACACAAATAGATGTATTTGTGTGCATTCTTATACTATTTGTATACACTATTGTGGTATTTGTGTGCACTAAATAGGTATTTGTGTGCACTAGATATGTATTTGTGTGCACTGTTTGAGGGTAAAAAAAAAATAGTGCACACAAATACACTTCTAGTGCACACAAATACCTATCTAGTGCACACTAATACCACAATAGTGCACACAAATAGTATAAGAATGCACACATATTTGTGTGCATTATTATACTATCTGTGCATTCTTATACTATTTGAGTGCACTATTATGGCATTTGTGTGCACTAAACAGGTATTTATGTGCATTACAAGGGTATTTGTGTGCACTGTTTGAGGGTAAACAAAGAAAAAAATTCAAAAAGTGCATTAAATGCACCAGAGACCGTGCCCCTCCACATGGCACACTGTGGAGGAGCACGACTCCTTCGCACGTCCCTATGCTCTCGGCTAGCCGAGAGTATAGCATTTCTCGTTCATATAAACATGAAAGAGTCATTTGTTATTCATGGAAGGTCTTAAATAGGATGTTGTGAATGTGTTTTTCGTTTCAAACACTCCACAAAGAAATAATTAAAAAAAGAAGATTATGTAAGGGTGTGGAAGACGAAGAAAAAGAAGGCGTGCGTGTGTGCACAAGGAGGAAAGGTGATCGCCAGGTACACGAGGGTACCGAAGGGAGTGAGTGAGAGTGGAGAGAGTACTTACCTTCACCCAAAGATTGTGAGAGTTTGAGTTGTGGGTTGACTTCTAATCCTCCAACCGGCTGGCCGGCAGAGAAGACTTTAGCTTGATGGTTACCTTGCAAAATGGAGAAAACAAGCAAACAAGTGAAAGCAACGATTAGATTATGTTGTGTAGAATCAAATTCAAAGGAATGTATGAAATACATAGTTGCATGGGTTTGAACACACCTTGTGGAGGTGGTGTTAAGCCCCTAAAAATTAGGTGTGGATGAAATGATGTGTGTGTGAGAGTTGTGTGATGAATGCACTAAAAGCAATGGAATAAAATGAAGAACTAAAGGTGAAGGGAAAGGAGAAAAGGAGAGTTGGCGAAGTGAGCCCGCTGCCGAAGATGACAGAAATGGAAGAAGCCTCCTCCACAAGCTCCGATGGCCTTGAGAGGATGGAGACGATCTCCAAGGGATGAAGGCTCAAAGTAGCTTGAGATGAAGGTCCTCTTAGCTTCGGAGTGTGAGTCTTCAGTGCGGCAAGGCTTCGCCTTAGTGCTTGGGATGTACTTAAAACCATAGCCTCGGGAGTCTTTTTATAGAGGAAAATTTCATGAATCGCAACGGACACAGTGGTCGCCTATTGATGTGAATCGCGACCGACCAAAGTGTCACGTTTCTAAAGATCGACTTGCTCCGATTAAGCCTTTCCAAACATCGATTATAACAGATTTTAGAACCGCGACAACATAAACCGACGCGTTTCAAACACTTCCAATATCGATTGATTCTTTCCAAATTTTAATAAATGGAAATATTGAATCGCTACGACATAAGTGGTCGCATATTTGAACAGAATCGATCTTCTGAAGGGAGTCGATCTTCATATAATGAAAGGTTAAAAACGCAACGGATCATGTGGACGCGATTCTAATTGACAAGAAAATCTTTCCAAAAATAATTTTGGAATTTACCATAATTCGAAATTAGAAACTATTAAACGCGACGACCTTGATGGATGCGATGCAAAATGTGGTAAGCGCCAAAAAAGGAACTATGATATGCGACGGTTTGACCCGTCACAGATCAAGCTCCTTAAAACGCGACCAATGTGTTCGTCATGAATCAGTTATGCACAACAGACCCCTTCAAGACCCTAGAAAAAATTCCTAAAAATCCTAGAAAAATTTAAAAAAAATAGAAAAATCACTCAAGAGGTTAATTGAAGAGAGCCACTTTGACGCATTGTGGTATAACATGAAATGTACTCGATATATTGTAAAAATGGCGTGTCTACATATGTTTGTCGTACTTAAAGTTCAATTATCTTTAGAGACATGTACTAAATATACCTGCATCCACTCTGTTATGAGGTAAAATAATAATAATAAAGATAATTGTAAGAATTATCTTACTATAATTTTATTTATATAGAAAACTTTCTTTGAAACATGGTTCACCGTGCCGCGCGGATCGGCCGTGTCGTATTCTCTGTGACACGGTACGGTATCGTACTGTACTATTAAGATACGGTGGAAAATGAGCCAGTTTGATTTTTTTTTGACTTGATCAATATTTAAAATGAGTAAACTTCAAAAAAAAATAAGTAAAACATAAGAACATCATATAACGAGGTTGAAAAATATAAGAAACTCTATTTAGTCATTCAAGTCAACCTAACATAATCATCTAGTACCGTGATTTATGTCATCTTGGGTATATGAAGTGGATGTCAATTAATGATTTTTGGGGATAATTTTCACTTGACAAAAAATTAAACTAAAATCATCATAACTTATATCATCTCTTAATTAGCTTATATTTAAAATTTTATCTCAATTAGACATCGTTTAGAGCCCTTAAATGTGTTGGATGTGGGGAAGGAAAATTAAAAAAAAAAGGGGGGGGGGGGGGGGACCAACCGTGCCATGCATGACACGGTACGGGTCAATCGTATTGTCGTGGTATGCGGAGGTAAGGGTCGACAGTACCGCAATGGTACGTGGTGGTACAGCCAACCATGATTCTAACACAACTTTGATTGCGCGCATCTCGATAGGACGACATCATATTCTAAAAATGAAGTCAAATATAAAATCATCATAATTATCAAAAATATATTGATTCTAAAATATAAAATATTAAGAATTATTTGTGTATAGATATTGAAATTAAATCGACCTAATAATTTTTGAATAATTTTACTAGATGAAAAATTAATTTAAAAAATTAAACTCAAATTATTATAATTTGTATCATCTTTAATTAACATATATTTAAATTTTTATATCAATTAAACATCATTTAGACTTTTTAAATATATTAGATGTGGGAAAAGAAAATTAAAAAAAGAGGGGGACAACCGAGAGCCATGGTATGGTATGCGTTGGTTGGCCGTACCACCAACCAAGTTTTGAAGTTATAATACCAGGAATATTATCTTACTCGTTCCCAAATCTCACTTTTGGGATTATAATGTCTTGATTATTTGTTCTTTCTCAAATTCTCTTAAGAACATAACATATATGTAAACTAGGTTACCATTTTAAGGAGAGATATTTATTATTAAAAAATGGATAACCCATTTTTAGAGATAATTTATCTATCTATAAATCTATATATTAACATTTTTTGTAAGAAACCCATTAGTAATTAAAATTAGATTTATATTTTACTAGAAAAACACTATTTCCTTCCAGGCAGAAGGAGGGATCTGCTGCAAATTTGCCGCGAAAAGGCGAGGAGAAGAGCGTCAACCGAAGATGCTGCCGCTGTTCTCGCATCGGCTACCCTTCTCGCCTCCTCTGCACGCCGCCGCGGCCGGCGCCTTCCTCGCTTCTTCCCCCACCCAGGTCGGGGTGAGGGTTCCTGCCGGGCACCGGCCCCCCAAGAACATGAGCGCCTCCGCCGACCCGACCGCTGCCCTCCCGGAGAGCCCTGAGGACTCCCCAGGTCGGCCCGATGCGGACGTGCTGGTGCAGTACGTGGTCCTCCGGCGCGATCTGATCGACTCGTGGCCGCTGGGGAGCGTCGTGACCCAGGGTTGTCACGCCGCAGTCGCCGCCGTGTGGGCGCACAGGGAGCACCCGCACACGGCGTCCTACTGCTCCGATTCCAACATCGACTCCATGCACAAGGTAAGGGAGGACGGCTTCCAATGCTCTTTTTTGTTCGACGAAATGCTAATGAGAAGTTGTCCCAGCAAATGTGAGGTTGAATCGGGGTTTTGGAGTGATGGGCAGGTGACGCTGGAGGTCAAAGGGGAAGCCCAGATTCGGAACCTCTCGGAAAAGCTCTGCGCCGGTGGAATCGCCCACAAGCTGTGGATCGAGCAACCTGAGAACATCCCGACGTGCATCGCGACGAGACCCTACCCGAAATCAGAGGTCGCCTCGTTCTTCAAGAAGCTCAAACTTTGCAAG
Organism: Colocasia esculenta; assembly: GCA_014218235.1. Lineage (NCBI taxonomy): Eukaryota > Viridiplantae > Streptophyta > Magnoliopsida > Alismatales > Araceae > Colocasia > Colocasia esculenta. Next base: position 169,410,378 of record CM024755.1, read on the forward strand.
TGATGGAGGGATAATTGAATAGTCGGGGCATTCCTTGGCACCGGGAATTCTATGGGCGAAGAAGCCATGTTGTTGGGCAAGCATTTGGTCATGGCAAAAACCTTATTTTTATCTAATCTATTCAATCACTCTAATCCATTTTTCTTTATAGCTGTTGTCTTACGAAAACCCTTGTCCTGGAACCCCCCGCCCTACCCCACGAGAGAGTAGAATGTGAGTAAACTTGCATCATAATTCTTCTTCCCAACTTCTTGTAACCTGGGTGAAAGATGTTACGTATGTCACTGGTTATGCTCGAGTCGTTACCTTGTAATCCAGAATCAGGAATGAGTTCTTCCATCTCATACCACCTGATATATATATATACTAGATCTCTACCCGTGCGTTGCACGGTTTTTTTTTTAAATATATATTTAATTATAATAAATTTATAAATTATAATTTAGATTTGATATGATTGTTATTAATAATAATAGAGAAATATTATATAGAAGAAAAAAAACCTAATTTTCATGCGGAATATTAAATAGATCAAATATGAGATATGCATATTATAATGGAGGCGAGTACTTATATTTTTAGATGGGGGTGGCGGATTGGATAAAAAATACTATTTTTTGTCAAGAGCGGGTCAAATGGAGAAAGGGAGAGGATTTGAATTTTGAATCCCGCTGAGTTTGCTACTTGCGGTGGTAGCACATAAAGAGAGAAAGAAATACAAAAATAGAGAGAAAGAAGAAGGGGGATAGTTTTAGGCGGTATCACATATCTCAGTTTGGGCGGGAAAAGAAAAATTCTGATGCTGCCACGTGTACTTCTAAGACTGAGTTTTATTATAATAGTATAGATATATATCTTCAAGAAGACTGTGAGGAGATTGGGATTGGAGGGCAGGTCTACAAATTACACTTGAAAAAGGTGTCTTCTCCTGTATTGTATGAATTTTTATCTCATGACACTTGAAAAAGGTGTCTGATTGAGCGGACATTAAACATTGTACGGACTAGGGCTGTAAACGGGTCGGATTCGGAATCGAAAATACAGATTCTGATTCCAATACCGATAACCGAAATATGATTTCGATTCCGATTCAGATTCCGATAAGAATGGTTAGTTCCGATTCCGTTCTGATTCCGATAACATTATCGGAACCGAAATTCCGATAAGATAAGGTGTTTACCATAATTTTTCCTTGAGTTTATGATAATTTATCGGAATAACCGATACCGATTCAGATTATTTTTTCAATTTCGATTCCGATTTCGATAACTTATCGGAATATCCGATACCGATTTCGATAAGCTATCGATATCATATTCCGATTCTGATACCGATAATTTTTATCAAAATCGGGTCGAAATATCGGAATATCGGGTTCCGTTTACACCCCTAGTACGGACTATAGAAGGTATTTTGATTTATTTCTTAACACAGTGAACAAGCAGTTCAATGAAGGATATTTCAGTTTCTAACATTATACTTCCTATATTTATGCATATATTTTATAGAGTTGACTACATATATACCCTTGTTTTCTCGCTTATAACCTTAACATCTTGTCCTCACCAAATATACTCAATATTTGATTAAAAGTGTGTGAGTTATATTCTTTGGTTAATTGGCCTTCACAATTTTTTTAAAAATATTATTTTACAATTTCAATGGAATTTTAAATTAGTTTCAAAAGATGAAAATACCCTTAGCAAAATGATTTTTGTGAGAGAGAATGAGAGAAGGGGTTGTGGGGGTGGGGAGAAGAATTTAAATTGAGGGTATGTTAGCCCTTCTTATCGCTTAATATAACTAAGCTTTGAGGTTTAACTGACGAAAGCGTATTCATGATGTAGTATATTCTAATATGGGGTATATTTAATGAGGTAAAGATATTCGGGATATACACAATATTTTTATATATTTTAGAGATATATGCCTTTATCTCTATTTTATATTTAGATATTTTTAATTATGATATTTGTTTATAACTCTTCATAATTGCAAATGAAATGATTTAATGACATCCCAAAAATGAGGAAAAATCTATAAAAATGACTATCAAATATATAAATAGGTGAGTATGAGAACTTATAAATGTATATAATAAATGACAGGAGTTGATTGAAATTCAAAAAAAAAAAAAAGATGGTGGTGAAGGCGTAATTGTATAATCTCATATAAGAGAAATGGTCGCTATTCTTCTAGACGGCTAGTTTTTATTATCAATCTAGATCTATTTGTTAAAGGTGATAAATAGCATATAAGAGAGATGAATAGGCTGGCTAAAAATACTCTTCGTGTAGGTAGCAAATATTTCTCCTCACATAAAAGGTCATAAATAAGCATCAAAATATAAAATATATACAAAAATTGTATACTGGTCAGAGATTGAAAATGTCTTTCATTCCACGTGCCAGCCATGCACATGCGCGCACATGTGCCAGCTGAAACAGTAACCAAAAAAATGGTCAAGTCCTCACTACCATCTCTCTTAATTAGCCATGGTTCTCACAGTGCGAGGGCCAGTGTAGACCTTGGCACAATCATCCAACTTGGGCAACTCGTTACGATCTGACACGATCCGGATCGGTCTAACATGATTTGGTTTGGATCCGCACCTGATCCAACCGGACCACATTAGTCCAATCAATCCCATAGAAACAAGATATGGAGGTGGGGCAAAGGGGGGTGGTGTGGAGGGGGGGAGACCAGAGGTGGAAGAGGGGAATTGGGGCTTACTGTGTGTGGAGGTGGGGGAGGTGATCGGAGGGGGACCAAAGGGGGAAGGGGGTGTATGAAGGTTATGTGGGGGGGGGGGGACTAGAGGGGGATGGGGAATGCGCAGAGATGGGTATCGTGTTGCGCTAAGGAGAAGTTGCATTGCTTCGAATAGTTTAAAGCACTGGTGGTGCCCAATCCTGGGACCTAATGCGATACATATTGTACTGTATTGACCCAGGAGAAATCCTAGTTGACACAGTACGACAGCATGACGAATCTTATTTTTAACTTCTTATTACATCTCAGGAAATATTAGATACCCATTTAAGATATGATTAGATGTTTTGGTCCTTTAGGATAAATATGGATCCACTCCTTATGACACTTATTGACGATGACAATAACTACATAAAAAACAACAAATATGTTTTAAGATTTTTTGTATAAATTTTCTGATTTCTAAAGAAAATCAAACGACCAATTTGGCAAAATTGGACGACCGACCTAACTAGTATAGTTAGGTGTTGGGACAGTCACAAAATTGGACGACCGACTTCACAAAATCAGTCGACCAAGTTGGTGCAGCATGTCGATGTAGAAGAAGAAGTAGGTCGACTCCAAGGCTAAGTCCATAATCAAACGACCAATTTGGCAAGTTCAGTTGACCAATTACGACGACGAGTTTCCTAATATGTGCGGACTCTTTCTGAAAGTGGGACTCTTGCCTTGATTAGCACAAGCACACATCTTAGAGATATTCTAGGGATCTTCCACTATAAATATAGCTTGGTATCATGATGAAGAAGAGAGGATAGTCGTCTCCAAGAGAGCAGTTCGTGCCCTAGCATTCAGGAGAGAATTGTGCGGCCCAGAAAGAGTCAATAGAAGCTCTGAACCTATAGAAGCCTGAAGAATGAGTCTTCATCCTTCAGAAGCCTTCCAGACATTCCAAGAATGTGTTCTTCATTAGAAAGGCATGGACTTCGTGTTGCTTCCTATAAGACTCTGTTCTGAAGCATTCTACATCGGCCAGATTTTCACAGTGACATCATCGGGCAAAGATGACTACATCAAGCCGAACTTCTGAGATAGAAGAACTCTATACTTTACTTTGTTTAGATTGTTGTCTCTTCTGTTCATATTTTTCATTTGTTTTTTTTAAACCAAGAACATACTGTGTGGTTGGTGTGTAGTGCATGTGGTGCATACACATCAAGTTATCTCATCATTGGAAAACGAGGTGGGGTTGGTGTTGTCTCTGTAAAAAATGGTATGGGGTTATCTGCTTGTACCTTGAATCAAGTGAAGAGAAATCCTCACAGGGATGTGAGGTAGTGAACGTAGGCACACATAGGGGTGTGTTTGTCGAACCACTCTAAATCCTACATACACAATTATGGCTTGCATCCATATTTTCTATCTTCGTTCTATGCACGTTAGGATAGTCGGCTTCATCTATATACTTGTTAATTCCGCTGTGCATCTAGCTTAGTAGGTTTGCTTGTTTAAGTCTAATCTATTTTGTAAAAGTTTTTTTTTAATAGGCGACAACAAATTCACCCCTCCCCTATTGATTGATCATCGTACATATTTTACTTCAGATGTGTTATCTCGTTTTGCTAAATATAGCCATGAAAAGTGCATTATGGTATATATTTCCATATAGTATATTGGAGTCCCCTTATCCTCTACTAATCCACATTTGATGACTCTAGCCTCAACTAGTTGAAGAAGGTCCAAGGCTCAAAATGTACCTTTTGAAAATGATCCATACTGGAATCCATTAGGAGATGATATTAAGTTTGTTGAGGTTGAGCTTCCAAGCAATAATGAGGCAGAGAATCTATTGAGGGATGGTGATATATTTGATGATGAGGTTTATACTAATGACAGTTGTGACAGTTACTTTTCCTTAGACTCTGGATGTGATATGGAGGTAATTGAAGAGGACATTGTGGGTACCCTATTGTTAGAGGCATTCATGATCTCGATATGGTCTTAGGAAGCAAATTGGATGATGTTAATGCTTTTCAGACTAGCACTTGCCCAACATGCATGCAGCTAAAAAGAATTTGCAATTAAGTACCAAAAATCTGAACCAACTAGGGTCACAGTAGTCTTTGTTGAGAAGAGTTGTAATTGGAAAATGCGTGCTTCTCACTTACCTGATGGCCATATATTTCAGATAAAAAAACTTGAGCCACAGCACACTTGCATAGGGGCAAATAAGTTTGGAACTCTCATGACCACTCAGAAGTGGATTGCAAATATAAGCATTGGGTGGCTTAAAACTAAAGGAGATGTTTCAATAAAGGAAATTTTAAGTGAATGCTCAAGACCATGCAAACATTCCTTACCACAAGGTTTATAGGGCAAACACATAGCATTGGAGAAAATTTATGGTTCCTAAGAAGCAATGTACAATAGAGTACCTGATCTACAACATGAACTAGTCTTAAAGAATCTTGGGAGTGTAATGAAATATCTGACAGTTGTACATGACAGATTTTCCAGAATGTTTGTATGTTTTAAGGCTTGTATTGAGGGTTTCAAGGTGGGATATAGACACCTAGTTGACTTGAATGGGTGCCACTTGAACAATATTTTTAGAGGTACATTACTGGCTACCATTGCGTTTGATGAGAACAACGGAATTTTTCCACTAGCCATAGCTATTATGGAAGGGGAAATTACATATAGCTGGACTTGGTTTTCAGATGTCCTGAAGGGAGCTATTAGTCAGCTTGTTGATTTATCTTTCATGTTTGATAGACAAAAGGGATTACAAGAAGCCCTTCCACTTCTTTTCCAGGTGTTGAGCATAGGGTGTGCCTTAGACATTTGTATAAGAACTTCATGAAGTTATTTTCCAGATGAACTCATGAAGACGCTTCTGTGGAATGTAGCAAGAGTATATACTGAAGTTGATTTCTTAGACTATATGATGCAGATCAAAGAGAATTCTCCAAAGGCACATAAATTTTTGACATCGCCAGCAATGGTAGAGGTTGCATGGTGTAGGTCATAGTTCCATTGAGGTTCTAAATGTCATCATATAACAAATAATTTGAGTGAATCATTCAATACCTACATCTCAGATGCACGTTGGAGTCCCGTAGTGGACTGTATTGATGTAATCCGATCCAAAATTATGAAGACCATACAAATGAGGAGGTCAATAGTTGAAAAGTGGACTGATGTATTAGTGCCAAGGGCTAGGAAACATTTATGTCATGACAAGAAAATTTGAGGGATATTTAGTAGGGAAGCCGGAAGGGGTTTAATGAGGCTACTTAAGTGACAGGCCCACAAGAGAGAGAAGTTTTGGACTTGATCCACAAAACTTGTACCTATAAGACTTGGAAGATAAGAGGCTTAGGAGGCTTACATGTTTGTGCATTCTTGCTTAGTAGAAGGGGTATTAAATGAAAGGATTACATTGATAGGTGTTACACACTGGAGGCTTACAAAGACACTTATGAGTTGGGCATCACCCCTATGCCTGACAAAAGGATCAATGGTCCAAGCTTGGTAGAAAAGTTCTCCCCCTATTGGGAAAAGGCCACCATAGCGGTCTAAAAAGAACAAAATTCGAGACCTAGATGAAGCCGTGAAAATTATAAAGCCCCATAATTGCAAAAGGTGTGGTCAGCTTGGGCATTATGCAAAAATATACAAGAATCTAGTCTCAACACTGTGAAACTATTATCCACAAGCAACATAACAATATCTGCCATGATATAATTTAAATGATTGTAATTTAATTGGCATTGATACATATTTATGTCATGCAAGAGCCTACCCGATAGGCCTAGAAAGCAAGGCAGGACTTCTAGGCATGGTCACCTAGCATATAAGGCAGGGCTAGTGTTGCAGCTTCTGAAACTGGTGCAATGTAGGTGCTATAATTCCATGACCATTTTAACAATGTAATGATCCATTGAACTTTCTTATTTATGTATGTGCATTGTCTTGCAAGTGAGCATGACAGAGTTAGGTATTCTTCCAAGCAGGATCAATGTTGGATTAGTTGACGTAAGTGCAGTGCAATTTGATCAGTCCAATGCCTGGACAAGTGTTGCACGTGGCTCTTGTTCAATTCCCTCCCAAACATCTTCCTCAACATTAGTTTTAGGGCCTATTAGGAATCCAACAACTATAGGTCATGATCAGTTTGTAAATTCTAGGTTCAGGATTGTGTAGGGTTGTACAATGAGAATTTTGCATTGATAGCAATGCTCAATGGTGCTAGTCACTTCACAAAATTATGTCATGTGACTGTGTTTTGAAGTGCCCTTTTATTTTGTCTTTTGAAGAATAATAATCCATTTGACACCTTTTATTTATTTTTTGATATGTCAGAAACCATGTGGATCTTTTGAAATGAAAGTGTCTTTTGATAAGTCCTTCATTAGTTGTGTGATTGAGGATGTTATAATGTGTGTGGCAAACCAATGACAATAAGTAGAAGTCAATAATATAACATCAAATAGTTACAAATAAGCTTCTCTTAATCCCCCCCCCATTACGAAAAGACACATTTCACTCACTAATTATAGCTCCTCCCACTCCATATAGTGAACAAGATAGTAGAGTAAGTGCAGTCCCATTAAGTACAATACTATCAGCTTGAATCCCTATTTCAATCGTAAGTCATTTCCTCTACCAATACTAGGCATTATGATCTCCTTCTTCACTTGTATTATATCGTTTTCCTCTCTAACACAATCAACTTCTTCTCAATCAATGATTTCATATAACTTATTTGATGCTTCAAGTACATAGTATTATGATGCGCATTATCAACTCACATAAAGAAACCACAACAATCGTCCTCCTGCAAATAGATGGATATGCGTGGTCTCTCAATAAAAAATTATAGGAGAAGCATTTCTGAGACTATTCATAGAATAGCTTGAGAACTACATACCTTTTGTTGGCCCAGATAGCAAGCCCAAAGGAGAGGTGAATAAGATACTTTAAACTTTTCTGAAATTTAAAACTTGAACACTAAGTAAAGGTTAGTGTTCGTGTGCAGCGGAAATAAAAGCAATCATACAATGAGAGACAGATTTATTCTGATTCAGCACTGAGACACACCTCAGGCTTATGTCTAGTCCCCAACCAATAACTTGGGATTTCACTACCTAAGGGTATAGTCCCTTTATGGACAATTACACCCAGCAGTAGTTGGTCTTCCGTTCAACCCAAAAGGGGCAAAAATACCCTAATGCATAGGTCTTCCTTTAACCCAGAAGGGGCAATCCCACCCAACTTAGAGCCTGGTCTTCCCTTAAACAAGGGGAAACAACACCCAGCTCGCAGGCTAGTCAGCTCTTCTCACAGGAAGAGGAACAATAAGAGATCTTAATTAAATCTCCAAGGTCCCTAGACCAATCCCAAGATGATCATGAAGGAGGGCTTGATCTGCGATGCACACCACTCTCTCTAGAAAGATTACATGAAGAAAGCTAGGATGTGATGACTAGAGCACTCTGCTTTCTTTTCTTGCTTTTGGAGTGGATGTGTGTGTTGGTGTGCTCTCTCAGATTCTCAAATCTTAATCACTAATTGGAATGAGTTACATCACTAATCTCAAGTGAATAAGACAAGAATACACTAATCAGAATATTATGGAGTAAGTATTAACTAATTGATAGCTCCATAACACTAATTAAACGAAGTGGAGTAAGTGTTCAATAATTGGTGTGAGATTGCTCACTAATCGAAATGATGGTCATCAATCATTAGAATAAGAAGATAGGTATTCAATAATTGAAACAAACAACACTAATCGAGAGGAAACTTGGTTACCAAATGATAGAATCTTTTCTTCAAGAATCGATCGGTTACTTAAACAGTAATCGAAAAAATCATTGTTCACTAATCGATAGAAGCTTTAGTCACTAATCGATAGAATCTTTTCTTCAGAAATCGATTGGTCACTTATGCAGTAATCAAAACAATCATTGTTCATTAATCGGCTGGAAACTTAGTCACTAATCGATATGGACTTAGAGAATTTTCTTGAAATGAATAATATAGAATAAACTTGAGCTTTTTAGAATACTTATGGTGATGAAACTTGGGTCTTTTAGAATACTTACTATGATGATCCTTGAGGTGATGAAAAAACCTATTTATCCTGTTGATAGACTTAATGAAAATTGAATGTTAATCACATAAATTCATATTAAAGCAAAATATCACCAAGCAAGTATGAACAGACAAGCATGTGTCGACACATGATGTTTACAGGTCAACACATGTCCATCGTCTGTCGACACATATCCATGTCAGTCAACACATCTCCATGTCTGTCAATAAATGAATGTTATCTGTCGACAAGTCATCAAAGAAAAGATGCAATGAGATGATGTGTATGAATATGCATGACTACAATTAACATGAGGATATTTATTTAAAGGTTCTCAATACTATATGCATATGATCAAAGTTCTTGTTATAACCAAAATACATATACCAAGAAAATAAAAGAGACAACGATCTCCCCCTTTTTGGTGATGACAAAACTCAAAAACTAACTGAAATTTTAACCTCCCAAAAACATGATACAATCAAATTCTAAAGAAATTTTAGATGGTATATTTTTAGAGTATTCCTCCCCCTTTTTGTCAATAACCAAAAAGGAAGAGGAAAGAAATAATCAAGATGAAAAGGAAACAAGAAATGTAAGTATGAGGGGTAAAGAAATCAAGAGATAGACAAAATAATTTAGGCTCCCCCTTAGTCCAAGGTTCCCCCTGAGTCCATGCCAATCTCAAAAAATTGAAAGAGTCCGTTGTAGGAGACTGGTCAGAAATGAGTAACAAATAGTCATGTTCTAATTTCTGAAGGAAATTAGGGAATGTGTATATGATACTGATTGGGAAGTAAATAAAATGGTTTCTTCCAAAACATATAATTATTGGATAAGAAAGGCTGGGAGCACATAAATTATAGAAGTATTTTAAGGTTGTGTTTCGATTGTAGAAGTAAGATAGTAGGTGAGTGCCAATTGGTGAAGGAAATAAAATGATTATAGAATATAAGTCATGGATTATTCCATGTAACTCTGAAAGTTTTAATATTGTTCAGTTATTGCAGAAAAAATCTTCTACAAATTGCACATGTCAAGTTCCCTTCTGAGAGAGGTGAATCTATCTTCAAGGAGGGCTATTGTGAAGATATCTGCCAACTAATATGCAGTATCTATAAATGAAATATCCATATTACCTGAAGCTACATGATCTCTAATGAAATGGCACTTGGCCTCAATATGCTTGGTTCTTGAATGTTGTACTGGATTCTTTGTGAGATTGATTGCACTGGTATTGTCACATAGTAGGGGTACTGACTTGATGTTTATACCATAATCCTCAAGTTGTTGCTTGATCTATAGTAATTGAGTGCAGTAGCTCCCAACAACAATATATTTAGCTTCAGTCGTCAATAAGGCCACTGAGTTTTGCTTTCTTGAAGACTAGGAGATCAAACACCCTGCAAAAAACTGACAGGATCCACTGGTGCTTTTACCATCTACTTTGCATCCAGTATAATCAGCATCAGAATAACAAATTAAATCTATTTTACATAATGTTAATACCATAGTCCTAATTCACATATATGTGCTAAATATCTAAAGATTCTTTTGACTGAAATTAAATTGGATTCCTTGGGATCTACTTGGTATCTAGCACACATGCATACACTAAATAAAATGTCAGGTCTACTGGCAGTTAAATATAGTAAAGAATCAATCATACATTTATAAAGCTTCTGATCCACTTTCTTACATTGAGGATCACTGTCTAACTTGGTGGAGGTGCTCATTGAAGTGGCTAGATACTTTGCATACTTGAATCCAAATTTCTTTAGCATGTCCTTGATGTACTTGGTCTGGATGTGGATTCCTTCCTTGTCTTGTTTGATTTGAAGCCTAAGGAAGTAAGCCATCATACTCATCTCAAATTCTCCTTGCACCAACTTTTCAAAATACTTGCAAGGGAATTCATCAGTAGCTTCAAAAATAATATCATCAATATAAATTTACACGATTAAAATGTTCTGGGAACATAATTTAATAAACAATGTCCTATCTACTACTATGGTTTAAAAGAAATGTGCTTAGTCTTTCATACCAAACTGTAGGTGCTTGTTTCAAACCGTAAAGTGTCTTACACCACAAGAAATTGTGCCATTACCGACGGGTATTTCTGACAGATAATTATCTGTCAGAAATTCCGACGGTTATTACGACGGAACATTTTCTGTCAGAAAATCCATCGGAACTTCTGACTGAAATATTTTCGTCAGAAATATCCGTCGGTACTCATAGCTTATCGACGGATATTCCGACAAAAATATGTCTGTCGGAATATCTGTCGGTAAAACCACCTTTTCCCTCACCTGCCATCCCCACGAAACCCACCCTCTGTCTCTCTCTCTCTCTCTCTCTCTCTCTCTCTCTCTCTCTCTCTCTCTCTCTCTCTCTCTCTCTCTCTCTCTCTCTCTCTCTCTCTCTCTCTCTCTCTCTCTCTCTCTCTCTCTCTCTCTCTCTCTCTCTCTCTCTCTCGCTCGCGCCCCTCATTGCCTGCTGCGCCACCGCCGGCCGCCCCGAAAGGCCCAGTCACCGCTCGCCGCCGCGCCCCTCTCTGCCTGCCGCGCCACCGCCGGCCTCCCCGACCGTCCGTGTCGCCGCTCGCCGCCGCGCCCCTCGCCGCCTTCCGTGCCACCGCCGGCAGCCTCGACCGGCCTCGTCGCACCGTCGTGCTCCGCCACCGGTGCTGCCAGCCGGGTATGTATCCTCCCCCCCCTCCCCCTCTCTTCCCCACCCTCGCTACCTCCCTCCGGCAACTGGTGCCCCCCCCCCTCCCCTCCCGTCCCAGCCCCCCTCCCCTGTCGCCCCCCCTCCCCCTGTTGGCCCCCCCCCCCCCCCCACCCTGTCGCCCCCCCCCCCCCCTCCATTCCTCACCCCTGCCACCCCCTTCATTTTTCTAAATTTTTTGAATAGAATGCATTTAATAATTTTGTGAGATTTGTGCGTATTTATAGGTTTTGACGATTTTGTCATAGTGTGTTGAGCACTATGAGAGGATCATGGAGCCTCGAATATTTTCTTGATAATTATAGAATTTATATATTTTTTGCTTATATGAGAATTAACCTTATGCATGTTAAGTTTAATTTTTGTAAAGTAGTTATACCATGAAATATGTTTAGAATATTTTGATCTAGGATTTTGAGTATCATAAGCTTGTTATAGACTATTTAACCCATTTTATCCCTTTTTGTAGAATTTTTAAGCATTTACATAATATCCTCTTGAAATTTGATTTAAATTCAAAAGATAGTTATAATGCTTCAAAAATTCTACAAAATTATAAATGTGTTATTTCACGTGTAAGTAGCCTAAGATAAAAATCTGAGCATGTTCTAACTTCTATTTTTAATAGTTATAAATTTATGAAGTTTTTATAATCATGATAAGCATGTTTAGTTAAATCTCATTTAATCAATGTTTAGTTACTGTTAGATAGTAACATAAACTTCTGAAAAGTTTCTAGCATGTGTCCATGTCATAAGCATGTGTGCATGAGTAAGAAATAAAAAAAACATGTGGTATATATGTAAGATTAAAAGAAATAGTGTGCTAATGTCAAAATTGTGCCAATGAAAACCTCTACCATAGAAGGTTGTGGAGCCGTACTGCAGAAAAGCGGTTATAATGAGTTCATTGAAATACGGTTATAACGTCATGTTTGATGCATGGAGGGATTGGAAAAGGTAAATATTGATTGACCTTCTAGGGCATTTAGTGGAGTTTTTATTTTAAGATCTTTCAATGCTTCTTCACATGTCAAAGATGCTAAAATCTGAAAAGAAGGTATTGCTGAAAATAAGATACTAATTGTTGCGAATAATGAGTCAATCTGTTCATTTTCTTGGAAAGTTAACTAAGGATGTGATTCTTTCCTAAAAAAATAGGAGAGAGTTTGTGAAGGGCATTTGAGCAGAGATTTTCTTCCTATTTTTTATTTGGGATTTTGCATGTAAACCATTACAACAAAGAGTGCACATCTGACATCTTTCTTAAAATATTGTTTCAATATCCCTGTTGAATCTCCAGCATTGCGAAAGGCATCAATGTGAACACATGGGCATTACCACACCTCCAGCTAATCATAGTTCAAAGTAATTCTTGAAATGACAAGACTGCCCATGGATAAAACTATAGGTAATATGTTTCCTGCGCCTTAAGGGTATTCCCATAAAAAATGTTCAACTAACAGGAAGAATGGAATCTGTGATGAATATTTGCCCTTTTCTTTAACAGAAGTTCACCCTAGCGGCATTTTTGCTAGGATTTAATAGATATTTTTAACAACATTGTAGCAAAGATGGCAAATTTTCAATAGTTATTATAGGAATGCTTTAGAAGTAAAAAAATCCTTTTTTATTTTGGTGAATTAATTAGTAAAAAAATTGCAGCCGAAACTTATTATACATCTATTAAAATCCATGTGATAATATGCCTGGGGCATTTTGAAGTTTGCTATCAAAACACTGGGGCATTTGAGAACCATTTGCTCATGTCAAACTTTTTATCAATATACAACACTGTTCTTCTCAATCCCTTTTTGGGATCAAATCCAATATCCTTATCCAGCAACAATCCAACTTTCCTTTAGAAGAATTTGGCATGAGATCTTGATATGTCAGTTTGTCCTCTATGAGACACTTGGCCTGTGTCTTAGGCTTATTCATGGCTTGGTACTTAGTAGATGACTGCATCAAGGCTTTGCTTAATCAAATTGCTGAGACTTCTGTCATCAAATCATGAAAGAAGGAAAAAGTCTGTGAGAGTGTTTTTTTGGAGAGTTGTTATAGATGGAATTTTCTTGGACTCTTCTTATCTGCTTCCTCTTCTTATATGCTTCCTCTTCTTGCGTCATGGTTGTTTACTGTTTAGTTTATGATGTGATTGTGCTATGTTTATCTTGTTCGCTGTTATTTTTTTACGCTTTAAATGAAAATAAACAATGTAATGACTTTCTTTGTTAAACATATTGTTTACTTTCACATATTTGTTTAATTTCACACTGCATATTAATCCTTCAACATTCATAAGTTTATTTGTAGCAATTTGATTGATTCTTTCATATTTACCATATTATGATTTAATTTTATATTTTAAATTACTCATGAATAAATTGTTATCAATTTTTTTCTAATTAGTGATGAGAGTTTGCGATTGGAAATTAGACTCAAAGAAGAACAAATGTCCAATGTATCAAAGTACGTGTTTGTTTGAACGAAAGATATTACCGATGGATATTCGAAAATTGCATAATGGTTTACTTTTGGTGAATGAGAAGATGAAGAAAATCATAAAGATTATTCGGAAAGAAGAAAGACAAAGTTTAGAAAACAAAAGTGGATTATCTATTATTGTCTACGACAGGTATATGTATATGTAAACACAAAACTCTATATATTAATGTTCATATTAAATTCACGAGATCTAACGTACATACAATTTTTCAGGGACTGCCTCCCCGTCCACGTCAGTCCGCCCGTCGACAGGTATATGTATATGTAAACACAAAACTTTTTATATTATTGTTCATATTAAAATCATATTTTCTAACATACATACAATTTTGCAGGGACTGCCTCCCCGTCCACGCCGGTCGTCCCGGCGACAGGTATATGTATATGTAAAAACAAAACTCTATATATTATTGTTCAATTTAAATTCATATTTTCTAATGTGTATATAATTTTGCAGGGACCGCCTCCCCGTCGACCACGCGAGTAGTGCCACCTTTCCCTTCTTCCTCACCACCAGGTACATATATGTTTCCACAGATTAGTATGTTTCTTGTCTTCCAATTTATACAACAATAGTGTACTTAATTGTTTTCAACAGAGATGGAGAGCCAGCATCCAACAGCGGATGAGGAGGGGCCTCAGCTACCTGGACGGCAGCCATGTTGGATTTTAGGGTAAACTTGATCACTTCAAACTTACTGTAATTGTTATTTATGTTATACAGTTCATGTACAAAATTAATGTGTAATTGCAGGGGGAAGATAGATCCCGGTTCTGCTTCCCGATATATAACGACGCTGGTCCACGCACACATTCCAGGACTAGTGGATGCATGGAGAGAGTTCCCGGTGCCCGTCCGAGATTTATTATTTGACATGTTCACTGTATTATTAATTTTTACTGATTTAAAGTCGTTTATTTAATTACTATCTATGTTAGTGCAGAAAGTTGAGTAATTTTATTTCTTAACAACGGAGGTACGCGTTCACGAGACCCGAGGATCTCCCTCGAGCTCGAGCCGTCTGGGAGTCTACTGCCCAGACTAATTTAAGAAAGTCGATGTGGGAGGCCCAGGACAAGGCAATTAAGACCACAGGCAACCGGGATCCTATGGCTTGGCTGGATTACGGCCCTGTTTGGCTGAGGAGGGACTATTGGGAGTCCCTTTGTAAGCATTGGGCTACTGGACCATGGCAGGAGCGGTCACAGGCGGCAAAACGCAACCGATCAAGTCATCCGGAGAAGAATGTGCATACTAGTGGGTCTGTATCTTATGCAAACCCACAGCCAAAAATTGGTAAGCATATTATTGTTCAATTGCTTAATACATTGATTATTATTGTGAAACTAACTAATTTTGTTGAATTGTAAGCATCACGAGCTCGAGCGTGCCCCTACTTTTCGCGAGTTATTTGATCTGACTCATGAGCGGAAGGGGACGGATGACTATGTCAGCGAGAGTGCTCGCACGATTGCTGTAAGTCAAGCTATAAATTTTGAATTTAATTAAGATATTAAAATAATTTGTTTTCAATAATTTAGTTTTAATTTATTATGCAGGAGACCTAGGACAGGACGATGGCGGATCGCTATGCAGAGGGCACTCCCCAGCCAAACTTGGATCCGGAGGCTTGGGTCGATGCAGCGGGAGGACCAATGAAGGGTCAAGTGTACGGATTTGGGGACAGTCTGGATACTACTCCAGTGTTGTCCTCATATGCGAGTTCGGTCGCTCCTCCGGCATACGCGAGTTCATCTGCTGCGCCGCCCGACAGTGGTGTAGAGGAGATTAGAACCCTCATCCAGGAAGAGCTACGGACGCACTTTGGCGTTATGGTCGAGCAGTTGATCTTAGTCATGCAGGGAGTACGCCCCTCACAGCCAGCCCCTCAGGTCAGTATTACTATTAATTTCATACAGTTTGAATGAAATGAAACCACTAAAGAATGTCAAAAGGGAAAAAAAGAAATCTAAATTAATTAACCTACAAAGAAGGTCTCTTTATACAATCAACTTATGGAAGGATAAAAAAGCCACATGAGCGCTCAAATTGCTATTCTAAAATAAACAGAAGTGTAAAAAAGCCACTTTTCGTGAGTTATTCAGATTCCCGGATTGGGTTGGACATTGAAATGACGGATCTAAAAAAACCCAAGTCTAAATGATCAAAACACGCAACCCGGGGGTCCAAAATCCCAAATAGGGATCTGATCGGCGTGCCGTTCACTCCAACACGACCGGGTGGGTTAAATAGACGTGTGCGAAATGACGGAATCCGATTTGGAATCCCGGATTGGGTTGGATGTTGAAATGACGGATCTAAAAAAACCCAAGTCTAAAGGATTAAAACACACAACCCGGGGGTCCAAAATCCTAAATAGGGATCTGATCGGCGTGCCGTTTGCTCCGACACGACCTGGTGGGTTAAATTGACGTGTGCGAACTAACAGAATCCGATTTGGATTCCCAGATTGGGTTGGGCGTTGAAATGACGGATCTAAAAAAATCCAAGTCTAAAGGATTAAAACACGCAACCAGAGGGTCCAAAATCACAAATAGGGATCTGATTGGCGTGACGTTCGCTCCGACACGACTGGGTGGGTTAAATTGACATGTGTGAACTGACGGAATCCGATTTGGATTCTCGGATTGGGTTGGGCGTTGAAATGACGGATCTAAAAAAACCCAAGTCTAAAGGATTAAAACACACAACCAGGGGGTCCAAAATCCCAAATAGGGATCTGATCGGCGTCCCGTTCTCTCTGACACGACCGGGTGGGTTAAATTGACATGTGTGAATTGACGGAATCCGATTTGGATTCCCGGATTGGGTTGGGCGTTGAAATGACGGATCTAAAAAAACCCAAGTCTAAATAATCAAAACACGCAACCCAGAGGTCCAAAATCACAAATAGAGATCTAATCGACGTGCCCTTCGCTCCGACACGACCGGGTAGGTGAAATTGACGTGTGCGAAGTGACAGAATCCGATTTGGATTCCCGGATTGAGTTGGACGTTCAAATGACAGAATTAAAAAAAACCCAAGTCTAAAGGATCCAAAATATTTTCTTGTTAAACTTGAGGAATAATCACATGTTTTAAATTTAAATTTTTGAAAATAATATTTGTATATTAATTTTTATTAATGTTTCTCATATTAATTTTTTTTAATATAGGATCCTCCGGCACCTGACGATCAGGAGAGGGGACGGCGGACGATCCAACAGACTTGTCTTGATTTTTAACATTTATGATTATTTATGATTTTGTATTAGTTATGTTTTATGATTTTATGTTTCATTGTGAGCACCTTCTATTGTAGAATGCATGCATATTTTAGCAGGTTTTATAATTTATTATTGTTAATTTCTGTAATTTTTTAAAAAAGAATATTACATATTTCCGACGGTTTTTCCGACGGATAGTTTCCGTCGGAAATGTGTAGTTGACCGACGGAATATATCCGTCGGTATTTCTGTCGGAAGTTCCGACGGAATAATTTCTGACGGATTTTTTCAGTCGGCAAGTTCCCACGAACATTCTGACTTCTTTTCTGACGGATTTCAGTCGAAATTCACTGACCGATTTTTCGACAGATTTTCCGACGGAATATTCGGTCGGAATTTCCGATGGAATACCGACGAATTAGGTAACCGTCGGTAATTTCTGACCAAAATTTTCCGAAGGACGCCTTCCGACGACAGTTCGACGTAAAGTTGTCAGAAAGTGTTGTTTCCGACGGATTACCGTCGGATTTCCGACGGAGCACGTCCGTCGGAAACACCGCTTTTTCTTGTAGTGTTATGTAGTTTAAAAATATGATTAGGATAATCTATGTCATCAAAATCAGGAGGTTGTTCTATATAGACTTTCTCTTTTATAAAACCATTTAAAAATACAGATTTGACATCAATTTGAAAATGTTTTAAATCTAATGTAGATGCATATACCAATAAAATCATAATTGTCTCGCTACTAGTGCATAGGTTTCATCAAAATCTATGCCTTCCTCTTGAGAATAGCCTTGAGCAACTAGTCTAGCATTGTTCCTAGTAATGACACCAGCCTCATCCACTTTATTTCTAAACACCCATTTGGTGCCAATTACTAGATGCTCTAATGGTCTAGGTATAAGGGTCCAAACATGGTTTCTCCTGAACTAATTCAGTTCATCTTGTATGGCCAAAATCTAAGACTCATCAGTCAGTGCTTCGTTGATTGTCCTAGGCTCAATTTGAGAAACGAATGCTAGACAATCACAAGGAATCACATTATCTCTTATTCTTTCCCTTTGACTTGGATCACCTATGATGTTTTCTTTGGGATGATCCTTCTGAAATTTCCATTCCTTAGAAAGATCTTCATGAGATGGTTCATTTTGGAGTAGATCTTCCACAGGTGGCTTTTCCTTGTCTTCTTTGAGGGTGATATCTTTTAGCTTTTCTACTAGTTCTCCTATTCCTTCATCATCACTATCAATTTCTTTCCTTGAAGATGAGTTAGCCTCATCAAATATAACATGAATGGTTTGCTCAATCAATAAGATTTTTCTATTAAATACTCTGTAACTTTTAGGCTTTGAAATATAGCCAAGAAATATACCTTCGTCAGATTTTACATCCAACTTACCCAGATTTGACTTGCCATTATTGAGAATGTAGCATTTGCAAATGAATGACTTGAGATGATTGACATTTGGCTTCTAATTCTTGTATAGTTCATATGCATTCTTCTTCAGAATTGGTCTAATCATTGCTCTGTTGATTATATAGCATGTTGTGCTGATTGCCTCTACCCAAAAATATCTTGGCAAGTTGTACTCAGATAGCATTGTCCTTGCCATGTCCAATAGTGTCTTGTTCTTCCTTTCAGCAACTCCATTTTCTTGATGTGTCCTTGGTGCTAAAAAGTTGTACTCAACTCCTTGATCTTCATAGAAAATTATGAACTCCTTGTTTTGAAATTCTCCTCTATGATCTGTCCTCAATCCAATTATGTTGAATTTCTGATCCTTCTACACCAACTTACTAAATTTCACAAAGCTTTGAAAGTGTCATCTTTATTTGCTAAGAACCACTTATGTGAACCATGAGAAATCATCAATAATGACAAAATCCATAATTCTTGCCTCCCAAACTTGTTGTAGACATTAGACCAAATAAGTCCATGTGAAGCAGCGCTAATGGCTTGGTGGTGGTAATAATTGTCTTTGATTTGAAGGGTGTCTTGACCTATTTCTCTTTGGCACAGGGTCCACAAACTCTATCAAGTCTTGTACGGATTTTTTGTAAGCCTTCTACCAAGTCATGCTTGATAAGTTTTTTAATCCCATCCATGCTAGCATAACCTAGTTTTCTATGCCAGAGTTTTGCATTTTGCTCCTTACTAGCAGCCAAGCACACATCGTGTCCTTTTAAGCCTACCAAAAGTAGTACACAAATTCTTTTCTCTGTGAGCTTTAAAGATAATTTCACCTTCCTTGATGATCAAACATTTTGACTCTAAAAATTTGATTTGATGACCTTTGTCGCACAACTGACTTATGCTGATTAAATTGTGTTTGAGGCCTTCTACACACAACACTTCTTCTATTAGTGTTTTTCTCTTATTATCAATTGAGCCACAACCAATGACTAGTCCTTTTCCATTATCTCCATACGTCATTGGCCCTTCTTCACCTTTTAATTGAGGAGAACTATTTCTTGTCACCTGTCATTTACCTTGAGCATCCACTGTCTAAGTACCACTTTGATACTCTAAGATTTCCCTGCAATTAAATCAATGAGATTTAGGTACTCAAATCCTTTTAGGTCTTGAGTGGTTAGTGCTATGATGATCATGCTTAGGAATCCATCTTTTGTTTCTAGTTTCACACGATTTAATAGTGTGGCCTAATTTATTGCAATTTGTGCTACAAGGAATGCTCTCTACTTGTGAATTCCTTTTATTTGGTTTATTTTTACTTATATAGTTTCCCTCATGTATAAATCTTGGTAGACGATATATTTTGGAATATATTATTGTTTCATCATTTTTTGGTGGTGTGTAACCAACACCAATTTTCTTCATACCATATCTTCTTGCTCCTTTTAAAATCAAGGATGATTTATCATTGGTAAATTTATCTAGAGTAGATTTTAGATATTCATTATCTTTTGTTACAATCTTTATTTCTTCATTTAATTTCCTTACAATGTTATTGTTTATTAGATGATCAATCTTACTATTTTTCTCTTTTAGATCTTCGCATAACAGATTGTTTCTATGTTTACTCACAACTTGTTTCTCATATTGTTCGGTTTTAGGTTTTAGATCTAAATTAGTGTTTTCTAAGCATGTATAATTTTTCTTTAATAACTTTAGTTGTTTAGATACATCTCTATATTTTTCATACAGTTCATTAAATGCATGTTCTAAATTATCATCATCAGAATCTAAAAAGGAATTAAAAGAGGTGTCAGAATTTATTTTACCATCAAAATTTGTCATAAAGGTAAGGTGAGCCTTTTCTTCTTCATGTTCATCTGAGCTTAAGTCTTGAGATGAGCTTTTTTAATTATTCTAAGCAACTGTCATAGCGTTCTTCATGTACTTCTTGATTTTTATTGAAGGCTCATTCTTTTTATGTTCCTTTTTCTTTAGTTTAGGGCAATCAATTTTTATATGCCTGGGATGCTTGCACTCATAACAGATAAGTACTGTCTTCTTGACTGCTTTGTCCCTTCTAAATAACCTTCTCCCTAACTAGTGTTTCTTCTTGGCTAAAGTCCTTTGTAGATGTCTTGATAGAAAAACTTCTTCTTCACTGCTTACATCATTGCTCTCACTGGCCATGGCTTCATCTATGTTTGATTCTTCTGTCTTCAAGGCAATACTGATCTTCTTCTTTGAAGTGCTTTCTCCTAATCTTTCCATATTTATTTCATAAGCCATAAGAGATCCAATGATTCCAATGACATTAAGGAGAGGTCATTTTTGCTTCTTCTATAGCAGTGACCTTTGGAGTCCACTGGTTTGGTAGGGATCTAAGAATTTTCCTTACAATGTCCCCATTATTGTATGCCTTTCCCAATCCAGCTAAACCATTTGTGATGTGTAATAGCATGTTCCAGTTTTGAACCCTTAGTTGCCTCTTAGGACTCATTCAGTTATTTTAACATTTTTTTCCAGTATTAACCAAATTCCTACAATTGTAAATTTAAAATATGAGAATAAGGGAGCTATTGTTACCAAGTCCCTTGTTATTTGTCCTATCTGGGCCTTAGTTTGAGTTTCCCCATTGGGAACGTGTGTTTCCGGTCAAAGTGGAACTTCGAAATCAATGTTTTAGTAGGTAATCGATGTTTTAGCCTAGGTAATCGATGTTTTAGTAGGTAATCGGTGTTTTAGCCAGAGTAATCGATGTTTTATTAGGTAATCAATGTTTTAGCCTAGGTAATCGATGTTTTAGTAGGTAATCGATGTTTTAGCCTAAGTAATTAATGTTTTAGTAGGTAATCGATGTTTTAGCCTAGGTAATCGATGTTTTAGCCTAGGTAATCGATGTTTTAGATGCTTAGTAGGGAATCGATGTTTTAGTAGGTAATCAATGTTTTAGCCTAGGTAATCAATGTTTTAGTAGGGAATCGACATTTAGTGGGGAATTGATGTTGTAACTTAGGTAATCGATGTTTTAGCAGGAAATCGATGTTTTAATCAACAATCGATGTCCTCTCTGACCTCTTAGCGAATCAGAGCCGAGTATAATCTTGTAGTGCTTATACTTTTGTGAGACTGATGGAATGATCATCATCACCTGACTCCTTTGGTCTGCCAGCTTTCTGGCATGGATCCCTATGCCTGTCTGATCACTTCATTACTTTTTTGCAAATCATGTTGTTGGCCTGCAAAAGATCTTCCATTTATACTCCCATTATTCAATTTCCATTGAATCTGTATTTTCCTTTGGCTTGCTTGTTGGCCAGGTGTCCAGATCCCCTTGTTAGTATCGCCCCACTTTAAACTCTAAACCCTTTTATAACCTTGTGACCATTTCTTTGGAGGAAAAACCTTCTGTCTTTTAGCCACTGGTAACCTGAGGGTTGGGCTTGGAGCCGTGCAGCTTGGGGCATCCAGTCTTCTTGTGGAGCTTTGGATTTGGCTTCTCCACACTAAGGTAGGCATAACCAGATGTTCCTCATCGTCCTGATTTTCCTCACTGCTACATGAACTTCTATATGCTATGTTATGGCCTCTTGGCAGGCTATTATGACTCTCTCTCTCTCTCTCTCTCTCTCTCTCTAGGTTGGTAAGTTAGGACAATATCATGGTTGGCATCATACATGAGTTGTCAGCCGTGAGGATGGTTTTGTCCCACAACTTAAAACATGGGTGTTTAGGCTCAGTCCGCTGGGCAACAGTTAGTTATGTATATGTATATGTTTGCCTTCTGGTTCAACAGGAGATTAGTTATATGTTAAACCACCCAAGAGAGATTTGATGATGTCATGATTTGTTTTAGTTCTATATCTGGCTATTCTTGCATGCATGTTGTCCACTTTGTGAAATCATTATTATCTGGCTATTCTTGCATGCATGTTATCCACTTTGTGAAATCATTATTCTTCATGTCTACTCTGCAGCTTACGTTTGGTTCTGTCTACTGAGTTCCTTTAGAACTCATGCCTTTGTTCAAATCCATTTCAGATCCGTCATCCTAACATGGTTCTCTCCTCAAGCCAACCCCCTTACTATGCAATGCTTCATGTCGAGTGACTTCAAAAGCCTTAAATTGTTTAATGGATTTCCTTTTTTGAGATAAGAAATTCTAGCTTGTAATTTTGAACAGACTATGATATTGCAATGTATACTATGCTCTGCATGGGTACGCTTGGTGCAAAAATTCGAAATATGTATATATATATTTTTTATCATGAGTAGTTCCGGTGTTTGGTCTGCTATATTATATCATGCAGCATAGAAGACCCTCCCATAACAATGTGTAAGATGCTTCCATTTGGTAAGTGTGCGTGTCACCTCTTTACCGGCCGGGAGGGGTATCACGTCACTACATGATGTCAGTAAACTGGCTGTACATCTAAGTGATGGTCTCACCTAGCTGCATATGGAAATTTTTCTATTGAGTGACTAGGATGTCTATCCTAGTTTCCTTCACCTAGTCAGTCCCTTTGTATGTGTGTTTTAACTTGTTCCACATTTCTTTGGCTGATTTACAAGCTGAGATCCTGTTGAATTCTCTCTTTTTCAAAGCACATCAAATGAGATTCTAAGCTTTGTTGTTATGTGATAGTATTTTTCTGTCGTAGTCTGTCTAATTTTCAATGGAGCAGAGGACTATTAAATCTCCTTCTATGATGATGGTCCACAGCTGATAGTCATATCCCTTAAGGAAGAACTCCACTCTTGTCTTTCAGTAGTTGTAGTCTTCACCATGGAACAAAGGTGGTTTGTTGACAGATTTTCCTTCAGAGTATCCTTGTGCTGCTATTAATCTTTACTCTTTAGACCATTAGATCTTTTGATTTCTTGAGAGATCGCGCTCTGATACCACTTGTTGGCTCAGATAGCAAGCCCAATGGGGGGGGATGGGTTGCTTTAAACTTTTCTGAAATAATAAAATTGAACACTAAGATGGGAAATAAATAAATGCAATCACACAAGGAGACACACAAATTTATCCTGGTTCAGTACTGAGACACACCTCAGGCCTATGTTCAGTCTCAAGAAATAACTTGAGATTTTACTACCCAAGGGTACAGTCACAGGTCTTCCCTTCAACTCAGAAGGACAATCCCACAAAGGTCGCAGGCTAGTGTTCCCTTAAACAAGGGGAAGCAACACCCAACTCATAGGCTAGTCAGCTCTTCTCACAAGAAGAGGAACAACAAGAGATCCTAATGAAATCTCTAGGGTCCCTAGACCAATCCCAAGATGATCATGAAGGAGGGCTTGATCTGAGATGCACACCACACACACACACACACACACACACACACACACACACACACACACACACACACACACACACACACACACACACACACACACACACACACACACACACACACACACACACACACACACACACACACACACACACACACACACACACACACACACACACACACACACACACACACACACACACACACACACACAGAGAGAGAGAGAGAGAGAGAGAAATCTAGGAGATGATGACTAGAGCCCTCTACTTTCTTCTCTTGCTTTTGGAGTGGATGTGTGAGTTGGTGTGCTCTCTCAGATTTTCAAATCTTTCTCACACTGCCAAGATGCTTGTCACAGTGCCCACTCCTTATTTTTATGGACTATTGAATGATGTATTTGTTGATATGTTTGTTGAGTCTGTATTCTAGGCTTCATGCAGATATCTAGGGAGTTGAAGGATCTGTTGAAGTCTTGCTCAACATCATCATGTGTATGACTTCATGGTTGTTGTGTCTAACATTAGCTTCTAAGAGAGTATTAGATACCTTCTCACATTCAAGGCACGAAGGGAGTGGTATTAGGTAAGAGAGATGCATTAGTCAAACACTGATACCTTCTTTGCAAAAGCCCACAAATCCAGCTGACACCCAATTATTCTAGGTAGCTATATACTTTTCTGTCTCCCAGAAAGGAGGGGTCCTTCAAAAACATGCACAAAGTAAGACGTGGGCTAGGCATGAAAAGTGTTACCTGCTGCATTTAATGTTAGAATCTTTCATAAATTATTTGAAATGGAGTAAGTTTGTGCATCAAAACCTTTTGCAGAATAATCGTGAGCATAGGTGAAGGCAATCGATATGAATATGTTGCTCAATCACTAATCGGAATGATTTACATCACTAATCGAAAGTGAATAAGACAAGAATACACTAATCAGAATATTATGGAGTAAGCATTCACTAATCGATAGCTCAATAACACTAATCGAAACAGAGTGGAGTAAGTGTTCAATAATCAGAGTGAGATTGATCACTAATAAAAATGATGATCATCAATTGTTAGAACAAGAAGATAGGTATTTAATAATCAGAACAAACAACACTAATCGATATGGAACTTAGTCACCAAATGATATAATCTTTTCTTCAGAAATCGATTGGTCACTTGAACAGTAATCGAAACAATCATTTTTCACTAATCGATAGAAGGTTTAGTCACTAATTGATAGAATCTTTTCTTCAGGAATCGACTGGTCACTTAAGTAGAAATCGAAACAATCATTGTTCACTAATCGATAGGAAACCTAGTCACTAATTAATATAGACTTAGAGATATTTCTTGAAATGAATAATATAGAATAAACTTAAGTTTGTTAGAATACTTTCAGTGATGAAACTTGAGTCTTTTAGAATACTTACTGATATGACCCGTCACTTGCCGACCTGGAGATGACCTGGAGGAGTCGGTTTCCATCCGTCGACGACGGTCTGACGACCTAGCACCCGTTAAGCCATCGCCGACCTGAGTCCTCGGCATATCGCCTTCATTCGTTCCAGGGCCAGAGTCGAACTTACTGCGCTTCCGAGAGATCCGCGGGATCCTGGAACATCCATCTGTTGCCAAGACAGACTTGCCCGTCGTCACAGGATTGATCCCGGGGATCGCGGCCACGTCCGCCCCAGCAGTCACGCGACCACGAAAGGAAGTCACTATAACGGCAAGTCTCCATGATCCCAGCTGTAAGGTGCGTCACGATGGCCGCACTTACCTCCCGTCACTACGCCTAGCGGGATTTGAGGCCTAATTGGGGGACACTTCCTTTCTCTGCCACCAGGTCTTATAAAAGGTAGAGACACCCCTTACAGAAGAGGTACGTTACATTCAGTACTTATTCTCCTTGATCTAGATACCCGATCTGACTTGAGCATCGGAGTGTGCTTCCACAGAGGACCCTCGGTGGTATTTTGCAAGTCGGAGCTCTCTTCCGCATGTCGGTGAGTGGATCCCCGTCCTTCGGGGCCTCTTCAACCTCTCGGCCTAGGCCGACCTCGCTCTAGAAGCAACATTTTGGCGCCGTCTGTGGGAAGGCTGGAACAAAAAGCTTTCCTCCATGGCACCCAAGGGAAAGGCGGTCGCTCGCTCGTCCGGCGACGGGGTCGCCCCCACCGATGTCACTGAAGGAGTAGCTGGAGATGCTTCCGGAGTGGCAGGAAATGCTTCCGGAGCAAGAGAGCAAGATTCCACGACATCTTCTCGCCTCGACAGGCTCGAGCAAACGCTCGTAAATCTCCAGCAAGTGTTAAGTAGAATGGAGCTCAACCAACAAACGTCCCTGGTTCAGAGCGAGGCCCTAGGTCGCCTAGCGACCCAAGCTGCGGATGTCCACGAGGGCGAGGACGTCCCCGACCATCAAAAGCACCCAGCTGTGTCGACAAGTCAGGTTGATGTTCAACTGCAAGCATCGATAGTTCGCACGCCACTACCCCAACAGGTCGTCGCTCCACCTCCAGTAGCCACCGTGGAATATTTGACAAGGACCGACGTCGCCGACCATTTCTCGGCAGAGTCCACTCCGGTCTCAGCAAATGTGCCGCATGTCGATCCCAGGTGGAAGGATGACTTGCAGGAGATGAACATGAAGATAGAGGCCCTCCAGCGCGGCACCTGCACCCCCTTAGTGGCGACGCTGCTGACCACCTCTCCCTCGGCACCAGTACCCGAGAAGTTGCAACTGCCAAAGTTCAGGCACTACAACGGAACGACCAACCCTGTGCATCACCTCGACCACTTCCAGTGACAAGTAGAAATGGTAAATGTCAATGACGCTTTGAAATGTTGTGCCTTCCTGTCTACCCTAGACGATGCAGCTCTACAGTGGTTCAAGGCGCTCCCTTCCCGATCGATCGTCAGTTTCTCCGACCTGGCCCAGCGCTTCCTTGATCATTTCTACAACACGGTGCAACATTCACTGTGCACCGACGACCTATGGCTTACCGCTCAGAAGGAAGGCGAGATGTTATGAGATTACGCGAAGCGGTTCCAGCTCGAAGTAATGAAAGTGGTGGACTTGGACCTCAGGATGGCGGTCAACATCCTGACAAGAGTGTGCACAAACACTGCATTCGTAGCTTCCATTGCTAAGAAGCCGCCAGTAAGTCTCTCCAACCTTCTTTCTCGAATGCAGAAGTATGTAAGGCTGGAGTCGACCCTCGGCGCAGCAGGAAGGCTCGGCAAGTGTTCCGGAAGAGAAGCAGGCACGGAGCCGACGACAAAGAAGCCGAGAAGAGAGGAAGAGTCACTAAGGGAAAGACGCCGAGAACCCAAACGCCGGTGAGGTTCGGACCATGACCGTCATCCTGATGAATACCGCCGTGTCAGGGATCTTCCCCATTTTGGGAGATTGCCCTCAGAGATCCTCCCCATCATCAAGAAGCTACCGGAATTTCGACAACCTGAACCAATGGCAAGGCCTTCGACCGGCCGAGGGTCCAACCTCTTTTGTGATTATCACAAGGAGTACGGCCACCTCACCGACTAGTGCAGAAACCTCAAAATGGAGATTGCGGAGATGCTGCGACGAGGTATTATCGGAAAGGACATCGTCGACGGAAGGGCGAGGGCACGAACCCCCGAGAAGGAGTGTGGGGCCACTAAAGAAAAAGGGACAGTCCTGGTACTTGCGGGAGGAACGGCTGGCGGTGGTGACAGCAGCAGAAAAAGGAAGGCCTATGCGCTTGCCGTGTCGGCAGGAGGGCCCAGCTTATCGGCAACAAGAACCGGGGGAGTCATTATGTTCTCCAAGGAAGATACTGTCGGCTCAGCTTTCCCCATGACGACGCGCTAGTGATCCAAGCCGACGTCGACGGATATACTGTACACCGTATCCTTGTGGATAACGGGGCAGCGCCTGACGTCCTGTTCTATGACTGTTTCCTTAAGATGACCAACCTAAGCACAGAACTCAAGCCAGTTGCTACTCCTTTGTTTGGGTTCAATGGGGCGCTAGTCAGTGCAGAGGGATCCATCCAGTTGAAGGTGACATTAGGGACCCGTCCGCGTCATGTAACGGTTGAGGTCGACTTCCTCATTGTAAAAGTAAAGTCGGCCTACAACGCGATCTTTGGTCGAGGCCTACTGGGGAAGTTGGGGGCAGTACCGTCGACCTATCACTAGAAGCTGAAGTTCCCAAGTTCTGGCGGGGTAGGGGAGGTCGTCGGGAGCCAGTCTGAGGCTCGCCGATGCTATGTAAATTCCATTAAGGCAAAAGAACCAATAATTCCAGAGTATGCGCCTGATTGTAATGATGATGTCAAAAGGCACGAACCAGTAAAGCAAACTAAACAGATAAAGGTAGGGAAGGGAAACCTTATCATTGGGGCCGAGCTCAAAAACCTGGAGGAGGGGGTTGTCGCTTTCCTCGGGCAAAGTGACGACGTGTTCGCCTGGTCGGATGACGACCTCCCGGGGATAGACCCCGCGGTGATCCAGCATCACCTGAACGTGAATCCCGAGGTTCGGCCGGTCCTTCAGAAGAAAAGACCGTTGTCAGCCGATCGGTAGGACGTAGTTGACGACAACTTGGCAAAGTATTTGCGTGCAGGAACTGTTCGAGACTCATTTTATCCAGAATGGGTCGCCAACGTCGTTTTGGTGCGGAAGGCAAACGGGAAATGGTGAATGTGTGTGGACTTCGCCGACCTGAACAAAGCGTGCCCAAAAGACAGCTTCCCACTGCTTCGGATCGATCAGCTTGTCGACTCAACAGCCGGACACGAGCTCTTAAGCTTCCTCGATGCCTACTCCGGATATCACTAAATCAGAATGGCTCCAGAAGACAAGGAGAAGACATCCTTCACTACAAAAAGAGGTCTGTATTGCTTCACCTGCATGTCATTTGGACTGAAAAATACAAGGGCAACATACCAGAGGCTCGTCAACATGATGTTCGAGAAACAGATCGGGAAGACGATGGAGATCTACATCGACGACATGCTGGTAAAGAGCCGACGGGCGGAGGACCACGTCCGGGACCTGGCCGAGGCATTCGAAGTGCTGCGAAGATACGGGATGAAGCTGAATCCTGAGAAGTGTGTCTTCGGCGTCTGAGCCGGAAAATTCCTGGGGTACCTCATGTCTAGTCACGGTATTGACGTCAACCCCGACAAAGTCCAAGCAATCATCGACATGACGGCTCCAAGGACGGTAAAGGAGGTATAGAGACTTAACGGTAGGATTATAGCTCTTAGCAGGTTTATGTCCAGGTCGGAGGAGCGATGCAAACCATTCTTCGAGGTGTTGAAGAGGGGCCGCTTCGAGTGGACCGAGGAGTGCCAAAGGGCATTCGATGAGCTGAAAGCACTTCTGGCACACGTACCGACACTGAGCAAGCCGAAGGTTGGAGAGAAACTGCTGTTGTACCTCTCTACGACAGCCCATTCCATTAGCTCAGTGCTCGTGCGAGAAGAAAACAAAACCCACCTTCCGGTGTACTACACGAGCAAAGCACTGAGAGGAGCCGAGAGCGATATTCTGACCTTGAGAAGGTCGGATATGCGCTGATCATGGCGGCATGATGTCTATGTCCTTACTTCTAGTTGCTCAAAGTCATCGTTCTCACCGACATCCCGATCCGACAAGTACTCGATCAGCCCGAGTCCTCCGGAAGGATGGCGAAATGGGCTATCGAGCTCGGGGAGTTCGACATCGAATTCAGGCCTCGGATCGCTATCAAAGCCCAAGCCCTCACAGATTTCATTTCTGAAGGGACGGCCCGGGCAACGTTACAAGAAGAAGCCGAAAAATGGTGGGAAGTATTCATCGACGGAGCCTCGAATTCACAAGGCAGTGGTGCTGGGGTGGTCCTGCACTCACCCGACGACCTCAACCTAAGGTACGTGGTTCGTTTCGGCTTTGATGCTTCTAACAATGTGGCCGAATACGAATCGGTAATATTAGGGCTGAAGATGGCGAAGTCTCTTGGAACCTTCTGTCTCTATAGTGACTCCCAGCTAGTCGTCAACCAGGTGTCGCAAGAGTACGGAGCGAAAGAAGCCAAGCTCGCGTCGTATATGACGGAGGTCCGAAGACTCATGGCGGTCTTCGATACAGCCAAGCTGTTGAAAATACTAAGGGCCGAGAATACCCAAGCCGATGCCCTTTCCAAATTCGCGTCGTCCTCGCTTGAACCACCGTCACCAATGCTAGTGGAAGAGCTTCGTGAGCCGTCCATAGCGACCATGGAGGTGATGAGCACCGACACCGGGATGACATGGATGACGCCGCTGATGGTTTTCATCAGGGATGGACTACTACTAGAAAACAGAGAAGATGCCGACAAAATAAGAAGACGAGCGTCGAGGTTTTTCATCATCGACGACGACTTATACTGCAAAGGATTCAGCTATCCGAACCTTCGGTGCGTGGACCCGAGCAAGGCGGAGGAAATCGTCAAAGTGGTACATGAGGGCACTTCCGGTAGCCATGCAGGGCCTCGTTTGCTAGTACGAAGAATAACCCAACAAGGTTATTGGTGGCCCACCATGCTTAGAGACGTCTAGAAGCACGTGAAGAGTTGCCACCAATGCCAGCTATTCAGTAGGATTGATCGGCAGCCGCCTTCAGAGCTCACAAACATAACTTCCCCATGGCCATTCGCGCAATGGGGAATGGACATCCTCGGACCATTCCCTCCTGCGTCAGGCCAGCGAAGATTTATCATTGTCGGCGTCGATTATTTCACGAAGTGGGTCGAAGCCGAGCCGTTGGCGAAGATAACCGACGCTAACGCGTGGGGTTTCATCTAGAAGAACATCATTTGCAGGTTCGGCCTGCCTCGGACAATAATTACTGACAACGGACGGTAATTCGACAACGCTAAGTTCCAGCGAAACTGTGACGCGCTCGGTGTCGAGCATAGGTTCTCCTCAGTTGCTCATCCTCAATCAAACGGGATGGTCGAGGTAACGAACCAAACGATCTTAGATGGATTGAAAAAGATGCTACAAAGCCATAAAAGTCGTTGGGCCGACCAACTCCCCCACATACTTTGGGCATACAGAACAACGCCGAGGGAAGCGACTCGAGAATCACCATTTGCACACGCGTTCGGTGTAGAGGTCGTGTCACCCGTAGAGATTCTCGTCCCATCAGGGAGAGTCCTCGGGTTTGATCAAAGAAGCAACGATCTCGCCTTACGCGCAGAGCTTGACTTAGTGGAGGAAAAAAGAGGGGAGGCATCGGCGAGAATGGAGGTTTATCAGCGGAGGGTTAAGAGGAATTTCGACACAAGCGTCAAGCCACGACGCTTCGGAGTAGGGAGCCTCGTCCTCAGAAAACTTGTCGTCTCAGACCCGAAGTCGGCAAGTGGTAAGTTGTCTGCTAATTGGGAAGGCCCATATCGTGTCGCAGAGGACCTCGGTCACGGTGCGTATCGGTTGACCAACCTAAGGGGGACGATCATTCCGAGGACGTGGAACGCCGAGCACCTCCGAGGAGACTTCCATTGATGTGCAACGGGGTCGCTTCGGCACCTGTAGTGAGAACGAGGTCGCTTCGGCACTCTCCTTTGTAAGAGGTCGCTTAGGCACTCTCCTTTGTAAGAGGTCGCTCCAGCACTCTCCTTTGTAAGAGGTCGCTTAGGCACTCTCCTTTGTAAGAGGTCGCTTCGAAACTCTCCTTTATAAGAGGTCGCTCCGGCACTCTCCTTTGTAAGAGGTCGCTCCGGCACTCTCCTTTGTAAGAGGTCGCTCCGGCACTCTCCTTTGTAAGAGGTCTCTTAGGCACTCTCCTTTGTAAGAGGTCGCTTCGGCACACTATAATGAAAAACGAGGTCGCGATGGCACTATCTAGTTCGCTACGACAAATTGTGGGCAGGTTAACGAATAAATAAGGGGTTATCTGGTTGTCGACAGAAACATGAATGAAGCGATTTTCATTAACGGGAAATACAAGTATTTACATTTTTTGGGTCGGCATGTCCTCAGTCACCACATCATTGGTGGCCTGGTCGAAGGACCGCTCGACGGCGATTCTGATCGCCTCATCTACGACCGCCGCCACATCTTCGTCGTAGCCATCCCCCTCGCCGACGACCTTCGCCGTGGCCCCGTCATCGCCCTCGTCCGGAAGAGCCGCCCCGGAAAAGTTGAGGCTAGGGTATAGCTCCTTCACCTTGTCAAGACAGGTGGTGTAGCCCTCCTTGAAGAGGCCCGTGACCTCCTCTTGAAGCTCGTCGGAGTCACGATATTCCTCTATCGCCTTCTCCCATTCATTGGCGACAAGTTGCGGAAGACCCTTTTTCGTTTCTTCATGAGCCACGATTTCGTCGGCGTGTGCTTTCTTCGCGGCCTCGAGAGCCTCCTTCACCGCCAGAAGAGCTTCCTTCTCTGAGTTGAGGGCTGCTTGAAGGTCGTCTTCCCTTTTCTTCACCACCTCCACCTCCTTCAGGAAAAGGGCCTTCTCGGAGGCCACTAGCTCTTCGACTTCGGTGACGCGCTTGTCGCAGGAAAGCCTCTTCACCTTGGCCCGGTGCATAAATGCTTCAAATGCGGCCAACTAACTAAGGAGTGCCGAGTGGAAGTCGAACATGAGCCGACGAGCGGTCCTGTTCAGCGCGTCCGCCATAACCTCGGCAGGAAGAGTTTGACGCCCCCACGCTACCGGATCCAGCTGTAATTGGCCCTGAGTCGACGCGGAGGGAGCAGGAGGCGGAGGTGACGTCGGCTGATGGGGACATTTGGCCAGCCTCCCCTCAGGTGGCGGGACGGAGGCCGAGCTTTGTTCATGCGTCTCAGCCGACGAGTCCGCGGGTGGAGCGGCCTCGACGACGCGCAGGCATTTCTCGGGGCGAGAAGCCGCCTTCTTCTCCCTCGAAATAACCATGTTCCTTGCCTTCTCGGCAAGCGATGACCCCTTGCGTGCTGGGACCGTGGAAGCGCTTTTGTCGCCAATAGCTGCAAGAATAAAAGTGCGCGTCAAAATCACGAAATTATAGGCAAACCAAAGAAACAGCCGTAAGGATGGCAACCTCTTGTGCCTTTGTCAATCAGCTCGAATAGGTCTGGAGAGGGTTCAATCAGGTCGGGTGGTTCCACCTCCTTTAGAAGTGCAATGTCCGAGAGCTCGGATGCATGGAGTCTCGGTGACCCAAACACCTTGCTTCGGACATCGATATCTGACCACCTGGTCGGGAAAGGCCACCCGGAAGGACAATAAATGAAGACAAAGTTCCTCTTCCAGCCATGGACAAAGGATGGTAGTCGGCCGAGGATATGCCGACCATTCCTCGCCGTGAAATAAAGCCAATCCCCAAATGGCTTGACGGAGAAGAGGTAGAAGAAAAGGCGCAAGGTCGGAGGGACCCCCACTGAGACACACACAGATAAGAAGCCGACGATGGTTCGCCAAGAGTTCGGAGTCAATTGAGAAGGGGCGATCCCGAGCTCCAA
The DNA here is from genome assembly GCA_014218235.1 of Colocasia esculenta. Classification (NCBI taxonomy): domain Eukaryota; kingdom Viridiplantae; phylum Streptophyta; class Magnoliopsida; order Alismatales; family Araceae; genus Colocasia; species Colocasia esculenta. The sequence goes on from CM024755.1 coordinate 169,443,819, forward strand.
GAGAAGAAAAATGGTGAAAGGGTGAAAAGGGAGACAGAGGTCGGCTCGATCCGCCTCAGAGTAAATGGAGAATCCCCCCTTCATGACATGATGTGCCCGAAACCCTCGGTTAGCAAATACAACGGCGTCGGCTGGGAGGGCGAGCCTAGGGTGAGAACGCATCCAGTTAAAGGTGTCGGAGGAGATCTCACACCGCGCGTTAGCCACATTGTCGGCTTGACGACGAGCACCGGAAGTATGGGCTGATGGCGCCCTCGAAGCATACGTGCCGGGACTAACCTCATGGACAAAAGAATCCTCGACGGGACCCAATACCATGGTATCAAGGATTTCGGTATCAGTTTCAGGGGCCTCGAAAATATGATCGGGAACCCCGTCAGATATGTCAGGATTCTCATTGGCAGGCTTACTGGAAGAGGAGGTAGAGGACGAACCCTCGGTCGAGGAAGAGGAGGAGGAATGACTCATCGCTTACCTCAGAAGGAAGCAAGCGGGAATGAGCAGACTGATCTGAAGGTTGGCGAGGAAGCGTCGGGTCGTCGGAGGGACGTCGGCTCGGCAGTCAGGAGATACGCGCGCAAGACGAAGGCACCCTGTTTGACAAAGACCCTGGATATTTATAAACCCACGAGGCTAGCTCGATCGAGCGGTGCAAAATCCAGCGACGGCCCCGATTCTGCCATATGTCGGCATATCAACAGCCTGGGGCCATTCACCCGGATTCGTAACACGTGCAGTCATCAAGGGCCATCATAAGCGAAGGGATCGAGGCGGTTACGCGACGGTCGGGGCCTTCAGAACTGACATAATGGCAGAAGGTTGTGATCACCATAATTGCAGGAGCGTCAGTCGAAAAGGCTCTGACACAAAAAGATACGCTCTGAATCCAGCGAAGTGGCACACGCCAGTCCAGATTCCAAGAGCGGCTGATGAAACAAGGCGATGGTAGGACAAAATGGCTTCTCCTCGAGTCGAGAGCTCGCCTAGAATAGAACCCGAGGGGTTAATGATACGACCCATCACTTACCGACCTGGCGATGACCTGGAGGAGTCGGTTTCCATCCGCCGACGATGGTCTGACGACCTAGCACCCGTTAAGCCATTGCCAACCTGAGTCCTCGGCGTATCGCCTTCGTTCGTTCCCGGGCCAGAGTCGAACTTACTGCGCTTCCGAGAGATCTGCGGGATCCTGGCGCATCCGGCTTTTGCCAAGACAAACTTACCCGTCGTCACGGGCTTGATCCTGGGGATCGCGGCCACATCCGCCCCAGCTGTCACGCGACCACGAAAGGAAGTCACTATAACGGCAAGTCTCCATGATCCCAGCTGTAAGGTGCGTCACGATGGCCGCACTTATCTCCCGCCACTACGCCTAGCGGGATTTGAGGCTTAATTGGGGGACACTTCCTTTATCCACCACCAGGTCCTTATAAAAGGTAGAGACACCCCTTACAGAAGAGGTACGTTACATTCGGTACTTTTTCTTCTTGATCTAGATACCCGATCTGACATGAGCGTCGGAGTGTGCTTCCACCGAGGACCCTCAGTGGTATTTTGCAGGTCAGAGCTCTCTTCCTCACGTCGGCGAGCTGCTCCCCGTCCTTTGGGGCCTCTTCAACCTCTCGGCCTAGGTCGACCTCGCTCTAGCAGCAACACTTACTATGATGATCCTCGAGGTGATGAAAAGAGCTATTAATTTATCCTATTGATAGACTTAATGAAAATTGAATGTTAATCACATAAATTCAGATTAAAGTAAAATATCATCAAGCAAGTATGAATAGACAAGCATGTGTCGACACATGATGTTTACATGTCGACACATATACATCATCTATCGACATATATCCATGTCTGTCGGCACATCTTTGTGTCTGTCGACAAATGAATGTTATGATGTATAATGTATATGGCAAGTCGGAAAACCAAGAGGGGAGGGGTGAGTTGCTATGCCTAATAAAAAATTCTTTTCTCCTATCAGATTTAACTAGATTAAACAATCTAATTTGCATAGTGGAAGTCGAAATTACTTTAAGGCGAAACCAACTACCCTAGTGTGTGTAGAGAGGAGGTAGAAGATAAGGAAGCAAACCACAGAGTGCACATAGATTTTAGAGTGGTTCATCTAACGCATCACATGTGCGTCTATGTCCACTACCCCACACCCCTGTGAGGATTTCCTTCCTAGCTTGTTTCCTTGGGTACAAGCTGATAAACCCTTCCACACACACACACCGTTGTTTTTGGGGATAACACCAACCACCTCGTTTTAAGGGACAAGATAACCCGATGTGTAGCAACTCAAAATTTTAAATATAAATAAATGAGAAAATTCATTATCACATATGGGATATTTCTACAAAATTAAATGAAGATTTATGTTCAGATATTAAACAATAAGGAGTGATAAAGAATGTGGGTCAAAACATAAATAATTAGGTTGGTCAACACTAAACAAAGTCTAGAGATGAATAAACCCGATAATGATAAAAGTCATTATCGCATGTGCAAACCAACTCAAAATCACACGAAATTTTAGGATAACAAATTAAATAATGGGATACAAATAATAATAAATAAATTGGAGTCAAACAAATATGTTTGGATTAGTAAAATCGTAAACCCCGACTTAAGGTGATAAAATTTGATAATGTCGAAAACTCATTATCGTAAGTAACTAAGTCATGTGAAATAGATGTTTAATGTTCAATCATGTTTATTGGGCTCAATAGGAAGTCAAATATCACAAATTAATATTTAAAATTTGTGATAACCCAATAACCACCCTTAAAGTGGGTTAATTAAGCATAAAAGTGTGTCAAATGGGCCATGGTAAAAGTTTAAACCCTAGCCCAATTGGGGAGCACGAATTTGCTTTCACTTACCCTCTTAATTGGGGTGGGATTAGAAGGAAATAGCTAAATAAAAGAGCTCTAATCATGGTAGGACTCCTACCCTCAATATTAGGAAACTTAAACTCGTTTTTGCACAACCCTACCCTTATAAAAACATCATAAACCCTACATGGCCACCCCCAACCTTCTCCCAACCTTGCTAGAAGTGGGTGGATTGGTTAGGAGCAAGAAGAGGATCTCTAGAACAAAGATTTTGGTGTTCTTCATAAAAAAACGTGGTTCTTCATCCCCTTTGCAAAAGACATTCAAAAGGTAGGTAATCTTGGGCCAAACTCTTATTAAACTTGTTCATAGATACCTCTACATGTCCCTCAGCTCCAGAGTCCGCTCACGTGGGCTGCCAACTCGAGCACGCTCGTAGCCCGGATACCTCCCTCAACGGTCTCCCGAGGATGGGGGTCCCAGGAAACAGAGACAATCTCTGAACGGGACAAGCCCTCAAGTGCCAAGCACCGGGCGAACAGGCGGGGCAGCACAACAAGAACCACGCCGAACCGCTGGCTTGTAGCATACGACAAGCCCATCAAGCGAGAGGCACGCACGGACCCTCAAAAGGGTCATCGGCCAAGTAATCATGCACGAGCAAACCAAAACCTCAGAGCACTACCAGAAGTACAGAAAGTCCGTTGCTCTGCTAACAATCGATTGACCGTCAGTCAATCGATTATTAGACAAACGCGACCCTCCTGGCACCGCTGCCAGGACACGGCCACAAAGGTGTCACCTTCGGTCACTGAACGCAGGGAGGCAACCTGCCGCGTTCCCTACCAGAAGGTCCTAAGGGTAAAGCTTGCCCTGGGGCACACGCCGACACACAAACTGGCCACGGAAACCACCCGAGGCAGCACAAGCACTGTCGCGCCCACACAGGTCGTCGTGATGCCATCGCGACGGGGAAGGGCGCCGTGACAATAGCCTTGATGCGACGGGGCAGCGCGTCGCGACAGCCTCCCTGTCGCGACGGGAAACTAGGTCGCGACAGCGACCCTTATCGCGACCGCCAACCGCGCTGCGATATGGTTGCACCCGACCGAGGCGACGCCTCTACTGATGTCGCGACGCGCACCGCGGCCGCGACATCAGTCGGGAGGCAGACCAAGGGATGCTCCATCCCGGGCCGCCCCGAACCATACAAACATGCACACACGGGCAGGGGAGCATGGGGAAAGCTGTAAAGCTAACTAAAAAACCCTGAGGACTCCCGATCCACCCAAATTGGGAAGGGCACAAGAAATCCCTACCTTAAACGAAGAACCAAACCCCGTAGGGCCCTTCTCGTAGGAAAGAACACCTCCTCCTCGCTCCATGCACGCTCCACGACACCGGGACACCACGCACGGCCCTCCTCCTCGCCTGAAACACACAAAGGGGAGAAGAGGGGAGGAAGAGGTCGCCGGAGGGAGAGGGAGAAGGGAAGAAGAAGAGAGAGGTGGAAGGGGTAGCCGGCCTGCGCCTTAAGCGCTAGGCACCCAGAATGCGACGGACCGCCCCGTCGCGTTATGGACCTTAACGCGACGGGTCAACGGACCGCGACAAGAACGCACCCCCCACGGGCGCCGCGACAACTCGACAGGCCGTACTGACACACCTGCCACCCTGACATGCGTCAGACGACCGGACAGCGCAACACGACAAAACACTGTCGCGACCCGTTGACCAGGTGCTACAAGAACGCGACGGGCAACCCGGGCGCGACAAGATCGTAACGCACATACTCACCGCGACACAAATGACTGTTGCATCTGGCACCCCCGACGTGGCACTGACGCGTCGCCCAGCCTGAATGCGTCAGTGGCCAGTCATCCCAGACGCCGGATGGAAAGTCGGGAAGCCTGGTCTTACATTCTACCCCCCTTAAAACAATTTCATCCTCAAAATTGGGGCACATAGAGCAAACGTAAGACCAGCGCGAAAACGCCACTAAGTCTCAACGCGACTTCCTCGTGGCAACACTCGCACAACCAAACACGCGCGGAGAATACAAGGCCGGAAAAACCAACGGCTCACACGAGCCCCAAACACACGGGAGTCACAGAACCGAAAACTCTATGGTTCGCAACAGGCTCCAATGCACCTAGAGCACCAAGCCGAGAAACCAACGACTCACTCTAGTCACACGTGGGGCATCCAAACGGGACGACAACCCCACCGGTGCTGAGCGACGCCAAATCCGGCCCGAACAGTGGAAAACGCCAGCCGAAACTACACGTTTGCAGCCACCAACATACCTCGCTGTTGGGACCAACCAATCAGCAACCCACTCGGTCGCCGGCAAAACCCGACAGAGGACACGGTTGCCAACAGCAACACGAGAAACACTGGTCAGCAACTCACTCTGTCGCCAGCAAAACCCGACAGAGCACACCGTTGCTGACAACCACACAAGAATCACCTGAGAGTCAAGCACGACACTCAGGGAATGGCCTCACGCCACTAGCAGCAGCTAGCACCGGTCACCAGCCCAACCGAGTAGCCACGCGAGAGACACAACCCAGAGCGAGGACACACTCGCGGAGAATTCTCAACACATGAAACAACATCCACCGTCACCGCTAAGTCTCACCCAGACTTTCCTTGCGGTCCAATAGGGATAGCAAACGCACGCGAAGAACCCTCAACACGCAAAAACGGCATCCACTGTCACCACTAGGTCTCACCCAGACCTTCCTTGTGGTCCGATAAGGATACCAAACGCACGCGGAGCCACAAAAACTAGGAATCACATGCTCCACAACGTGGCACACCGCGACGGAAGCATAGAAGACGTTTGAGGTCAAGCCAGAGCCGGACACCTCCCAACGTCGACAAACCACATGGTCGAGTACTAACAAGCCGATAGACCTCACTGTCACTAGATGAACCGACAGGAGACTCCGCCATCGGCTTCCAGACTCACCAACGCCACGCACAACCACACGGGAAGCAAAACAACCACAGAGGTCGAGGGCAATATGTCGACCTCAGAGAAACCCAGACCGAAGCAGGGTACCACAATCGCACACACTCACTCCTCAAGTGAGGGGGAAAACCGGGACACTGGCCACGACCAGAGCCTGGTGTACCACCGATAGGGCTACCTAGACAATGCAGAGCATCCACCCCACAGCGGTATTGCTATAACCACAAGGCACGGGCCAACACAAAGTGTCCCAGGGCAGAAAGCTCAACACCTCCAACACCGAGCAAACAAACCGAAACGCTCGAGCACGAGCACACGGTGCTACCACAAACACCAAAAGTAAACAAAGTGCAACCCAGGTGCACCAGTGGCCAAAGCAACACTATGGCTAATAGGAAGGACTCTCCACAGGAGGCCTACCGAAAGCCACACGCCAAGAACCGCAAGCCTGAAAGAGCGCAACAGGCCACGTCGGCCCCAGCCCTTGAGGCACAAAACATGAAGCATCAGAGAAAACGCTCAAGGCGCAGCGCACACAGCGGCACCAACGGCTCGAGACGACACGGGCCCCACCGAAGGGGACTCTCTACTAGAGACCCACAACGAAAACGCATGGAAAGCCGACAACTACTACTTCAAGAGCGCGACAACCACGTACGCTCCAAGAAGAACACAAAACACGGAGCACTGACTCTGCCACATTGGGAGTGAAAACCGCAGCAACTCCCTGGTGCGCAAGAGCAAGAAGAACCACCTCTATCACGATTGATAGAGAGGCCAAACACCAAAACGACGGCAAGAAAAGCCTCCAAGGCACCACCGAGCATACAACGGAACAATGCTTGCACGAGCAAGCCAATCACAAAAAATCAATGCACAGCGGAATAACGCTCACACGAGCGGCCCAACAAGAAAACAATGCTACCTCGCACCAACCAATAGGGACCCAATGCCCCGAATTGAGCCTGGCAGGTAGCGAGAAACCATTACGACGGAAAATGGCACAAACAGGTCCACCGACCAACGGTGCCATACAGAAACAACGACACGAGGGGAGCAAACAACTCGACCCAAAAACAACTCCAGGGAAGGTGACTCCACCAGAAGGTCGCAACGATGCGCACCCCGGCAACACAACACCATAGTGGAGCACCACCACCCCGAGCAACCGACGAAAAGCAGAGGAAGGAGACACGCACGAGTCTCTTCCACACGCGAGAGGCGAAACCACAACGCGAGACTGACACTTCCATAAGAAGCACAGCCTTCCAGACACCGACGGCACTCACCAGACCACCATCTACAAGAGCACACCGAGTGCGAGAAACGAAGCAAACCATTCAAGCTACGGGGACACACAAGTCCCGCCAGCGCGGCCGAGAAACTTGGAAACGACTAACAAGACAAGCTGGCCAACGCGGCAGCCAGACGCACGGCCAAGGGCACAACACCTTGACCGACAACGCCCAAGCAGACTGTAACAAAGACAGTCCAACCGGCAACAACGACAGCTCATCTCCACAGAGAGAGAGAGAGAGAGCAACGACAACCAAAACAACACGAAGCAGCCTTGGGGAGAACCTCCACCAAAAAGCGCCAAGAGCCGTCCTGGGAGAACCTCACCAGAACGCGGCCCAACCAGACGGCACACTTCGAATCACAGGGGCAACACAATGGTGGCCCGAAACAAACACGAAGCACTCCTGGGAAGAACCTCCACCAGAAGTGACAAAGGGCGATCCTGGGAAGAACCTTCACCAGAATGCACAACCCAAACGACCAAACAACACGGACCATTAGAAAGGACACTGCAGTAAGCACAACTGCAGAAGCAACACAAGTCGGTCCTGGGAGAACCTCCACCAGAACCACCAAGGCACCGCTCTGGGAAAAACCCTCCAGAACGCGCCAGCCAAACCAACAGCGCACCTCAGACTCTGAGGTGGCACGACAACAACAGAAACGAGCGAGGAACAGTCCTGAGAGAAACACTCACCAGGACAACAACAAATAGTTCTGGGAAACCTCCACCAGAACACAGGGCAACCAAGCGATGCACCTCAGCCTAGAGGGGAACGCAACAGCAACCAGAAACGAGCACAACACAGTTCTGGGGAACCTTACTCCCGCCAGAACCAACAAGGAAGAACTCCGGGAGCACCTCACCAGAGCCCTCCACCAGCCAGCGCCAGGCTGACAACAACCACAGACAAGTGTCGAAGTGCTCAACTAGCGGTGCAACACGGCACACAAAGCACCTGCTTAGCTCGGCGTCCTGAGCACATCGCACAATGGCGCACAGGCACACGAGGCCAAACACACAACAACGACAACACACACCTCAACAACAAAGGGGTAGCCAACAAGGCAGAGACACCTTCCACCGGTTCCACGGGCAACACCCCAGCACCGGCGAAGGCCACACAACACGCAGGCTCTCTCAGCCTTCGCGACGCACACACGCTCAAATACGCCGAAGATGACCAGGAGCACCGCACCTGGACTGGCTCGCAAGCGTCCTCCACACAAGGAAGACCACTGCCAGTGAGTCCAGCGCCAATCACGCCGCTATGACACGAACACGCCGAGCGACCACACTCGCCACGCACGCGGCACATCAACAACTGCAATCTGCAACATGCGCACGAATCATGCAGGGAAGTCGCACACCTGCAAAACATTTGAAAGCACAAGCCTAACACTAGTCGGACAGTGTCAGCAGCGCACTAGTACCTTCCTTTGGGACAGCTATAGTTATTAACTCCTTACAAAATCTCAGTAGACCATCGCTCTGATACCAACTGTAACGACCCGACCTCTCGGACCCCTCGCCGAGGACCCCGAGGGTCGCGCCGCCACCCACGGATCCGAAGACCAGGAAGGGTTATATGAAAAAGTCTAGTGAGATATGTATTGAGTTTAAATAACTATAATAATTTGTACATTATACAAAAGGGTTGTACAACGCGTCCCAAGCAAAAGCACAGGTACAAGAAGAAAGGTGCAGTCCTTAAGGGGCATACCCCGAGGACTTGCAAAACACAGCTCTCAGCTCACTCATGCTACAAGAGCTCACAACGCTCGCTCTCACTGCTGCTGACAACACACGGCACCACAGCCGCCTCTGCAACCCGTCCGACACCGAGCTCCCGCGACGACGAGCCCCTAGCTGAAAGAAGTAGGGGGGTGAGCCTCGCGAACAAGGCCCAGTAGGGATTACCGGTCCCTCACCGGCCAGAGCAGCAGGAACTCCGAAAATAGGAAACTACACTAGAAAGCTGTAAAGCGAGGAACACCTACAGCATGGTACTACTAAGCAGCGAAAGAGAACAGTACAATGCCACGACCACCAACCAAGGTCGTGGCACACACACGACTCACGTAGAAACCAACGGAGTTGGGCACAAAGCGGAAGCAGTGCTCAGCACACCTGCCGAGACCACAGAACAACCAAGTGAGAACGACGTCTCACCGCAAGCACGGTCACCTCAGACCTCCACCAGGTCGAGGGCCCACAAGCAGAACCGCCCAACCCTGAACACGCACTAGGTCGGGAACTACACCTACCGGTGCCACCACAGATAGGCACCACGGCACAGAACCACGGAACCGCAGGAACATCGAACGGAAACCACCAGAAGCACCGGTCCGCACCAGGCCAGACCAACAACGCCCACGGGAGCTATCCACGGCCAGGCTACAACCTCCGTGCAGCTAGGGCAACGGAGAACACTTAGAAACGTCGTGAGGGAACACCGTCACAACAACAACAACCAAGCCACCGCCGCTAGTAGCTAAGAGGGGGACCCGTAGTCCACGCGCTCTGCTCACTAGCCTAGCTCCTGTCTCCACCCCCGCGAAGTGAGAGACAGAGCCGCCACAGAAACACAACACACGCAACACCGCAGCTTGGCCAAGCTGCGGCCTCACGCCTAGCACCACTACGTGGCTCCGGAACCAACGCAGAGAGAGGCAGTGAGACAAAGGAATGTCTGGTCTGCGCCAGGAAAGCACTCTGAACCCCTCGGCGTCCCAGACCCAGACAAGAGAGCTCTACAAACGACTCAGCGCCGCTGTCCAAACCTCATTTTCCCCTCAGCTCCAGAGTCCGCTCACGTGGGCTGCCAACTCGAGCACGCTCGTAGCCCGGATACCTCCCTCAACAGGCTCCTGAGGATGGGGGTCCCAGGAAACAGAGACAACCTCTGAACGGGACAAGCCCTCAAGTGCCAAGCACTGGGCAAACAGGCGGGGTAGCACAACAAGAACCACGCCGAACCGCTGGCTTGTAGCATACGACAAGCCCAACAAGCGAGAGGCACGCACGGACCCTCAAAAGGGTCGTCGGCCAAGAAAACACGCACGAGCGAGCCAAAACCTCAGAGCACTACCAGAAGTACTGAAAGTCCGTTGCTCTGCTAACAATCGATTGACCGTCAGTCAATCGATTATTAGACAGATGCGACCCTCCTAGCACCGTTGCCAGGACACGGCCACAAAGGTGTCACCTTCGGTCACTGAATGTAGGGAGGCAACCTGCCGCGTTCCCTACCAGAAGGTCCTAAGGGCAAAGCTTGCCCTGGGGCACACGCCGACACACAAACCGGCCACGGAAACCACCCGAGGCAGCACAGGCACTGTCGCACCCCCACAAGTCGTCGCGATGCCATCGCGACGGGGAAGGGCACCGTGACAATAGCCTTGATGCGACAGGGCAGCACGTCGCGACAGCCTCCCTGTCGCGACGGGAAACTAGGTCACGACAGCGACCCTTATCGCGACCGCCAACCGCGCCGCGATAAGGTCGCGCCCGACCGAGGCAGACCAAGGGATGCTCCATCCCGGGCCGCCCCGAACCATACAAACATGCACACACGGGGAGGGGAGCAGGGGAAAGCTGTAAAGCTAACTACAAAACCCCGAGGACTCCCGATCCACCCAGATGGGAAGGGCACAAGAAATCCCTACCTTAACCGAGAACCGAACCTCGTAGGGCCCTTCTCTTAGGAAAGAACACCCTCCTCGCTCCACGCACGCTCCACGACGCCGGGACACCACGCACGGCCCTCCTCCTAGCCTGAAACACACAAAGGGGAGAAGAGGGGAGGAAGAGGTCGCGGAGGGGAGAGAGAGGAGAAGGGAGAAGAAGAGAGAGAGGGGGAAGGGGTAGCCGTCCTGCGCCTTAAGCGCCCGGCACCCAGAACGCGACGGACCGCCCCGTCGCGTTACGGACCTTAATGCGACGGGTCAACGGACCGCGACAAGAACGCGCCCCCCACGGGCGCCGCGACAACACAACAGGCCGTACTGACACACTTGCCACCCTGACAGGCGTCAGACGACCGGACAGCGCAACACGACAAAACACTGTTGCGACCCGTTGACCGGGCGCTACAAGAACGTGACGGGCAACCCGGGCGCGACAAGAACGTGACGCACAGACTCGCTGCGACACGAATGACTGTAGCATCGGGCACCCCCGACGCGACACTGACGCGTCGCCCAGCATGGACGCGTCAGTGGCCAGTCATCCCAGACGCCTGATGGAAAGCTGGGAAGCCGGGTCTTACAGTTGGCACAGTAGTCGAATGGGGCATAAGACCGAGGAGTGTTGGAGATAGATGGGGGCTTGTCTGTGATGCGGAAGTAAGGACCACCAGATCAGTGCTTGCCCTCACTTGGAGAAAAAGGCACCTCAACGTCAAGGCCAGTTACAAGTAATAAAAGGAAAGGAACCCTCTAGGAAAAATAGAAGGGGCAAAGTAACATGAGGTAGATTTACTTGCACTGACTTCATATCCTAAACATCATGTAATCTTGGTACTTCTTTTGATCTTCCTTGTTAGTATCACCTTCTTCTATTGACCAAGTTGTAACTGAGATAAATCAATATATTCATACCAATACAAGTAACCTGTTATGGAAAATTTTGTTGTACTCATATAGTCTTAAGTGGGGGAGTCTTGGTGCAAGTTAGGAAGAAGAAATTTAAGTATGAACTAAGTGATAATCTTGTTCTATGAATTTGGGGACCAAATTCTTTTAAGTGGGGGAGGATATAACAACCCAAATTTTTAAATATAAATAAATGAGAAATTCATTATCACTGTGGGATATTTCTACGAAATTAAATGAAGATTTATGTTCAGATATTAAACAATAAGGAGTGAAAGAATGTGGGTCAAAACATAAATAATTAGGTGGTCAACACTAAACAAGTCTTGAGATGAATAAACCGATAATGATAAAAGTCATTATCGCATGTGCAAACCAACTCGAAATAACATGAAATTTTAGGGAAAAAAATTAAATAATGGGATACAAATAATAATAAATAAATTGGAGTCAAACAAATATGTTTGGATTAGTAAAATCATAAACTCCCACTTAAGGTGATAAAATATGATAATGTCGAAAACTCATTATCATAAGTAACTAAGTCATGTGAAATAGATATTTAATGTTCAATCATGTTTACTGGGCTCAATAGGAAGCCAAATATAATAAATTAATATTTGAATTTTGTGATAACCCAATAACCACCCTTAAAGTGGGTTAATTAAGCATAAAAATGTGTCAAATGGGCCATGGTACAAGTTTAAACCCTAGCCCAATTGAGGAGCACGAATTGGCTTCCACTTATCCTCTTAATTGGGGTGGGATTAGAAGGAAATAGCCATATAAAAGAGCTCTAATCATGGTAGGACTCCTACCCTCAATATTAGGAAACTTAACTCATTTTTGCACAACCCTACCCTTACAAATACATCATAAACCCTCCATGGCTGCCCCCAACCTTCTCCCAACCTTGCTAGACGTGGGTGGATTGGCGAAGAGCAAGAAGAGGAGCTAGAGCAAGATTTGTGTGTTCTTCATCAAAAAGCGTGATTCTTCATCCTTTTGCAAAAGACATTCAAAGGTAGGTAATCGGGGCCAAACTCTAATAAACTGGTTCATAGATACCTCTACATGTCCCAGCATGTTAGATAAGTTTCCCCCATTTATATCATGCATATGCATCGAATTAAAGCCCCAAAGTTTCAGTTTTCATGTTCATACGAGTCACATGTTCTTGGTATTGTATCTCTTAAACCCCTTATCTATAATTCACGAAACTTGAATGAAGATTCTTCAACATGTTAGGAAGGGTTCTGCATTGTTCCCCCCAATTTTTATGCATTGGTTGGATAGTATTAAGTGTTTTCCAAGCATACTGCGAATTAGGGCTTTTTGGTCATAAAACTGAAATTACGCATCCCTAGCAAGAATTTATTCAAATAAAAAATATAGGGACCTTCTACAACTTATTTGGAACATGTTTAGTTAAGAGTTTCTCAAAAATCAGATTAGAAATGTGTTTTTGAAGTCAAGAATCAAATCGCGTTTTCAGAAAAAATCTGTTCTATGTTGGGCATATAGAACCCTCTTTGCTTCCCATGTAGTCCCGGTGCAATGAGCCGCAAGCCTCTCCTAGCGATCAATTGTCAGTCCCATTTGCGTCGGCGCATTGCACCACGCTTTGTTACTATCCCGTATTTTATTCTTTATCTATTATCTTTTTGCACAGAAACCCCTAACTCCTATTTATTATTTGAAATAGGTCAACTGGTAGTGTTTTTAAATCCTGAATAAACCTGATTAAGTCTGATTTAGTTTGATTAAGGCTAGTTAAGTCTTATTAAACATGATTAAGCCCTGTTTAAATATGATTAAGCTAGATTTAGTCTAATTAAGCGTGATTAAGTGTTATTAAGACCTAATTAAGTCTGAATAAGCTCCAATTAAGCTTGATTAAGGTTGATTAAGCTTGAATAAGTCCTAATTAAGTTTAATTAAGCTTGATTAAGTCTTATTAAGTTTGATTAAGTCCTAACTAACTCTAATTAAGTCTGGTTAATCCCTAATTAAACCTTGATTAAGTTCAACTAAGCAATGATTAAGTTGATTAAGTTCTATTAAGTTTTATTAAGCATGATTTTCATACTTCCAGCAATAAAAAATTGTTTAACCCATTTGTAAGACATTAATAACTTGAAATCTTATTCTAATATTCTTAATGGTATGATCATATCTCTATTACCATATATGATTGATCTGATTTCATCTTATGTTCAGTTTATGGTTAAAATGATAACTTAACTGAATGAAGGTTTGCTTGGTGATAATGGCATGAGAGAACCTTACCTTAACATGCATAGCTTTTAATTATTATACATGTTGCACAAGGGTCTTGCTTTATTTGGAGTTTCTTGATTTAAAACTTGTCTTATTAGTTACTTCCCATGTTGTCATAATCCTTGCTATTCTGTAGCACACTTGATTTGGCAAGTTTTCGATACACGTTACACTTGTACACTTGCACAAGTTAGGCAACCCCATCTTGACAAATTGGAACCTCTCTGTTGAACATTCCATTCTAGCAGACTAGGAACCTTTTGTTAAGACCTCTGTAAGTCTCCGTACTCCGTGGATTCCCTCATGGAGACGAACTAGTTGTACCATTGAAGTTCCTAGGAGATAGTGTGCACTTTTCTTTCTCATATTACTCTCTCGGCATTAGTCCAAATTGAATGACAAAGACCATTAGTGGATTGTAAACTTAAATTACGCCTGATCACTCTCTTTACAATCGTGACCCTGAATCTTTGTCCTTGACATGATAGTCTTGAACTCTCTTGACCAGTCAATCCTTATTGGACACACATTACCTTCTTGTGATACAGCTCATTGGGACATATGCCAGTGTTGCGCAATATGAACCTGACTGAGGGCCCGTATCTGTCCTGGAGATTCTAGCAAAGTCCTGTTACCTATGGGTGTGATTGTCGGATTCTCCCCCGACAAAGTCCTATTTACCCCAAGGTGTTGATTGCTCAGTTTCCCAAAGATGTTCGTTACCCCAGGAGTTGATTGTTAGGATGATCCACTAACAAAGTCGTGTGCTTGGCGTGGTGCAGAATCGTGATTGGTACTTGGCACGGCACACACTTGTTACATGTGATATACTTGCTTGACTTGACTTGTTACTCGCTACTACGTGTTGGTCCTTAACCTGATTGGTAGAGGGACATACTTGCTTGAGGCACTAGTAGACCCTACGTGATATGAAAAGTACATTTTTGTGGAGTGCCCAGAATAGATTACTCAAAATGCTTTCTAGTGAATTGCCCTGTGTACTTGCACTTTTCATTGCTATCTTGATCTCTTGAAAGATACTCTAGTGATTTTCTTACGTGAAACAACTTTCTTGTATAATCCTGACTGTTCCCTCTTCATGATATTGACCCATGAGTTATCCTGACCCTCTTGAACTATTGACTATGTTTATTACTTCCAAGTGTGAATACTCCCTTGTATATGCAATATACCTTCAACTGTAATCTCTTTTACTTGATCATCCTTCTCACATAATATCTCGAATTCATTGGACATCTCTTCAACGCATTACTAATTATGTTTTCATTGGATTTATCATGCATGTTAGAACATCTTGTTTATACTTGTGCCTGCCTGAGTAAAATGTCAATCACTTATATCATTGCCCGCACATCGAGATGTAAATCCTACTGGGCTAGTTTGCTCATACCTACTTTCCTAACATTTTTAGGAAGTAATAATGAAGAATAAAACTTAATAATGAGATTATGTGTTGAGTATGAATTACACTTTAGAGAGCCTTTCTTTATTCTAGTTAGTGAGAAATTGGTCATCATTGAAATTTTTTTCTTTCTTTGAGAGATAGCTAAGACTGGTAAGTAGAGAGTTGTTCTTATTTTGACATTGGATATTGTATTAATCATTTATTATGATGAATAGAGCTTTGATTATTGAATTATGGGCCCTATTGTTATTAGTCATTGTCTATGGCTTCTGAATGCATGCTTGTTCGTCGCGTTCCTGATTAATTCCGCTGCTAAAAAAATCGGGGGCGTGACACGATGTGTAGCACGCCGCATGCACCACACACCAAACCACACACACTAATGTTATTGGTGCAAAAAAAAAAAAACAAATAAAAATGTGGATAGGAGAATAACAACTAAACACATAGAGTACAAATTTCCTCTATCACAAAGATGAAGAGTCAGTGTAGAACGATGAACGTCAATGTAGAACATGACTCGAACTCTTCACCGAAGCCTTCTGGACATTGCTTGGATGTAGCACGATCCTCTGGTGCTTGGTAGCAACTCCACACAAGAGCTATGGCTTTTCCCACACTTGAACTCGAGCTTGTTGTAGGCTTCTTCAAGAAATTCCCTAAACCCTAGCTTCAACAATGGATTGCTTCTTGCTTAGTAGGGTATGATTCTAGGGCTTGGGATATGTGGTATATATATATACCAACCCAAAGATCTCATCTTCCTTGGGCAGAGACCTAATGGAAGAAATAGTCCATCCAAAATAAAAAACTATGTTTTCGTAATCAGCCTACCTAAAGTCACAAATGGTTGTCCAATTTGTTCGACTATCTTTAGTACAAGGTTACTGTAAAAATCAATCGTCCTCTTTTCAGGATCAGTCGTCTGATTTTGAGTTTGGTCAACAATCAGAAGTTTCTTCTCCTCTTCACCAATCGGAAGAAGTTCTCTCCAGCAATCGATTGGACTGTCATTTTTGGTCGATCGATTCTTGGAATTCGGTCATCTGATTTCTCGACTGTGCCTAGATAAATGTTTCTAGGAAAATCGGCACTGAAATGCTGAAATTAGTCGTCCAATTTGTCTTGTATGCCGACACTTTCAATACATGTGTCGACACACAATTGACAAGTGTCAACACACCACTTGACATGTGTCGACAACCACTTGACATGTATTGACACACTTTTCAGCAGGTCATGACATGTCTTCTATTTTTGTTTTATCTTAACATTGGCCTTGCAAAGTCTACTTCAAATATGACTTTTGGACTATTTTGCTGCACACTTAACACACACATTAGACCCTCAAATTAAATATAAATAAATTAAATGATTGGGTCATTAACATGATTATAAACTAGTGCTTTGTGATGTGTTCAATATGAATTAGAATTAGATGTTTTGTGATCATCAAATCTACAAAGTACAACATGGTATGTGTCGACAAGTCATTAGAGAAAAGATGCAATGAGATGATGTGTATGAACATGCATGACGACAATTAACATGATGATATTTATTTAAAGGTTGTCAATACTATATGTATATGATCAGAGTTTTTGATTTCACCAAAATATATATATCAAGGATATAAAAGAAGCAACACCTTCCACCATGCACACCTATAAAAATCTTCTTCTACTACTTGTTTCTTGAGACGAAATGTATACCTTACACCTCTTCCTGCAATTGCATTATGGAACTTCATAACATTCGACTGTACTTGGTGAATGTCTAAAACTAGATTGTCTGGTAGTCTGAGAATCACTCATCTTCTGGAAACTTTTGTCTTGTGAACTTTACTTTAGAGAGAGAGAGAGAGAGAGAGGAGAGATGTGTGTGTGTGTGTGGTGTGGTGTGTGGTGAAGAGAGAGAGAGAGAGAGAGAGAGAGAGAGAACATTCAGCCATGGTCATCTTGGGCCATGTAATGGGGTGTGATTGAGGGTATTTTAGGTATTTTATGATGACTAAAGAGTTCTATCAAAGATATCATTGAATATTCACTTCTCTTAGATGAAAGTGAACCCTAGGGGTATAACTGCAATCTAACGAGATATTTGGGTGGTATTTTTTGGTTTATATGCTAAAGTAAAGGGCATGTTTGATATATCTATACTTAGGAGGAATTTTGTAAAAACCCTTATACTTTATATAAAAATAAGAATATATATATATATATATTATATATATATATATATAAGAAAAAATTATTAAAGTAAGAACTGCCGATTCTTGATTTTGAAGTTCACCAACACTAATTCTTGAACCCACATAATCACACCGGACGGGATTTCTCGTTATAATAATAATAAAAAATCCCGTCGAAGACGAGAAATTTCCGGTCTTGAACTGGAAGTGTTTCTCGTCTCGCTTCACTTCCGCTTTCCAACTCCAAAAGCAGAGCCTTCCCTTCTCCCAGCGAGCAGAGCTCGGCCCCCTCTTCTCCCTCGTCCATGGCGATCTCGTCGGGGGGACAGGCGGCGCTCCACCCCGCCGTACCCCTCATCTCCAGAGCTCGTCGCTCGTCCCTCTCTCCATCACCCCCCCGCCTTCGCGGCGTCAGGCGCCCCGCGGCCCTGGTCGCTTCTTCCTCCGCTGCGTCTTGTCCTCCTCCACATCGCGGTGTCGGAGGAGCATGCTCTTCTTCGCCTTTCTCCGATCCTCTGGAAGCTCGAGAAATCCGCCTCCGCAGACTGGTGGAGGTCTTCGATCCCAGCATCCCCCTGCCGCAGGCCTCCACTCCGCCTAGCTCATGGTATACCGATCCCTTTTTCTTGGACATGGAGCTGGATCGCGTTTTCTTCCGAGGGTGGCAGGCTGTAGGTAATTGTGGGCTTGCTTTGTTCCTCCTTGCTATAATACGAAACAAGAAGCGAGGAAACTTGGGTGGAGAAATTGTAATTTCTTGTTAACGTAGATATCCTGGTTTGTTTATTTCTGGAGTTTATAAGGTGATCCGATCAGAATTTTCTCATCTTAGCTCTGAGCTTGGGATATTTAAATAGCTCTTCTTGCTAAGTGTTTGGCGTGAGTTTTGGATCAGAATGTGCTGCTAAAGAGATTTGCTTGTGTTGGTTTTGATTCTAAATTAAAGCGACTTATTATTGGCACTTCGTGTTGGGCGAGATGAAAGGCTATCATTGTCAACTTCCAGCTAGGTCCTTAGTTTTCTCATATATCCTCAGAGATGACCCGTTGTCCATGCTTGGTTGCTTTCATGATTTGGATGGTTCCTGGTCCGCAAGTTTACTTGCACATACTCTTGGTGCGATAGAGTCCTTTATAATCCAAAAACTATGTTTGATTAGCAAAGATGTGGATCACCGTGTTCTGTTGAACCTAGTGGCTTTCAGTTTTCAAGATATGCAGTTCTACGTGGACCTGGAACTGAGCTTGCCATTACATAGATACCGGGGTTTCATCAACAGTACCAAGATTAAGCAAATCAAAATTTGCTTTTCTAGATCTGTTTACCCTCTTATACTCCAGCACATGCACAGATTGTATTCATTACAGGAACTTGTACGGAGCCTTTTCAAGTTCTTGATTGCGCATGTGGCATTATCGTACCTCTTCTATGGGTCAGGTGTGGTTGACGGATTGATATCCTTTGTTCTTTGGAGGATCTTGTAACAATATCGATTTTTTCAGGCAAAAATGACATGATTTTGATATTTTTAAGTGGGATTGCTGTAATTTCTTTTTACTTGATTTTACTTGTATGGGGTCTCAACAGTCAGTGGTGGTTGGTAGAAGCCTTACTAATGGTGGTCTTTGCTTTCAGGTTACACAAAGCAAGTGCAGAATCCACGTGATTTTTTCACTGGGAGGTATTTCCCTCCTTGGGATGATCTCATCTAGTGGTTAAGCTAATGGATTGACATATCTACAATATCTATGTTTGATATGCGTACTAATTACTCATGTTATCATGTTTGGACCACACAAATATTAATGTTGTTTGCACATATATGCATATGAAATGATGATGCATTCTCACAGATTATTCTATTTTCCCTTCTAGTTTGTATATTTTTACTCTTAGCTAACTTATAACTTGTTTTTTTTTTTTTAATGTAGTGGGATCAAGTTGCTTTAGGAGCAGTATAACCTTTTCACTTTTTCCTTCATTGTTTGTGATGTGCACCTTGTTGATTGATAAGCCTGTAAACATTTTATCCATCAAAAGGATAACTATACTTGTAGACAAGTCTTGCTTTCCCCTTATTTAAGACAAACACTGGTGAATCTTGTTGCTAGATGAGTGTCATTATTGTGACTATTGTGAAACGACCAAGGGGCACCAGATAAAATGGTTTCTATTTGATGTTTGTGTTTCATACTAAACCATAGATATCTAATAAGCCAAAATCACAGATTGGGAACCATACAATTTGTGGTGTGTCGTGATGCTGATGGGGACCTCCATGCATTTCATAACATCTGCCGTCATCATGCCACTCTGCTTGCCTATGGCAGTGGGCAAAAGTCATGCTTTGTGTGTCCTTACCATGTGAGTTTCTCTTCAATCTAGTATATTTCATTATGATGGGATTACACGTATGCATGCCACAGCAGTTGATTTTGAATTCTGAAGGAAGGCCCTTTTTCTCTCTGTCATTACTTGTTGAGCTGATGAGCATATTTTATATTAAATATAATTCCGGACGGGACAAAATGGTTATGTATGATCTAGGTTGTTGACCATGTCATTGTGTAATACCTTTTTTTTTCTTCGGGGACTTTTATGATTATTTTGAAGAGTCAAGAACTCAATATATTTTACCATCTGATTGAATCACAAAGAAAGGATAGTGTTCAAGCCATGATGATTTTCACCAGTGACATTTAACTTTACATCTGATATAATTACCAAACTTATGAAGAGTTAATTTTGCCAAATTGGATCCTAATTGGTTTGCAGTACTGCCTGTTCATTGACACCCCATGCTCTACATTTGATTCTCAAGGATGCGACAAATATTTTTTATTATTTATTGTCCTAAAATGATATAAATATATGCATTAGATGGATTATTGCCTTATTGTTTATTGTCCTCAGGGATGGACATATGCGTTAGATGGATCATTGCTCAAAGCTACACGAATCAGTGGAATACAGAACTTCGCTGTAAATGTATGGTTGTGTATCTCATGGATATTTACATCATCCTTTTCTTCTTCTTGGCCAATTCATGAAGCGATCATGCTTGTGTCATGATGGCAGGACTTTGGCCTTATACCTTTGAGTGTTGCCACATGGGGGCCTTTTGTACTGGTCAACATGGATAAGAATAGGCAACCAAAACAAAATGCAGCTGATGATATTGCTGAAAAGGAATGGCTGGGTTGCTGTTCAGGGATACTGAGGGATGGAATTGATTCCTCACTAAGCATATATGCCAGCGGAAATATGTTATTGAGTGTAACTGGAAGGTTTGACTTTGTATGACTCCAACTCTATTCTTATTGATGTTTCTATTAGAAATGATGGATGTGCATTTTCTTTATCATTCTATCTATAGCTTTAATTTACAGAAGATCTATAACCATTTTTGTTATTTTCATTAAGATCTTCTGCGACAATTACTTGGATGGCGGCTACCATGTTCCATATGCACATGGAGGCCTGGCATCTGGTCTTAAGCTCGACTCCTACTCAGTTGAAGTAAGCCTGCTTCGTGATATATAATTTGTTCATTTGCAGAAAGTCTTTGTCATAATTCTGTAATTGTTGCATCACATTGTAACATTGCTTTTCAGTAAATTGGAAATAACTACTTCCTATGGTTTGGAAGCAACAAAGTTTGTCTACCCAATATACAGATTTTATTTTAAAGCTGCAAACATAAATTTATTTTACAACTCATCCATCTGAGTCGTGTAATCAGAATCTCAGATATGTCTAAATGCTTGTGTTTTTGCTATTGTGGTCTCCACTAGCTGGTAGCCTTTTAAGGAAAATCCTATATCAACTTCACCTTAACTAACTTTTCATCCATCAATTCTAGCCTAAAGCATTTGAGTTCTTATGTTCCGTTTTTTTTTCTCTCTGTAGTCCAATGCATGACCAGTTTTGGCTGATAATTCATTCCTCTGTTCTTATGTATGCATGCATTTGAGCAAACAAGTGTGCTCCGGTGAGGCTGATAGCTCAAATAGTGTCATGTGTGCTCTGTTGTGATCTCGGAAGTGTTCCACGCATTTCTGCTCAACCTTTCAATCCTAACCTGGTGCTTGCTTGGTAATAGGTATTTGAGCGAGTCAGTATTCAAAAATGTCAGAGGCTGAACAGGAGAGGATGCTTTTGTTAGGCGTGGCTCAAAAGCCTTATATGCATTTGTGTACCCTAACTTTATGATTAACAGGTCTGTTGATGTTTATTTAGATTGCTATTCTCTTGTGGTAATTGGGAGCCCTGATATCCTGATATGCTTATGATCCTAGGTATGGTCCTTGGATGGACACCAATCTCGTTTTACCACTGGGTGCTAGTAAATGCGAGGTGGTGTTCGATTATTTCCTGGATGCATCTCTGAAGGTAATTCTTGGCAAGTAATGTAGATTGATCTGCGATCTTGTTTGTGCATCATCTAATTTCACTTTTCACTTAGAACAATTCACTAAATCCATGCTGGGTTTTCTGTGATGATGTGCCGCTTAGCACTATTTTACAAATTATTTCATGATTAATCTAGTATCCAAATACATTCACGAATCTCTGAGCATCGGAGATATTTAAACAGAACAATCAAATTAGTACATAATTTGTGATTTTCTGTAGGATGACGATGCTTTCATCAAGAGAAGCTTAGAAGAGAGCGAAAAAGTACAGGTGAGGCACCAAATTGATACATATAGTACTACCTTGTTTCCCCGTGTTTGATCCCCACATTAAATTGTAAAAGCTGACAATAGAGACTTGTAATTGGGTGCAGCTGGAAGACATTGAGTTGTGTGAGGCGGTCCAGAAGGGTTTAGAATCCCCAGCCTATTGCAGTGGCAGATACGCCCCTAACGTGGAACAGGCGATGCACCACTTCCATTGTCTTCTTCATGAGAGCCTCAAGAGGATGTGATTCAAAGGTTTTCTTTTTTTTGTTTTCTGAAACTGCAGGTTCTACTTTGTATTTGTCGCGTTTGGTTAGAGAGTGAATCATTTTATTATTGGGGTTTTTAGAAAAACCCCCTGTAATCTATCAATATTTCAAAAAATCCCCTGAAATCTTCATAATCCATACAACTCCTCTGTTATCTGCCTTTCTTCCTAAAAAACACCTCGAGGTTAGTTGCTGTCTAGAAAAAGGAATATTTGAGTTGAATGTTATATATATAGTGTCGCCGTTAATTTTTTTAGGACTAAAATGCCTTGTCTCTATTCCTCCCTCTCTCTCATGTCCGCTGATTGTGTGAGTCTCATTGGACAACTCTCTCTCTCTCTCTTCTCTCTCTCGTCCGTGCGCACATATACACAGATTGACAAGTGAGAGAAATAGAGAGAGAGAGAGAGAGTGAGTGAAGGGGGGAGTATGGTGGCGTGGTGAAGATGGGGGAGGCATCGGAGTGGGATGCGCGTCATTTTTGTACTCTCTCTCTCAATCTCTCCCTGCTTGAAGGTAGCAAGGAGGTAATGTAGGTGCCGGACGGGGCCTAGTACTCCCTTACCTCCAGTGGCGGATCCATAATTTTATTTCACTGGGGTCCTAATAGTGCACTCATAATTTCAGTGGGGTCACCCATGGTGAAAAGTTATCTACTTAATACAAAAAATTTTATCCAGTGGGGTCACAAGACCCCACTGGGCCCTTACTAGGTCTCCCCTTGCTTACCTCCTTTATCGTCGGAGGAAGACACGGTGGTGAAGGAGGTCTTGATGGAGACATTGACCTCTTCTGTCTTTGCAGCAGCTATTGTTTCCAAACTCATCATGCTCAAGATAGGGAACGACATTGTGGTGATGAAGCCGCCGTCCTACAAGGTCAATGCAACAACCCCTCCCTCCTCCATTAGTGGTTATTGTACAATCGCAGTGGCAGATCTACAATGCCAATGAGAGCTTCTCTATCTCCACCACATTGATGGAGAAGAGAGATGCGTGTGGAGGGGAGGACCTCGAGGAACACACGTCAGGAATGTAGTGCAGGGTCACCCCACTCTGGCACCACAGAACAAAAGCTCCAGCACGGCCTCTAGCTCTCCAACTTCCCACAGTGCGAGGCCATGTGCCCAGCTTCTATATCTACAATCCAATGGTAGCTACCAACCCCGTTTCTTCTCTACAGAGAAGCTTAGGGCCTCCCTTGACAAGACGCTAGTCCCCTCATTGTTGGTCGGGTAAAGGTCGATTGCAACGGAGAGGGAGCACTTTTCCTTGAGGCAGAGTTTGACTCCACCATGAATGTGCTCAACAACTTTGTGCCAAGCCTAGAGATCAGGTAGATGCTTGTCTCGTCGGCTCCCTACGATGACCCACCATGTGTTCTCTTGATGCTCCAGGTAGTGAAAATATGAGCCCCTACTCTCTCCGTCTAAAGCCGCCAAATTACAGTGAGTTCTAGCTCGTCTGAGAGAACAACATGTTGCTCCCCATCGCATATTGGTCAATAGGGAAGTGGATAGGCAATTGCTTCACTAGCATGCAGAGATGACGGTGCCATATATCTACTCATTCCTATTGACAACCCGTTCATGCTCGATGCAACCTTCGACTAATCAGAGGTGCCATTGGCATCCGTCGTCCTCCGACCATTCCTAATCTGATTCGTTGTGGATCCCTCCAGCTAGCTTTGGCTATACACCTAGTCTACCTAGGCCTTTGAGTTGGAACATGTTCTAGTCTCGACTGGAGAACAAGTGTTGGTCGACATCCTCTGTGGGGACATGGGATTGTGCCATGAAAGTGGTCAACACCCTTGCGACTATCTCACCAGGTTCAGCCCCTTCGACTGGCTCCAAAGGCTACTGTGGTGGCTGGAGCCTCGAAGACATGTCGACAGCTTCCTGCACTAACTGCACAGTGCAAAGAAGATGTCTTCTCCCATCGTCGAATGAGGACATCAACATCATTAGTGTCACACAATCACATTGCCTCTGTACCTCCCAGAGAGAAAGAGAGAGTGGTGGGGGGAGGGAGAGAGAGAGAGAGAGAGAGAGAGAGGACGTGTCGGAGGAGGGGTCACCCTCCAGTTGGGGGGGGGGAGGAGGGAGAAAGAGGAGGTGCTAGAGGGGGGAGAGGGGGAGAGAGAGGAGATGCTATCTAACTCATGTGAGGGTAGAAATGTCTTTTTCTGTCTAGGTTAATTCTAATCTTGCTTAAGTTGACGGCAACTAACACCAAGGTGTTTTTTTCACACCCAAGGATTCCAGGGGTTTTTGGAATATAATAGATTAGACTTTTTTTCTTCTAAAAACTCTTTATCATTTTATTGTCTATTTTTTTTAACTCCCAACTCTTTTGTTCCCAAATCACTTGAACAACCTTTATGTATCCAATGGCTTTACATCTCAAATGTGAGAGATAGTGATGAAATTTCTTAAATTTTGCTTTCCTTGACAACAACATTTTATATAAAGGGCACCGGTTTCTCTCTCCTAACTTTTGATTTAAATCCCAAATCAAAGATTTTTTGTCGTTGTTAAGAGAATCCCCGATCCTATTGGGATCTCCTATGTATAGCCCTCATTCCCTTTCATATCTCTATATTATATACATGCTAGATAGGAAGTCCTCCTACCTGGCTTGCCCTCCTTTGGGGCCTTATACTTGCATAAATGCATGATAATACAATAGAAAAGCTGAACTCTCCAATTTCCAATGTTTTGTGCTTGTAACATGGTATCAGAGACCTTGCACCTGTGATCGCCACTATCATTGTTATTTTTGTTGCACTATCATTGTTATTTTTGTTGCCGCCTCGCACTACCGCCCTACGTAGCTACTTCTCTACCACTGTACATTACTTCTTCGCCACCACCTTGCATTGTTGCTTCATCGTCAACGCATGTCGCCACCACTCATGACTTCTCTGCGTGCACTCATGACTTTCGTACGTGTGACTAGGAGAGATAGGATCATGGATCCTATTTGAGCATACTAGATATGGGTTACACATATCCAAATTGGTCCATTGTGCCACCTTCTCTTGCCCTTTTATGTGACCTATTATACCCCTATTGATGCCAGCCTAGCATTAGCATCCACCATAGCTAGGGCTGCAAATAAACCAATGCGCTCGATGAGTAGTTTGAAGCTCGACTCAATAAGAACTCGGTTTGGCTCGTTTATTAGACTAACGAGCTGAGCTTGAACAAAAAAAATAAACTCAATTCATAAAGAGTCGAGCTTGAACAGAGGTATGCTCGACTCAATTACGTTCGCATGCAGCTCGTTAAGATACTCGATAAAGTACTCGTTAAGATACTTGAATTCATACTCATTATTATACTCAAATATAATAAATAGAGAATATAGATATATATATATATATATATATATTTATAGAATTGTTGTTGAAGTATGAAATGTTTAAGAGGACTTAATTGTAAAAGACTAAATGTCAAAGTTATATACACAAATCATGTTTCATAAGGTATATACATAAAATCTATTTTTAAAATTTTAATCAAATCTAACATAACTTTATATGAAACTTAACTATTCTTGTATGCATATAAAGTAAAGTGGGGGTTTAAAAATAAAAAATCAGAAGGCTTCTGGGTCCCTAGGTAGCGATTGGGGAAATTATTTTTTCTTTTCAGAGTGCCATAGGAAGCGTCCCTTCCGGCAACGGGAATGCGCACAGTGGACGCACACGCCTTACAGGGGCTGCGTCCACAGCAGGAGTTTCCTGCGACCACCACAAACCCCCAGCTGTTACTGAATGGAGCTCTCAACAGTCGCTATGCTGCCCCAGACTATGCGGACTCCACCGAGTTACGGAGAATTCTCTGGAGTTGTAGTGCTGCGGCGGCGGTGCACACCCGTGGAGGTTCAAACGCTGTCGGACAACATCCGCAGTGTCTGTGGCAGTGATCTTGAGCCGCCCCACCTCCTGCATCCTGACCGCCCACCCCACTCCACCCTCTGTGTTGGCTCTTTTGGTACGGCAACAAGCTAACCTAGAGGGGGGGTGAATATGTTTTTCTGATTTCTGAAACACAAGCTTAAACACAGAAAATTATCACTTGAAAGTTTGGTTAGTTTAGTGTGATAAAAAGTAGTAGTGCGGAAGCAAATAAACAATCACACAAATGACATAAGAGATTTATCCTGGTTCGGCCATTCCCACATGGAAGTCCTACGTCCAGTCCCTAAGCAATCTCTTGAGATTTCACTAACCAAGGGTACAGTCCCCCTCAAGGACACTACAACACCCAGCACCCCAGCTGGTCTTCTTCTCTTTCCCGGGTAAGAAGGCATCCCACTTCTTTTACAGGTCAAAAAGAAAACCTTCTGGTACAAACCCCAGTGCGGTTCTGCTAGACACAAACTCCTAGCTAGGTTCTACATTGTATACAGTCCTATAGCTGGACAGAAATCTTTCTTAGAAAAGAAAGATCAGACCGAGAGCTATTACAAGATGAACACTAAGAACTAGCTCACAGTCAAGGACTCTCCCCCAAATTTACAATGAGCTCAGAGAGAGAATGAAGAGAGAAAAGAAAACTTGAAGGCTTGAATGCTTCAGATGCTTGAACACTTTTTCTGGCTCAGACTGTTTCTCTCTTTTCCTTTAAGTGTATGTGGCGATGAGGTTCCTCACTGTTTGTACACTCCTTCAAAGATTTTCAGGAAAGCTCTATCTTGTTCTTCAGCCATACTTCATCTTTTATATGAATAGCTTTTGAATGGATCCGTTGAGGAGATCTGTTGGAGTTTTGGCCGTTACTTTTCATTTGTCTTAATCAACCTTTGGTGGTCTTCGAGGTCTGTAAGCATAGAAGAGAGTGTTAGTACAAAAGAGTGTTTATGATAAACGGTGCATACCACTGTGTTTCTGCTAACATGCTGAAAATAGCAGTTCATATCTTTTTCTGACAGGACTCTGAAACATGCATGCAGCTTTTTCTGTCAGAAGATATTTGACTTTTCATTTGGGCGTCAAACATATTTGAAACATCTGAATATAAAGGAAATCAATGTTTTACATGAAGTCGATGTTTGGACAAAATTGATGTTTACGTGAAAGCAAATCGATGTTTATAAGTATAGGCAAATCGATAGGTCAAATCGATGTTCAATCATAAGCAAATCGATGTTTGACTTATCAAATCAATGTGAGAAGCAAATCGTTGTTTCTTACTTATGAAATCGTTATGATGATCAAATCGTTATGGCAAGCAAATCGATGTGAAACTTATCAAATCGTTGTAAAGCCTTAGCGAATCGTTATAGAAGGCAAATCGATGTGAGAGCAAATCGTTGCGCTCACTTATCAAATCGTTATGAGCCTTAGCGAGTCATTATAGAAGGCAAATCGATGTGAGCGCAAATCGTTGCGCTCACTTATCGAATCGTTATGAGAACCAAATTGATATGAGAGCAAATCGTTCTTCTCACTTATAAAATCGTTGCACGATAAAATCGATGTTTCACTTAACGAATCGTTACACAATCAAATCGTTGTGTGACTTATCAAATCGTTGTCAGTGAAATCGATGTGGCACTTTGAATAGAAATCGATGTATATTAAATGAATATCGATTTAGCATTTTAGTGCGCCATATTGCATCAATGTGAGACTCAGCATTTTGCTATGAGATTGATGCGACACAGATGAAACAAAATGTTCAATTTAAGTTACATCATAAATTTTGTTAGCACCAAAATATGAAGGTAATAAAGAGTGGTTCAACAATCTCCCCCTTTTGGTGATGACAAAATTTATGATAATTTTTTGACAAAAATACTTAGAGAATGGAGACGTTCAACAATCTCCTCAAAAACACTTAAAGCATAGAAAAATACAAAAAATTCATACAAACTCTCCCCCTTTTTGTCACTAACCAAAAAGGAAGGATCTTACCATGCATTCTCTCTCCTTTGAGAAAATTTCTTACCATTGAGGGGTTCAACAATGATAGATATTCAATGAATACTCCCCCTTAGTGAAGGCTCCCCCCGAGCATGAGACTCCCCCTTAATGTGAGGGAAGTAAGATCTTATTGGTCTTGACCTTTGTCATGTTGTTTATCAAGTCTTCAAGATTTTTATCTGCATACATCTTTACAGAAAACTTGAAAATATTGTTAGTAGTAATATGAATAGAAATAAACAATTTGTGACTACTCCCTCTTCAGATATGAGATGGATGAAGAGTTGGCAGTCATTAGTGCCTTGAGCATCCTTTGATCCTGATGCTCCAAGGCTATCCTGCAAACAACTTATTCAGAAATAGGTACCCAAATCGTTTTGGGTCCTTGATGGTTAGATGCATAAAAGTATCCTTTCGGAATCCAAACTAAGTGTCTCGTTGTGCAGGTGTTTACTGTGTGTCCTAATTTATTACAATGAGAGCAACAATGAATATAATTTGATTTACAGTTCTTATTTTCTTTGTGATGTCTATTGGAACACAATTTTTGGAGACCTTTTCTTTTACATGAGCCTTTTCTGAGGCAACTTGGTTTCTTTTACAAATTTTAGTAATGGATATTTTTCAGGAATTATGACTTGTTTTCCTTTTTCCAGAGGTATGTAACCAAGCCCTTGTTTGTTATTTCCAGATTTTGATCCTTTGAAGCATAGAGCTAGAGATGTTTTTCCTTGAGTTAATTTCATAACTGATTCTTTTAAATAAAGATTTTCTTCAGTTAGAGTTTTTAATTTTTCTTCTAACTCTAACTTCTCATTATTCTTACTTTTCAAATCTTCATTTAAAAGATGATTATTATCTTTACTGACCTTTAGTTGTTTTTCCAATTGTTCCATTTCTGATTTAAGATCATAATTAGTATTTTCCAAACAAGTAAGGTTGTTCTTGATATTTTTCAATTCTTTTACAACAACTTTGTGTTTATCATAAAGTTCATTAAAGACTTCTTCCAAGTCTTCAGATTCTGACCCTGAATTTGTGCATGAATTAAAAAATGAGTCAGAATGTACCTCATCTATTCCTACCATGAGGGCTAGATTTACTTGCTCTTTCTCTGAACTTGAGCTTGATGAGTCTGAGCTTGTGTCCTCTTCATTTTCCCAAGCAGCCGCCATGGCTTTTCTTTTGAACTTCTTATGCTGCTTCTTGGATTTTTCGGTTTGACCAGTCTTCTTGAGTTTTGGACAGTCTGGTCTTAGATGTCCAGGTTTTTTGCATTCATAGCAGACTGGTTCCTTCTCCTTTTTCTCTTTCCTTTGGATCCTTCTTGACCCATTTTTCTTCTTCTTCAAAATCTTCTGATGTTTGGACAGTACTTCATCAACATCACTGTCTTCAGATCCTACAATTTTTGAGCTAGAAGAAGAAGTGGAAGGAGTAGCTACCACTTTAAGAGCATTAGTACATTTCTTCTTAGATGAGCTTTCAGATAATCGCTCCATATTTATTTCATGTGCCATGAGAGAACCTATTAAATTATCAATTGACAATTTTGTTAAATCATGGGTCTCTTCAATAGCAGTTACTTTAGGTGTCCATGAAATAGTTAAAGACCTAAGTATCTTCTTAACGGTTTCCTCATTAGAAAGAGTTTTACCAAGAGAGCTTAAACCAACTACTATGCTTGAAAATCTATTATACATCTGAGTAATATTTTCGTTTGGAAGCATTTTAAATTGTTCATATTGAGAGACAAGAATATCTATCCTAGTTTGTTTTACTTTATCTGTTCCTTCATAAGTTATCTGCAGTTTATCTCATATTTCTTTAGCTGATTTACATGCAGATACTCTACTAAATTCTCTTTTGGATGAAGCACAACGTAAGTAGTTCTTAGCTTTAAAGTTTAAAGATAATTTACTTTTATCTACTGCTATAATGGCAGTAGTGCCTGGAATAGGAACAATAACATAATCACCTACCTCGATTACCTGCCACAGATCAAAATATGTGCCTCGAATGAAGCATTCCATCCCCATTTTCCAGTATTGGTAGTCCTCTCCATCAAAGAATGAAGGTCTGGTGACTGGTTGACCTTCAACATATCCTTGAGCTGCCATGGATCTTTGCTCTAAGATCGTTGGATCTTCTTTGAATGTTCAGAGACCCGCTCTGATACCACTTGTTGGCCCTTTTGGTACGGCAGCAAGCTAACCTAGAGGGGGGTGAATAGGTTTTTCTGATTTCTGAAACACAGGCTTAAACACAGAAATTATCACTTGAAAGTTTGGTTAGTTTAGTGTGATAAAGAGTAGCAGTGCGGAAGCACAATAAACAATCACACAATGACACAAGAGATTTATCCTGGTTCGGCCCTTCCCACATGGAAGTCCTACGTCCAGTCCCCAAGCAATCTCTTGGGATTTCACTAACCAAGGGTACAGTCCCCCTCAAGGACACTACAACACCCAGCACCCTAGCTGGTCTTCTTCTCTTTCCCGGGCAAGAAGGTAGCCCACTTCGTTTACAGGTTAAGAAGCCAACCTCCTGGTACAAACCCTGATGATCAGTATGTTTGATGATCAGTCTGTTCACATGTAATTCTAATTAATTACATATTGATTTTGGTGAATAACAAAACGTGATTAACAAAACCTTCTCAAGTTTTCTAACATACATTCTATAAGCTTGTAAGCACAGGAAAAATCTCAAGGAAAATCAAGCCCATTTGGTAAGTATTAGTACATCTATAGCATGTCAAGTTTAGCATGAAATTTCTCTAAGTCCACATCGACTTTCCTTATGCTACAACGATTTCAGTAGAACTGTAAAGATTTCATAAGTGCCTTAACGATTTCCTCATAAACCTGAAATCGTTCCCATAACGATTTGCTCATCGCAACGATTCCTTTAGTCATCGTAACGATTTGCTCATTGCAACGATCTCTTAAGTCGTCATAATGATTAAGTCATCACAACGATTTCTTAAGACCTCGTAACGATTTACTCTTCGCAACGATTTCTTAAGTCATCACAACGATTTCTTAAGACCTCGTAACGATTTGCTCATCGCAACAATTTCTTAAGTCTTCACAACGATTCCTTAGGACATCGCATCGATTTCTTAAGAACTCATAACGATTTGCTTCCTGCAACGATTTCTTAAGTGTTCGTAACGATTTCTTCATTGAATACAATGATTTGCTTCCCGCAACGATTTCTTAAGTGTTCATAACGATTTCTTCATTGAACACAACGATTTGCTTCCCGCAACGATTTCTTAAGTGTTCATAACGATTTCTTCATTGAACACAACGATTTGCTTCATGCAACGATTTCTTAAGTGTTCATAACGATTTCTTCATTTAACATAATGATTTACTTCATGCAATGATTTCCTAAGTGTTCATAACGATTCCTTCATTGAACACAACGATTTGCTTCATGCAACGATTTCCTAAGTGTTCATAACGATTTCTTCACTGAACACAACGATTTGCTCTCCACAACGATTTCTTCAGTAAACATAACGATTTGGTTATGTCTTACAATGATTTAGCTAAATTGACTTGATCATAACGATTTCATAAGTCATGAATGTATCAACTTCTTATGTACAACGATTTGCTATTGGTCAAAGCATTGAATAGTCAAAGTCGTCACGCATATCCTTCTGACACCTTTGCATTTAATGTAGACTGAACGTATCTCTGCATGCATGCAGACGATATCGTCCATTATCGTGCTTACTCTTTATGCATCTTTTAGAACAACAATATAGTATTACTACTTTGGTGAATACTCACACCAACGATGTCTGACAATAAGAGACAGCTTAGCTGTCTACTGTTTTAGCCTTTAATTTATGCAGGTCTCTGACAACCATTCGTCATGCAACGTTGGACCCTGTAGCAGCCAAAGGACAGTTCAGAAGATCCTATCTCTTTGCGTGCATAAATGGATAAAAGAATGTTGACTGGAAGCTTCCAAGGACCATTCAGTCTAACGTCCACTAAACCAGAGACAACGGATACTTCAACGAATACATTTCAAATTGGAGATATAAATTCGAGACAGAAGAACTCATACAAGTACTGAATGCAAGCAATTCACATCTTCTGCGAGAATCCTAGAGCCAAGCATCCCACTCGAAATTGTCTCAAGCTCTCTGCTCTCTATGCTGTATTAGAAATCCCAAGAGAGCCTGTGTAGTTCTGAGAGAGTGCATTGTTAGATCTCTTGCTCTCAGGGCTATTAGCTTCAGATCACTGCTTGCAAAAGCTTGATCTAGGGCGCTTTTCCTGCTTAATTTTGCTAGTTGTTTCCCTTCTGTTGTGAAGGAAGACCTAGGGATCCAGGGTGTTGGTTTCCCTTCTATAGTGAAGGAAGCCTGGTGGGGTATCCAGGGTGTTGTAGCTCCCTTCGTGTGAAGGAAGACCAGCTGAGCTGGGTGTTGTAGTGTCCATAGGGGGATTGTACCTTGTTAGTAGAATCCTGAGTTGTTGCTCAGGGACTGGACGTAGGACTCCTAAGGAGAGGAGGTCTGAACTAGAAATTTCTTGTGTTGTGTGATTGATTTCTTGTGTGTTTGATTGTTTATACTAACCTTCATCGAAGAACATCTTTGTGTGTATGCTTTAAGTACAGGTACTGGCTAAGTAATTTTTAAAAGACCCATTCACCCCCCCTCTGGACTCGTCAACTAGGCAACAAACCCCAGTGCGGTTCTGCTAGACACAAACTCCTAGCTAGGTTCTACACTGTATACAGTCCTACAGCTGGACAGAAATCTTTCTTAGAAAAGAAAGATCAGACTGAGAGCTATTACAAGATGAACACTAAGAACTAGCTCACAGTCAAGGACTCTCCCCCAAATTTACAATGAGCTCAGAGAGAGAATGAAGAGAGAAAAGAAAGCTTGAAGGCTTGAATGCTTCAGATGCTTGAACACTTCTTCTGGGTTCAGACTCTTTCTCTCTTTTCCTTTGAGTGTATGTGGCGATGAGGTTCCTCACTGGTTGTACACTCCTTCAAAGATTTTCAGGAAAGCTCTATCTTGTTCTTCAGCCATACTTCATCTTTTATATGAATAGCTTTTGAATGGATCCGTTGAGGAGATCCGTTGGAGTTTTGGCCATTGCTTTTCATTTGTCTTAATCAACCTTTGGTGGTCTTCGAGGTCTATAAGCATAGAAGAGAGTGTTAGCACAAAAGAGTGTTTATGATAAATGGTGCATACCACTGTGTTTCTGCTAACATGCTGAAAATAGCAGTTCATATCTTTTTCTGACAAGACTCTGAAACATGCATGCAGCTTTTTCTGTCAGAAGATATTTGACTTTTCATTTGGGCGCCAAACATATTTGAAACATCTGAATATAAAGGAAATCAATGTTTACATGAAGTCGATGTTTGGACAAAATCGATGTTTACGTGAAAGCAAATTGATGTTTATAAGTATTGGCAAATCGATGGCTAAATCGATGTTCAATCATAAGCAAATCGATGTTTGACTTATCAAATCGATGTGAGAAGCAAATCGTTGTTTCTTACTTATGAAATCGTTATGATGATCAAATCGTTATGGCAAGCAAATCGATGTGAAACTTCTTAGCGAATCGTTATAGAAGGCAAATTGATGTGAGAGCAAATCGTTGCGCTCACTTATCAAATCGTTATGAGCCTTAGCGAGTCGTTATAGAAGGCAAATCGATGTGAGCGCAAATCGTTGCGCTCACTTATCGCATCGTTATGAGAACCAAATCGATATGAGAGCAAATCGTTGTTCTCACTTATGAAATCGTTGCACAATAAAATCGATGTTTCACTTAACGAATCGTTACACAATCAAATCGTTGTGTGACTTATCAAATCGTTGTCAGTGAAATCGATGTGGCACTTTGAATAGAAATCGATGTATATTAAATGAACATCAATTTAGCATTTTAGTGCGCCATATTGCATCAATGTGAGACTCATCATTTTTCTATGAGATTGCTGCAACACAGATGAAACAAAATGTTCAATTTAAGTTACATCATAAATTTTGTTAGCACCAAAATATGAAGGTAATAAAGAGTGGTTCAACACTCTATACCCTCCACGGCCACAAAGTGTTGTATCTCATAATCCCATATTGGATATGAGAGTTTCTATCTTAGACTTTATCTTTTATAAAATGGACCTCCCATCTAGTTACCTCGTGCGCAAGTTTCCCAAGCTCTTGAGCTCGAATTCGAGTTCGAAATGATGCTCGTTTTCGAGTCAGCTTAACGAGCTGCTTAAAGAGCCGAGCTCGAACGATACAAATTTTTAACCAGTTGATCTTGAACATGGCTAGCAGGTGCTCAACGAGTATCGAGCCAAGTGTGAATTTGTTAAAAACTGTTCGAGCCGAGCTTGAGCAAAGCAATACTCGGCTCGGCTCGGCTCGGATCATTCGCAGCCCTAAGCATAGCATATCTTATATCCATCTGGGTTTTTTTCGATCCTCCTATTACATCTGTGCAATCTGTTTTGTTATTCATCATCATTTTTTGGACGTCAAATATTTCAAGATGGATATTCAGTTGACGACAATTAACAACTATATTGTTTGGGCCACTACTCTTCACTCAAATTTGCATACTACAAAATTGTGGGGTTATCTTGATGGATCCATCACTCTTGACACTACTTCCACATTTGATTCCGCTACCAATATTGTTGCATGCTCTATTGAACCCGCTGGCAACAAATCTAACATTCTCTTCTTGTTTAGACTTAGAAAGATATTGATGAGATCATCATGGGATATATTTTTCACTCTATTGATCCTTCCATCTATCTGGACTTGTTGGATATCACTAGTTCCCAGCTTCAATGGATTTATTTGGCCGAGCACTGCATTCAAGCTAGTAGTGCCCGTAAGTATCAGCTTCATAGTAAGCTTGATAATCTCATTCTGGATGAACTCTCTATTCAGGACTTCTTCACTCGGCTTCATCGCATTTAGTCTAAACTAGATACGAGTCATGTTGTTGGTCGAGTTTCTCATTGTTCATGTAGCAAACAATAGGGTCATCAGTAGCTCTATCATTTTCTCATGTGACTCTATCCCAAATTCGATGCTCTTCGAGCACAACTTCTTCATTGCTCTTCTCTACCTACTTTAGATGATGCCCTTGCTAAGGAGACACAACTTTGTGCTCTTGACTCACCCTCTACTCCTAAGACAATCTTTGCAGCCTCGACATGCCCCTCTCGCCCAACTACCTCTTCTTAAGTTTCTTCTGGGATATTGCTAGCTCTGCAGCTGGACTCTTTTGTCGCTATTGTCGTCTTTGAGGATAGATGCTTGTTCTCGGCTTCTTAATAGACACAAGCACGCTATTGTGACTAATGCAAAGTCTTCTACCCTAGACTGCATGGTCACATATCTTGCCGCTCCACATGTGACACAATTGGCTACCCAGTAGACTTAGCTTGTCTCTTAGATTTAGCATCTTCAATTGCTTCTTTAGTTAGTTGGTTTTCTAAATGAACCCTTTGCTATGTTTGCCTCGTCTAGTACTATCTCTACGTGGATTTTAAACTCTAGATCTTCTCATCATATAACTTGTTAATTATTTTCTTGCTTTCACTCACTTGCATATTCACACTGCTAATGGCACTCCTCTTCGAGTCTTTTAGTGTGGCACCATCACATGCACTTCTAAACCTTTTGGTCCTTTAACCCTTTCTCCTATGCACCTTGTTCCAAAACTTTCTATGAACTTAGCTGATGCTACATACACTATCTCATTCACCTCTTCATTATGTTTTGTGTAGGATCTGCATACAAGTCCAAGGACTGGAATTAGTCGTAGAGTGGGAAGCTTGTATCACTTAGAGTCATTACATCTTCCATATTTATCCATCATCTCCTTTCAAGCTTGTGGGTTGGCTTCCTCTATTGTTGATCTATGGCATCATTGTCTCAAGCATTCTTTAGAAGCTCGTCTTAAATCTTTGATTTAGTCTTGAGTCTTAGGGTTATAACATTCCTTGATTCGCTTATCTCATTATCAAGTTCTTAAGCTTGCTAAATCTTATGTAGTCCCCTTTTCTTCTCGTGAGTCTATATCATCAAAATCTATTCATTTACTGCATAAAATTCTGATATTTGGGATCCATCTCCTTTGCCTTCCATGACATATTTTCTCTATTATGTCATTTTTGTTGATGATTGTACTCGCTCCACTTGGGTTTTTATTATGCACTAGAGATCCAATCTTCTCTCTATTTATCATCAATTCTTTAAGATGGTTTACACTCAATTTCATTGTCGCATCCAAGTACTTTGTATTGATGATGATTATTGTGGTTCAACTTTATTTTGGTTTTATGAATAATTATGATATGATAAATATGTGAAAGTTGTATGAAAGTTTGTAAGATCATTCATAATGTCTTTATGTGTGAATATATTTCTGTTTTATTTTGATTTAAGAACTATGTGAAATCTATCTATTTGATCTGAAAGAAATAAGTATGATAAGAATCAATGAAGAATGTGCGCCATGAAATCTTTAATGCATATGTATAAGATACATGGATAGTCCCATCTAAGGAGAGATCGATTCCATTATAAGTATCCATAGGGGAGTTAGACCTCAAGGGTATGTAAGCAAAATCCTAAAGTTGGGTGACCTAAGACTTAATGGAAGGTGGATAAAAGTTCTTGATGCTATGTAGATTGCCACGACATATGCACCATATGTCTAGGTGCTAGGTATATGTATAAATTTGAGGCTCCTTATGTTGTAGTTGGATACAAGTTCGATAAGTATATTTATGGCATCATAAGGATGATGATGGCACACACACATGTAAGTTTAAATCATGATATGCACAAGAATAAGTTTAAGTTTGTGATAAACTTTTGGTTTAATCAATTTTGTTATGTATTCTAGTCATGCCACTATTTTCTAGTTATGAAATTACTTTGTCCAAGTATTTGATCATCGGTTTATGTATTCAAATACTTTACTATGATATCTACCATGACAATTGATTATTTGCCTGCCTATAATGGATTTCAATTGTATTACCCCGGCTTCTCAACTTTTCGTCTGACGTCTTGGATGACTAGCCACTAACGCGTACGATCTGGGCGACGCGTTAGTGTCACGTCGTGGGTGTCTGACGCAACAATCATCCTTATCGCTCCCTATTTGTGTGTCGCATTTTTGTCATGCCCGACTTTCCCGTCGCGTCTTCGTGTCGTGCCCGGTCAATGGGTCGCGACAGTGTTCCATGGTTTTGGTCGTCTGACATCTGTCAGGGTGGCAGGCGTGTCAGTACGACCTTTCGGGTTGTCGCGGCGTCCCTATGGGACTCGTTGGTGTCGTAATGCATTGACCCGTCGCGACTTGGGTGCCAAAGGCTTAAGGCCTTGGCCGAGGACCCCTTCTACCTTTTTCTTCTTCCCCTCTCTTCTCCTCCCCCCTTCGACAGTGCTCCGCCTCCCTTTCTTCCCTTCGCGTGTTTCAGGCGAGGAGGAGGGCCGTTGTCATGCCCCGCTAATTTAGCAGCGGAATAAATCAGGGAGGCATGAACAATGTGTATGGTAACGTAAATTACACATACAGTCACAAATATCAGAGCATCTAAATGATCAATAATTGCAATAAACCCTTTATTTTATTGATAAATCAACTAGCTATTACAACCACTAATTCTAAACCAAAACATAGGGCTTAATAACATCATTACATTTGGAAAGGATAACTAAGAAAATATCTAACTAATCTCTAAGGTACTAAGGACACTTCATCGCTATGACTCCTGGTCGCTCTTCACTCCAGTCCATTCCCGTTGGTGAGTGTAGAGTCATCATCCGACTCACCTGAAACACATACAACAATAGCACAGGGTGAGCGATAACGCACAGTAGGACTTAATATCTCATGAAAACAAGCTTGCTTTAAATAATTAATGTCTTATAAGGCAGGATAACTAAAGAAAATAATCAAATATAGCCAAGAGAGTAATAGAACATGATGGCAAGAGAACGTTAAACTTCCAAACGAAGTATTGCAAAACTAGTATGATAAAAGATTGGCCATGAAATGAAATAGTGTATATGGTTGCACCACAGTACACTAGTAGAGATAGCACCTCTGGTCGAGCATCTTGTCAACCCAGAGAACGATAGCATAGTGATTGATATATTGATTGTCATAAATTAAATTGTGATTGTTGTTAAATGGCACTGGATGTATGCCGTACACATCCTGATCATGTAACCCTTGCAAGGAAATGACACTCTTCGGGTGCTCCCCCCAGGACCAGACCGGGCCTTATTGCACTGGCATATAGTACTTGTTTGTTAATTTAGACAATCAATTGTATGGCCAAATAGAGTACCAAGAAAAGATGAGAGTACTAGACGAGATAGATGAGAGTGTAGAGAGAACGTGAACAGATGAGAGGATATAGACAGTAGACGAGATAGGGACAATATCGTAAAAACACGAGAAACAACGATAGTCACAGTTGCACGGCACACCCTAGTGGGTCGGCAGTCTGGTAGAAGTCACCACCGCCCACTAGCCGTGCTATGAACACAGGCTAGATGGTCCGGCGTGATCACAAGATAAGGAGAGAACACACAAGGCCACGGATCGTACTGATCCCTAAGGTGTAACGGGTATTAGGGTACAACCAGCTCATTGGCAATGGATGAGCACCAAAGCCAAGAAGACTTACGGAGGTCTTGACAAGGAGTCCCTGGCCCAGTCGAGAGTATTCCCGATGGAGAGGTGGTCCATGTCAAGAGAAAGTGTGTAACGAAACGTTGTCCGTCTTGCCTCGAGTGCTCGAAGGCAGAGGGATGTGATAACGGTGTACAAATCACACGAATAAAACGAAAACATGTGTTATTTAAATATTAGGGAAATTAGGTAATTAATTTCACTTAATTACCGATACATTATTGAGTAATTTAATAGGGTCAAATGGCAATAAACAATGTTTAGTGCGTGCATGTGTAAAGAGATCATGAGAGTAAGATAAATCATGCATTAGGCTTTTAATTAATGGAAACTATATAATTATTGCCCATTAATGGTTTATCGGGTCGAAAGGTTAATAACAGTATTCAATCATAGTTAAACAGTGGCTAAATATCAATTTAAGCAGGGGTATATAAGCAAAAGAGGGTGCTGGCCAAAAATCTGAAGACGCGACGGGGTTGCCCGTCGCGATTAAGTCGCGACGGGTAGGCTAGGTCGGGCCGCCGTGATATCAGAAAGGGGTCCGACCCTTTTTATTTTTTTCCAGAGTTGATCCTTCTTGATATAGGGTACTTCTAAATTCAATATAAAATCGCATGATGATCCAAAAATCATGAAACTAGTTTTAAACGAAAGTAGACACATAGATCTATCAATGGGTACCATTAATTTTAAAATAGACAAGGTTTAGGCATGCTTTGATTAGGTTACATTTCAGTGACTTAAACATGCGCAGTCAAGGTTCAACGAATTAATTAGCGATGGATACATGATGAAAGTTAGGGAAACTAGGGGCGTTTGAAAGCTAACATGATGTAGTAATTATGAGAATTTTCTCATGGCATGGGATCATGTATGCATGAGGTTTGAAAGCAAACATGAAGGTTTGGGTACATGGATAAGACAGGGATTCAATGATTTAATTCTTCCTCATGGGAGATCGAAATAGAGCGAAACCAGAGGGATTTTACACGAGATCATGAAGTCTTCCTAGGGTAATTTTTACACGAATTTGGCTTGAGAGATTGCCTATCTTTTTACACTGTAAAGATCCTAGGGTTTGGGGGTGACGAATTTCCAAGTTTTTCTTGCTCCAAGCCTCCTTCTTCTCCTTGCTCCTCGTCCTTAGCCTCCTTTCCTCGTGCTCCAGAGCTCCAACAATGAAGTGGGGCTTGGTAGGCACAAATTAGAGGTGTTTTAGCTAGTGTAAGAGTCATCCTTTCTTAAAACTCCTCTTTCCTTTCAAACTCTTAATTTTCCACATTTATCACCCAATTTCTTGCCTTTATCTACCTAATAGGCTTGGGGAGAAGTCTAAATTCGTGGGTAATAGTTTAGGATAGGACTAAGACTCTTTTTAGGATATTTATAATACTTTTTAGTATTTATCTTACCCTTATTTTATTTATTTATTAATTAACTCCGAATTTTCACATTGATCTCCCCTTATTCTAGCATTTATCCACTAATTGGCTTGGGAAGAGATCTAATTTCATGAGTAATAGGTTAGGGTAAGTCTATGACTCTTTTTAGGGATATATATATATATATATATACCATTTATTATTTATCTTAACCATTTTTCTAATTATTATTATATTTAATACGAATTTCACTTAATTAACTCCCATCTCATGATGGGCTCTTCATATTAGGGCCCAACAATCCATGTTATGACCATTAATAAAACCCACTACTAATTTTGCTTAATGGGTTTCAGTTTAATTTTTATTTATCACAATTTATCCACCCTTTATTATATTTTAAAGATATTTAACATATTTATTCAATTGTTTTTTTACTTCATTTTAATTTAATATTTTTTATCCTAATATTCCTAACCTTTAGGATCCTGCTTTTGGGCCCAATAACTTACGTGGGCTTAATTGTACAACCTATTTACTTAATGAGTTTTATTTATCTTCTTATTAAAGAATATATTCATGGGCCAAAATTGTCCATTAGTCCAATTATCATAATGGGCTATCATCCCATATTATTTAAAGTCTATTCATGTGTTTATTTTAATTTATAACCCACCTTGGCTCATATAATAATGGGTTTTCCGACTTATTCTTTAATTACGACAATAAGTCGCATAAATTCTTAAACTAGGTCCAAATGATTTTTCTATACCCAAATTTCTTGATGGGTCATTAGAGAACATTATTTAAGGTATAATTATTATTTTTATGAAATTTTTGTATGAGTTTCTACGCATGCAATAACGAAGCGTATCTTTTTTAACTAGTTTATTTTTATTAATTGATAACATTTCGATTTATCGTAAAATTTTAAATTAACAGATTTTTCGGGGTACTACAGCCGTGGTTGTGTTCCAGGCGTTGTGGAGCTTGCATGGAGTGAGAAGGAGGTGGCCAATCCGACATGAAGGGCCCTAATGGGTTCGTTTCTTCGTTTAAGGTAAGGATTGCTTGAACTATTCTCGATCCGTGTGGATTGGGAGCCCTTGTGCTTTCTAGTTAGTCTAGATAGCTTTCCCATGCTCCCCTCCCCCCCGTGTGGTGTGCTTGTAGCTTGTGGGTGGCCCTGGGATGGCGCATCCCGCGGATCTGCCTCCCTTCTGGTGTCGTGACCGTGGTGCCCGTCGCGACACCAGAAGAGGCGTCTGCTTGGCCGGACACGATCTTGTCACGACGTGTTGCACCATCGCGACAGGGTTGCTGTTGCAATGCGTTTCCTCAATCGCGACAAGGTTGTTGTCACAACGCGCCTCTTCGTCACGACAGGGCTGTCGCGGTGCCCTTCCCCATCGCGATGGTATCACGACGATGGGGGGGGGGGGAGCGACAGTACCTGTGTTGCCTTGGGTGTTTCTGTGGCCTCGGTTAGAGTGCGATGTGTGCCCCAGTGCAGGCTTGCCTCTTAGGACCTTTAGGTGGGGAACTCGGCAGGTTACCTCACTGCGTTCAGTGACTGAAGGTGACTCCTTCGTGGCCGCGTCCTGGTGGCGGTGTTAGGAGGCTCGCGTCTGTCTAATAATAGATTGACCGGAGACCAGTCGATTGTTAGCAGAGGGATGCTTTCCGTAACGACTGGTGGTGTTCTGAGGTTCTGGCTTTCTCGTGCGTGCCTTGGTTGGCTGACGGCCCTCTCGAGGGTCCGCACATGCCTCGTGCTTGTTGGGCTTGTCGTGGGTTACAAGCCAATAGTTTTGGCATGGTTTTTGTTGTGCTGCCCCGCCCTTCGCCCGATGCTCGACACTAGAGGGCTTGTTCCGTTCAGAGGATGTCTCCGTTTTCTAGGGCCCCATCCTCATGAGCCCGTTGAGGGAGTGCTCTAGGCTACAGGCGTGCTCGAGTTCAAGGCCTAGTGAGGCGGACTCTAGAGCGGAGGGGAAAACGAGGTTTGGATAGCGGTGTTGAGTCGTTTGTAGAGCTCTCTTGTCTAGGGTGGGACGTCGAGGTCGTTGAGGCGGTTCTCTTTCCGGCGCGGCCCAGACAGTCCTTTATCTCACTGTCTCTCCTTGCTATGGTTCCAGAGCCACGTAGTGGTTCTAGGAGTGGGGCCGCAACTTGGCTAGGCTGTAGTGTTGCATGCGTTTGTGTATTTTGTGGTGGCTCTGTCTCGTTCTTCCCGTGAGGTTAGAGGTGAGAAGTAGCTGGCTAGCAGAGAGGGTGTGGACGGTGTGTCCTCCTCTTAGGTGCCAGTGGCGGTGGCTTGGTTGCTGTTGTTGTGACGACGTTTCCTCACATCATTTCCAAGTACGACTCATTACCCAAGCCTGGATGGTGGTTGTAGCCTGGCCGTGTCTAGCTTCCGTGGGCATTGTTGGTCTACCCTTGTCGGTTCGTACTTCTGGTGGTTTCCACTTCGGTGTTCCCTTAGTTCCGTATTCCCGTTCTTTGGTGTCAATCTGTGGTGGCACCAGCATGTGTGGTTTTCCGACCTCGCGGTGTGTCTGGGATACATGGTGTTTCTGCTTGTGGGTCCTCGACCTTGTGGAGGTTTGAGGTGGCCGTGCTTGTGGTGAGACGTCCTTCTCACATGGTTGCTTCATGGTCTCCATGATACCCCTATCTCGAAGGGTGTGCCGAGACTTGTTTCCGTGTTGTGCTTGACTCCGTTGGTTTCTGCGAGAGTCGTGTGTGTCCCACCACCTTGGTTGGTGGTCATGGCATTGTGTTGTTTTGTTCCGCTACTTTGTAGTACTCTACTGTAGGTGTTCCTTGCTTTACAACTTTCTAGTGCAGTTTTCTGTTTTCAGAGTTCCTACTGCTCTGGCCGGTAAGGGACTGGTAATCTCTACTGGGCCTTGTTAGCGAGGCTCACCCCCCTACTCCCTTCAGCTAGGGGCTCCTCGTCGCGGCAGCTCGTTGTCAGACGGGTTGTGGAGGCGACTGTGGTGCCGTATGCTGTTAGCAGCACTGAGAGCGAGCATTGTGAACACTTGTACCTGATTGAGTTGAGAGTTGTGCTTTGCAAGTTCTCGGGGTATCCCCCTTAAGGACTGCACCTTTCTTCTTGTACCTATGCTTTTATTTGGGACATGTTGTACAGACTTTTGTATATTGTACAGACTGTTATAGTTATTGAATTTGGTGTTTATCTCACTAGACTATTCTTCTAACCCTTTTGGGTCTTCGGATCCATGGGTGGCGGCGGGAACTTCGGGGTCCCTGACGGGGGTCGGGGAGGTCGGGTCGTT
Source organism: Colocasia esculenta (assembly GCA_014218235.1). Taxonomy (NCBI): domain Eukaryota; kingdom Viridiplantae; phylum Streptophyta; class Magnoliopsida; order Alismatales; family Araceae; genus Colocasia; species Colocasia esculenta. Next base: position 169,487,737 of record CM024755.1, read on the forward strand.
ACATCAATGACTGAGTATTAAATAACTGATACCATAATTGATTATTTATCTCCATAATCGATTATGTGTTCCAGTATTTGCTTTTCATGGCTAAGTATTGAATAACTGACACCATAATCAATTATATGTCTCCATGATTGATTATGTGTCATACAACTTGCTTTCTTTAAGTATTTAATAAGTAACACTATAATCGCTTATCTATCTACAAAATCGATTATGTGTCCCAATGTTTGCATTTTGTGGTTAAGTATTGAATAATTGATACCATAATCGATTATCTATCTTCATAATTGATTATGTGTCCTAGTGTTTGCTTTTTGTGACCAAGTATTGAATAATTGATATCATAATCAATTATCTATCTACATAATCAATTATGTGTCCCAATTTTTGCTTTCTATGTTTGAGTATTGAATAATTGAGGCCATAATCGATTATCTATCCCCATAACGGATTATGTCCTAGTGCTTGTTTTTCATGACTAAGTATTGAATAATTAATACGATAATTGATTATCTATCTCAATATTTGATTACCTTGACTAAAGTATTCAATTTTCTGACTAAGTATTTTTTTTTTACCATGACTGAGTATTTGATTAGTAAGATGAAGTATTCTATTGTATTTGACTTCTTGTCAAATTATGAAGTCATTTCCAAAAAGCATGTAGTGAAGTTTTTCCTTATATTATGTTTCAATCTAATATCTATGTTAACACAATGATTGAAGAATTAGTATATGACCAACATGCTTAAGAGGACTGAAAATTGTCTTTCTAAGCTATGGACTCATTAAAATCCACCCATATTTTCAAGAAATTTAAGTGAAGATTTAAAGGGTTCGGTTCAGAAGCAAGATAATCTAGCTGAAATTTGAAGAACTTGTAGTGAAGAATACATTAGTTATAAGGACCATTTGATTTTTAGGAAGGTTATTTTTGTTTAGTTTTAATTTTAGAATGATATGTATATGTAAGATGATCAACTAAGAGGGGAGGATGAATTGGTTAATGCCCAATTAAAACTTTTAAACTTATTCACGAAGATGGCTAAGAACTGAGTGAATAGCATGACCACTAATCCTAACATGCACGTAGAAGGAGATAGAGAATATGGAAATCAAACCACACAATGAATATAAAATTAGGTGGTTCAGTTGAATAAAGTGTGTGCCTATGTCCATGCCTCACTTGTGTGAGGTGGAACACACACTATGCTGATTGTGGCCTTGGGTATAGAATTTCAAAACACCCCCCCACCCCACCGCACCATATACACACACACATACAAACACATGCAGAGCAAACTCCACATGGTAGTTCACAACACACCATCACCACTCTTGCTCAAACACACTCAAGCCAACACATATAGAGGATCAATTAAATGATCAATTCAATAACCCTTAAGCCCTAAGACAAAGAGACGAAGATGTAGCAAGAATCTATAAAGAGTCCACCTATCTTATAGTTGATGTAGCGATCCTGGATATTTATATCGAAAAAGGATCTATATCTAGACCTGCCTCCCGCAAACAGGCCGAAGTCTCACAAGGGATAACACACGTGTCCAGTAAGAATATAAAAGACAACCACAAGAGTATAAGATACAAGAAAGTACATCTACTTATACTCATTTACAACAAATTACACTGTCCCAATACAACATGTCTAAGAGAAAGGGACAACTATCCCTAAGGGAGCAAAAGCTCATGCAAGAGCAACTACAACACAACTGCTAGTGGTACAAGTCCATCACAATGCCTCTGCAAACCAAGCACATGATTAACACCTGAAAAGAGCTGTAAGGGAGTGAGCCTTAAAAGTCACAGGCTTAGCAGGGACCTCCCAAAAAGAGAAACAACAACTAGAAACTTCACAGAGGAGCTAACACCTCCACCAGTTAGGGTCCCTCTGGTAACACCGACAGTAGAACTACTGAAGTAAAAATAGGCTCACAATAAACACAATTAAATTGCATTAAAACATAAACACACTAGCTAACACAACTCACAGAAAATAAATGGAACAACCGGACCATCACAAAAACTCCAATCCACCCCAGCAACTAAAACCACTAAGCCATGAGCCACACAGGCAAACCACCAATGAAAGGTAATGAGACTGACAGTAAGGAGCCAGCCCATCACACACTAGAGTAATAAAACACATCAGTGGACAACCCACAGAAGGGAAAGAACACGACAAGTGGAAGGTCACACAACACGACCTCCACAGAGCACAACTCTACAACAATACGTGAAACTGACACACGACGTGCCACAACAACTAGCTACCCAAGAAGGGTACAGGTACCTGAAACCAAAAGGTACCACGACAGGACCACAACCACACGACTGTGCAACTAGAATCCTTGCACAACCAACGCGTAAGAAACTATAGCCTGTAAACACTACAACCATGACTGCTGGAAACTCGAGTCAGAAGGAACTACACCACCACTCCGGTAAGGACTACTGGTTCATGACGCCAATATCCAACCCAAACTAAAAAAAACGAGAACCACCTCTCAGTCTCACAACCACGGATAGAAAGTCCAACTGCGGCTCCACTGCAACACTGCATAAGTCAAAGAACTGTGGAGAGCAACCAACACCACTCTGCAGCAACACCTATTGCAGACCCATGTCTGACACACCTCTAAGGGTTCCGAGGCCCGCAAAGTAAGGCAAGTGGAAACATGGGACTAGCTAGGGACCAGTACCTCTACTGGTGTCTGTCCCCCAACCATGACCGCACTACAAGCGACCAAATAGAACACACTCGCACACCACAAGTCGCTGCTTCACTATCGTCTTTCCCTCAGCCGGACAAGCTACTCAACAAACAAACAAGTGAGGGTGTCCAGGAAGACGACACAGACCTCCATGGTACACACAGTACTGGGACAAACCCTGAGCATACATATGCTTGGCTCACAAAGAACTTGGGGTACCTGACTAGAGAGGTGTTCCGGAATAAGCGTCGGACCACCAAACTCGGCAAACACACAAGCCACGCTTTACACCGAACCCACACTTAAACTTTTCATTCATAAACCATGGTATACCATGATTACTCATGGCGGGTTATCATATAACCCCTAACAAAACTATATACAAATACAACTATTGAACACATAAACCACGTAACTCTTACATCCCTAACATAACTAACATGATTAACATAAATAACTAACTGACCACAATCTGATCCATTAACCCTAAATCATGCTTAATTTACTACCAAACCATGCTTAAACATCTTAAACCAACTTTAAATAACCAAGGCTAGGTCCACATAGAACCCTCATTGCCCAATATCACATAACACACCTCGAAAAGAAGAGCGCAACGGGGTCGACTGTCGCGTTTGTTATGCAATTATTTTTACAATAGCATGTGTATTGTTTTGATTATGACAAAATCATTTTAGTTATACTAAAATATTTTCAAGTAATAAACAAATTCATTTTTATTTGTATTTGATGTGTAAAGTCAAAACATGCATGCATTATACTGTATAACCATTTATAGTAAAAGGTGTCAACACATGATTATTTTTTAATGACACTTATATATCTCCAGTAAAATTTTCTAAGTCCACAACTAGTACTTATATCAAATCTTACTCTGACTCCTGAAAAGTCGAAGTGACATATCGATTGATGAACAAAGGTCATTTGTCGAAGTCTTACTCCGACTCCTGGAAAGTCAAAGTGACATATCGATTGATGAACAAAGGTCAACAATCGATGTCTCACTACGACTTCTGTGAAGTCAAAGTTAGATATCGATTGATGAACAAAGGTCAGCAATCAATGTCTCACTACGACTTCTGTGAAGTCAAAGTTAGGTATCGATTGATGCATAAAGGTCAACAATCGATGTCTCACTACGACTTCTATGAAGTCGAAGTTAGGTATCGATTGATGAACAAAGGTCAGCAATCGATGTTTCACTACGTCTTCTATGAAGTCGAAGTTCTGTTATGTTTAAAACATTGATTGCCTTAAGAACATTGATTGCCCTTCATTCATATAGAATATTGTTGTTATGTTTAAAGCATCGATTGCCTTAAGAACATTGATTTCTCTTCATTCATATTGATTGCTGTAATGTTTAAAATATCAATTCCCTTAAGAACATCAATTACTTTTATGCATATCGATTGTCTTTAAATTCCATATCAATTGCCTTCATTCATATCAATTGATGATGCTTTGCACAACGATTGGTGTAGTATTATTCCGATTGGCTTTATAATTCTTTGTGAAATCAATTGGTGAACAAATCATATTACTTTATATATATTTGAAACTTATATCATTGTACTTTCACTTTGATTCTTGCAAAGGTTTCTCTAATCTAAGAACATTGTTTATTATACTTACGCAATCTAGTTTTCTCTAATCTATATCTAAAGTACTAAAGTTTGGAATGTTTCCAAGCAGCTATCTGTTCTGCAAGATATTTGCAAGTGTCCTTCAAACTGACGACTTTTCAGTTTTTAAGGAAAAGCTATTTGTAGGTGTACTGCACGCCATGTAAGTGACCATACCTCCTTGACTTCTCACGTACCCCAGTACTCTTTAAGGACAAACTTTTCTCTTTGGAACAGATAGATATCCTTTAAAATGACTTGCCTTTTGCTTTCACTTAATAGTTTATTTTCTACAAGTCTAACCATGAGGAATAGAAAGGTCTTTGCTTGGGTATGGTGTTTGCAGACATTTATTGTGGCTCTCTACAGAACCATGCCGATGTCCATATAGCTAGGAAGCCATTGAGAAGCTCAAGATCTAAAGATGAACTTCTCAAGCTGTCTTCCAACTCACAACGTTCAAATTCTTTTGAAACGGCTGTATTCCAACGAGAAACAAAGACTTTGAAGGCTATATTAGTAGCTGATGTTTGAACAAACGATAGAGAGCATGAGAGATGCAAAGATAGAGATATTCATACCCGATATAGAGAACAAATCTACATACACTCAAGAGAGATAAGAAGCAACCAAGCTCAAAAGATAAGAGTGCTCGCAGCAAATATGAAGGAGAGCAATCTGTGCAAGCAAGCCGACTTCAAGCTCTCCTGCTCATTTGCCTTCAGAAACTTGTCTGGGGGTGATTTTTATAGTGTGAGTTCTTCTTCTCAGTCCACCCTTTAGTCATAAAGAGTTCATAACTGTCAAGCATATTTGTACATCTCTTTATGAACTTTTGTGTTTGCTCATTCTCTGAGCAAGCACCCTACCTACCCTTCATTTAGAGTAGAAACCAGCAGGGGGTTTGTTCTATGTAGTTCTCCTTTTGTAAAAGGGATAACCTACTATGGTAGGTGGTTGCTTGCCCCTTTGGTAAAGGGAAGACTTGCTGGGGAGCAAGTGTTTGTCATACCTTTCATTGTAGAGAAGGACAAGGGTTCTTAGTAGTTAGTGGAAAATCCTAAGCTGCACTTGGGGATTGGGCATAGGACTCCTAATTGAAAGGAGGTCCGAACTAGGATAAAATCCTTGTGCATTGTATGTGACTGTTTCCGCCTAGTTACACTTGTTTCACACATACCACACAAGGTACTAACACTTCTGTCAAGTGTTCTTTCATATTCGGATAATGTTTTAAATTGTAAGGAGTCCTATTCACCCCCCTCTAGGACATCTAAAGCTCCATCTAGATCCAACAAGTGGTATAAGAGCAAGGTCTTTTTAGAAGAATCGAAAGATTTGAGAAGAGATGGCAGCAGAAGCGCACAACTATGAAGCACAGTCTGTAACAAGACCATCATTCTTTGATTGTAAAGATTACCAATACTAGAAGATGGGAATGAAATGCTTCATTTGAGGGATAGACTTTGATCTGTGGCAGGTAATAGAGCATGGTGATTATATTATCCTTACTGATGGTTCTTCTACATTAACAATAGCTGATAAAAGAAATATGTCCCTAAACTATAAGGCTAAAAACTATCTATGTTATACATTATCTAAGAAAGAATTTAATAGGTTATCTGCATGTAAATTTGCTAAAGAAATGTGGGATAAATTACAAGTAACATATGAAGGAACTGATAAGGTTAAACAAACTAGAATAGACATTCTTGTTTCTCAATATGAATAGATTAAAATGTTATCTAATGGAAATATTACTCAAATGTACAATAGATTTACTAATATAACAGTTGGCTTAAGCTCATTAGGTAAGAACCTCACTAATGAAGAAATGGTTAGGAAAAATTTTAGATCTCTAACTCAACTATGGACTCCCAAAGTAACTGCAATAGAAGAAGCTCATGATCTCATAGAACATTCTATAGATAAACTAATAGGTTCTCTCATAGCTCATGAAATTAATATGGAAAGATTTTCTAAGAGTTATTCGAAAAGGAAAATACCAAATACTTTAAAGGTTGCAACCTCTTCTTCTTCATCTTTTGAAGATTCCAAGGAATACTAAAAAAACAGCAATGATGAAGCCATGCTGTCAAGAAGGCTTCAAAGAATCCTTGCCAAGAAGAAGAAGTTCCGTTCAAAAAGACACTTCAAGAGAGAAAAGAAGAAGGAACCAACATACTATGAATGCAACCAGCCAGGGCACTTAAATCAGAGTGTCCTAAACTCAAAAAGAAAGATCCAATAGAAAGGTCTGAAAAAAAGAAAGGTAAAGAAAGGAAATACAGAAAGTTCAAGAAGAAAGTAATGGCAGCCACATAGGACAATGAAGAAGTAACAAGTTCAGACACTTCAAGCTCAGAATCAGAACAAGAAAAAGCTAATCTAGCCCCCATAGCAGGACGAGAAAAGGGGCGCCTAAAAGCATTCAAGTGGTACCTAGATAGTAGATGCTCAAGGCATATGACAGGTGATAGAAAGTAATTCACAAGTTTCAGAAGTGAAATTGGTCAAGTTACATATAGTGACAATATAATGGAAAAGTGATAGGATGTGGAACAATAGGAACAAAAGTAAAATATCTAAAAGAGGATGTTATGTATGTTGAAGGGTTAAAACACACACTACAAGAAAAAGTGGAAATAGCGACCGACAACTTCGGTGCCTATTCGGTCACTAAAATAATTAGTGACCGAATAGGGACCGAAGTTGTCGGCGAAGAATTTTTTGTCACAATATTGTGACCGAAAATTTTCGGCTACTCAGTCGCTGATAGTGACCAAATTATTTTGGTCGCTATCAGAGAATGGCTATTGCAGTCACTATTTCGGTCACAATATTATGACCGATATAGTGACTGACTTGTTCGGTCACTATCAACGACTAACCAATTCAGTCACTATTTCAATAACAAAATAGTGACTGAAAATTATTGATTGCTATAATTTGATATAGAAACCGATAATTTCGGTCGCTAATCAGTCTCTAATTTTTAAATTTTTTTTTACAGATACATATTAAAAAAAATAACATGTGCATATAATAAAAATATAAATTGTACTACGACAAATGTCAACAATAATAAAATATCCACAATAATAAAATGTCCATAAAATGTCCACAATAATAATACATAAAATGTCCACAACAATACATAAAATATCCATAACAATGAATAAAAATCATGAATCCTCATCCTCGTCCTTGTCCTTGTCCTCCTCGTCCTCATCTCCTCCGACGCCACTCGATGAAAGAACCTATAATAGATATATAACAATAATAAATTAAAATTAAATACTAATCTAAGCCAAAAATTATTTAAATTTTAAGAATTTATTTTTCTATATAATTCACTCACTTTTAAACTAAAGCAACTAGCTTAATGTGACTTAGAGTGTCGAGCTAAAAGCGGGAGTCCGATTTGAACTCTATCAGTTTTCACAAGTCACACTCATCACCCCGGCCGTGCTGGAACAAACCGAATGCCAATCGAATTAGTATTTCTAATTTTGAACCCACAAACCTAAGTTCTTTATTTTTAAACTAAGGTAACTTACTTAATGTGAATTTGAGTGTCGAGCTCAAACCGGGAGTTCGATTTAAACTCTGTCAGTTTCCACAAGTCACATTCATTGCCCCGGCCATGCTGGAACAAACTGAAGGCCTATCGGATTAGTATTTCTAATTTTGGACCCCCAAACCTAGCTAAGTTCTTCCTTTTAAAACTAAACTAACTTACTTAATGTGAATTTGAGTGTCGAGCTCAAACCGGGAGTCCGATTTGTACTCTGTCAGTTTCCACAAGTCACACTCAACGCCTCGACCGTGCTGAACCAAACTGGAGGCCAATCGGATTATTATTTCTAATTTTGGACCCCCAAACCTAAGTTTTTCTTTTTTAAACGAAACTAACTTACTTAATGTGAATTTGAGTGCCGAGCTCAAACCGGGAGTTCGATTTGAACTCTCTCAGTTTCCACAAGTCACACTCATCGCATTGGCCTTGCTGGAACAAACTGTTGAACCACTTTATAGTTGTCCTTGTATTTTGGTAATAACAAAACTTATGATGATTTCAATTAGTATATCTTTGTTGATTAAATGTTATTGAATATTTTGTTTCATCTGTGTTGCATCAATCTCATAACAAAATGCTAAGTCTCTCATTGATGCAATATGGCACACTAAAATGATAAAATCGATGTTTAATCAATATACATCGATTTCAGTTTAAGTGCCAAATTAATAAGCGCTACATGGATTTGGTTTTATTTGATTTTATAAGCGCTATAATGATTTCTTTAGAAGCCATAACGATTCTTTAAGTAAATGCAACAATGTGCCAAGAAATCGGTCTCATAACGATTTCTAAGTGACCGCAACGATTTGATAAGAAATCGGTCTCATAACGATTTGATAAGTGAGTGCAACGATTTGCCCTCACATCGATTTGCCTTCGCAACGATTTGATAAGAAATCAGTCTCATAACGATTTGATAAGTGAGTGCAACGATTTGCCCTCACATCGATTTGCCTTCGCAACGATTTGATAAGAAATTGATCTCAGAACGATTTCATAAGTGATCACATCGATTTCTTTATTGATCACAACGATTTCTTCAGGAGATCATAACGATTTGCTTGCATAACGATTTCATAAATGATCACATCGATTTGTTCAACGAGTTGTTTACAAATGAGCAACGACTCTTCACATAACGATTTCATAAGTCATGCTCATAACGATTTCTTCATGGATTCTGTTCAAACACAAATTGCCTTTATATTTCAAATATGCTTGGCGCTTAAATGAAAAGTCAAATATCTTTTGACAAAAAGCTACATGCATATTTCACAGTCTTGTCAAAATTGATATGAACTACTATTTTCAGAATGTTAGCAGAAACACAGTAGCATGCACTGATATCTTATAAACACTCTCTTATGCTAACACTCTCTTCTATGCTGACAGATCTCGAAGACCACCAGAGTCTGATTAAGACAAATGAAGAGAAAGATCAGCAACGACTAGAAGAGCTCCAACGGATATCTTCAACGGATCTATTCTAAAGCTGCTCATATAAAAGATGGAGTATTGCTGAAGAACAAAAAAAAAAAAAAGCCTTCCTGAAAATCCTTCAAGGAGTGTACAACTGTGAGAAGAACCTTTACGCCACAAACACTCAGAGAAAGAGAGAAGAGCTCGAGCCAAAATCTACAGAAGCTTTCAAGCAGAAGTCTTCATCGCCTTCAAGCCTTCTTCTCTTCCATTCTCCCTATCCTCATTGTAATCTTGAGGGAGAGTCTGTGACTGTGAGCTAAGTCCATAGTGTTCATCTTGTATTAGCTCTCAGTCTTGTTCTTTCTTTTCTAAGAAAGACCCTTGTCCAGCTGTAGGACTGTATACAGTGTGTAACCTAGCTAGAGGTTAGTGTCTAGTAGAACCTTGTTGGGGTTTGTACCAACAGGACCTAGCTGGGGGTTTAAGTCTAGCAGAACTGCACTGGGGTTTGTTCCAGGAAGTTTACTTCTGAACCTGTAAAAGAAATAGGTTTGCTTCTGAGCCTAGAAAAGAAGTGGGCTGCCTTCTTGCCCGGGAAAGAGAAGAAGACCTGGTGGGGTATCCAGAGTGTTGTAGTGTCCTTGAGGGGGACTGTACCTTCGGTTAGTGAAATCCCAAGAGGTTGCTTGGGGACTGGACGTAGGACTTCCATGTGGGAAGGGCCGAACCAGGATAAATTCCTTGTGTCCTTTGTGTGATTGTTTATTTGCTTCCGCACTACTACTCTTTATCACACTAAACTAACCAAACCTTCAAGTGTTAATTTTTGTGTTTAAGTTTATATTTCAGATTTCAAAAAAAAACCTATTCACCCCCTTCTAGGCTAGCTTGCTGCCATACCGAAAGGGCCAACACAAACTGGAGGCCAATCGGATTAGCATTTCTAATTTTGGACCCCCAAACATAAGTTCTTCATTTTAAAACTAAACTAACTTAGTTAGTGTGAATTTAAGTGTTGAGCTCAAACTGGGAGTTCGATTTGAACTCCGTCAGTTTCCACAAGTCACACTCATTGCCCCAGTCGTGCTGGAACAAACCGAAGGACGATCTGATTAGTATTTCTAATTTAGGACCCCCAAACCTAGCTAAGTTCTTCCTATTTAAACTAAACTAAACTAACTTGCTTAATGTGAATTTGAGTGCCGAGCTCAAACTGAAAGTCCGATTTGAACTCTGTCAGTTTCCACAAGTCACACTCAACATCTCGACCGTGCTGAAACAAACCGGAGGCCAATCGGATTAGTATTTCTAATTTTGCACCTCCAAACTTAAGTTTTTCATTTTTAAACTAAACTAACATACTTAATGTGAATTTGAGTGTCGAGCTCAAACTGGGAGTTTGATTTGAACTCCGCTAGTTTCCACAAGTCACACTCATTGCCCCAGTCGTGCTAGAACAAACCGAAGGTCGATCGGATTAGTATTTCTAATTTTGGACCCCCAAACCTAGCTAAGTTCTTCCTTTTTAAACTAAACAAAACTAACTTGCTTAATGTGAATTTGAGTGCCGAGCTTAAACAGGGAGTCCGATTTGAACTCCGTCAGTTTTCACAAGTCACACTCAACGCCCTGACCGTGCTGGAACAAATTGAGGCCAATCGGATTAGTATTTCTAATTTTGCACCCTCAAACCTAAGTTCTTTGTTTTTAAACTAATCTAACTTACTTAATGTGAATTTGAGTGTCGAGCTCAAACTGGGAGTCCGATTTGAACTCTGTCAATTTCCACAAGTCACACTCATCGCCCCAGCATGCTCGAACAAATCGGAGGCCAATCGGATTAGTATTTCTAATTTTGCACCCTTAAACATAAGTTCTTCATTTTTAAACTAATCTAACTTACTTAATGTGAATTTGAGTGCCGAGCTCAAATTGGGAGTCCGATTTGAACTCTGTCAATTTTCACAAGTCACACTCATCGCCCCAGCGTGTTGGAACAAATCGGAGGCCAATTGGATTAGTATTTCTAATTTTGCACCCCCAAACCTAAGTTCTTCATTTTTAAACTAAACCGACTTACTTAATGTGAATTTGAGTGCCGAGCTCAAACAGAGAGTCTGATTTGAACTCCGTCAGTTTCCACAAGTCACACTCATCGTCCTAGCATGTTGGAACAAACCTGAGGCCAATCAAATTAGTATTTCTAATTTTGGACCCTCAAACCTAGGGGTGTTCATAGTTTGGTTTGGTTTATAGAAGATTTTTAGGAAAGCAAACGAAACCAAATTCGGACTCAACTCGAACCAAACCAAACCGATGTCTCTTGAAACCAAACCAAATTAAATTCGGTTTGGTTTGGTTTAACTTGAAAATAAATGGGCCTTTAGATTCTCTTAGTCTTAAATAAGATTTTAATCACTTGTTTCTCTAATAAATCACTATCAAATAATATTTGAAATGAAGCATTAAATGTTGATGACCATATTAACCTCCATAATATGTATTTTTACGTAAATATATTGAAAAAACTTGATAGATATATACAAATTAAAATTTATTATTATAATTCGGTTTAATCGGTTTGGTTTGGTTTCTAGAGATTAGAAACCGAACCAAACTGAATTTTCTTTTTCGGTTTGGTTTGGAACCAAACTGTCACGTACCGAGAATTACGCAGCAGATAATTAATTCGGATAATTCGGGTCGATATTCCGAGACGTGAACAGTCGGCAAATAAGCTTCTAGCTAGCACGCACTAAATGTGTATCAACAAAACATCATAATAGGGCCCAAATGTTGAACTCAATTGAAAATGTATTCAAATCTCACTTCCATTGTATCAAAGGTAACTAATACAATTCTTTAGCTATGGGATAACAGGACTAGACTCAATAAAAATGAAAAGTACATAATACCTCACTTCCTACTACATGAATCTAACACTCAAAGCAAACTACTATAACTAAACTCATAGTTGGAACGCTCATCACTCGGACACATTCCCATCCTCGACTTGCTCCTCTTCTTGAATTTCATAATCACATAGAATGGATAAAAGTAGGGGATGAGCAAACTATCCCAGTAGGATTTATATCTCAATGTGTGGGCAATGATATAAGTGATTAACAATTTAGAACTAGGTAAGCACGATGAATGTCATGATATGCATGTATGAATAAAACACATTAAAACATGATACATGATCAAGCTAGATAGAGTGATCATGATAGAGCAAGATCTAGAACAATATAACGAGATAGAACTAGCAATAGATCGCTTTGTACAAGTGCGCATGATTTCACTTGATGTGAATAGTTTTCAAGAACGTAAAATATCACTAATTGTAATAAATGCAGAATGGCCATATCACGCAAGCAAGCAAGCACGTATGAGCACGATCATGTAACACTAATCAGGCACGTAGACACTAATGTACACCAAGGAAAGATCCACCTTGAAATGCACACTAGGACACGTGTATGTGGTATTTTGTATCTAGCATTCAACACGCATGACTCCCAGCGCAGATGCAACGCCAGTAATCATTATACCCCATGGTTAACAGTATATTTATGACTCTCCGTCATTGGGGCTAGACTGGAGCCCTTGGACACTCACCATGCCCGGTCAACATCTCATTTCAATTTAAATGTAGATACCCATAGTCATTAATAGTGGCCAATAAGAGTTTCAATATGTAAGCATGTGTAATGTCATGTTCATGATGATGACGAGAATAAGTAATAAGTAAATTGAACATGATTTCATGATAACAATGGTCAAGAGATAAATTTGACAGTATAACTGTACGATTTATACTTTAGTTCAATCTTTACATTAATGACTTGAGTCTAGATTATAAATCACACTCACGAGAACAAGATGAGAAAGGAAGTGCACACTATCTCCAGGGAACTTCAATGGTACAACCAACTCGGTCTCCATGAGGGAATCCACGGAGTATGGAGATTTACGGAGGTCTTAGAGAAAAGGTCGCTAGTCTACCGATACAGAATGACTGATAGAGAGCTTCCAAATCCCCAAGAAAGGGCTGTCTAGATGTGCAAGTGTGTAGTGATGTACGCATCTCAATCCATAATCCACCGGTTTCAAACTTGCGGAAAGCATTTAACATGATAACATGAGATAAAACTATGCACTTTAACTAAACATTGATTGCAATATTTTAAGATGACAATTATCATTTTAATAAGCTAGAACAATAAGAAGAGTGAATCACAAGTTACATGAATGGTCACGTCATTAAGAGAGCAATTGGAATGACATTCGTGTAATTATAGCTTTTAAATGGGTTAATTACTTTTAAGCCATTAAACAAACCTCATGAGATGATTATAACCAAGATGCACAAATCATGCACTTAATACCATGTAAAATAGTCCTCGGGTAAGCCTTGAAATATGCGTCCTACACAGTGGACGCACTTTTAAACGCAGTGCACAGGTGAAACAGGCGTAACCGTGAAGACTCAAAATCGCATCCACATGGGTGGCCGCGTTTCACACTGAATCACGTCGGGGCATCCCGACACGTTCATGAAAATCATTTAAAATCGCAATATAAAAATCCCCGAAAATCTTGGGCGTGAAATCTGTCTAAATCACGTCGGCCTTGGCCGTCGCATTTCAGGGGTTTTTGACCGGTCAAAGGTCCATAGTTTCAGGCACTGTATGGGCCCCAAATCGCGTTGCCATAGGCGGACGCGTTTAACAAGCCCCTTGAATCGCATCGCCTGGACTGGACGCGATTCAAGCTTCATACCGAAAATACAGAAAACGCAGAAAACACAGGTGCTCGATCCATGCAACGCGTATATCTTCTAAACTAGGGCTTTTGGGACAAAAGTGTCAACATGAAAGTTGTTGGGAACATGCAATAGTATAGAACTATGATTTTTAACTAATTTAAAACGGCCTCGAGATGCATGATAAATCGACTTGAACGGGAAAAGTCCCTAACATGCGCGACTTTGGCAAAACGCCTATAACTCATGATGTACTCAATGGAATTCGATGAAATCAGTTGTAAATGAATGTAGACTTGATGCTCTACATATTTGTATAGGATTTGTTAAGGTTTGGCCCGATAAAACCTACCTTTTGGGTTGAGGAAGTTTCCTTCTTCAGAAAACCCTTATTTTGACCACTGGTTGAAGAACACCTAATACTCCGAGTATACTGCATGAAAATTGTGCATTCTAGTTGGGTTGGGAAGTAGACTTGACCCTCTTTCCAGGGGTATAAGTCTTTCATGATGGGATTTAGGTTTAACCTACCTTTGGTCGACTCCAAGTGGACGGTTTATACAGGCCTGAAGCAGACATGATGGGAAAGAAGAAGGGCTTGGTGTGCTCGGTCCTCTGCTCCCCAGCTGCCAAGAGCTTCTCTACACGACCCCAAAAAGTTGTGAAACTTGTCTCCAAGAGTTTTGGAGAGAGTATTTAAGCATCTATGGCTTTTAGAAGTCATAATGCAACAAGGAAAGGAGAGTTGCGGTTTTAGCTTGTCTTTTTCCATATTTTGAAGATATCTCCTTCCATTGGAGAGTCTTGGCCATCAAGCAACCTCCATGGGTGGCTAGGTACGAATTTGGGTTGCCAAGAGTGCATGATTTGCATCCCAATTCTACGTTAATTGCCCCTTTCTAATTTCAGCTTATTTAGGGTTACGAATTTCCATGCATTTTCTTACTTCATTTGATTTTTAGGCCAAATGTTATCCTTTGGCCCAATTCTGATAATGGGTCATCAATATATAATGTTGAAAGTCTCTCCAACATCTTTATTTAATTTATGATCGCATCATATTTCCGTGTTAACAGTTTTCCAACTTGTTTCCTAATTTAGATATTCGGTCACCGTGTGACGTACACTTGGTCAATCAGATTTTTTGTTGCACGAATTTCTTCGTGGAACCTCTAACTATATTAATTGGGGTTGATTTATAATTTTTATGGAATTTTCCGATGTATTCTCGCACATACGATAGTGGTACGTATGTTTCTATTATTCTGATTTAAATAAATTATTATTTTAAAATTTTAAGTATTTAAATTTTCCGTTGTGCTACATCCTCCCCCACTTAAAAAGAATTTGGTCCACCAAATTCCATGACTCCTTCAGTTAAATATGAATCATCATTCTATGTTAAAGGAAATAATCGGGGCAAGTTTAGGGTTACCTTCCACGACTCCACCCTCCTCGGTAGTCTCAACATCCTGCACAGCTTGAAGTCGGCCAGGCTTCTTTTGCCCAGTCGGGCGCTTCTCGTTCTCCTGCTCCTTAAGTATAGGGCACTCGAAAATGCGATGATTGCGATTTCCGCAGCGTAGGCAAGCGCCTACTTTCCTCCAGCATTCCTCCAATATATGGCCTATCCTATTGCAGTTCTCGCATCGTCCTTTGCGAATAAGGGCTAATTGTATGCCATTCTTCTTACTCTTCTTTATTTTTCTTTTATCACCATTTGGCTGGCTCCCTCTGATCATAGAATTGAGATCTTTTGTGTTAGTTGGTGGTTCCTTTAGAAGAGGGCAGTCTCGCATTTGATGCTCCAAATCGCCACAACGTAGACATGCGCCAACGCTTCGCCAACACTCTTTGGCCGCATGACCTGGCTTGTGACAATGAAGGCAAATGATTATGAAAATCTTATCATTACATTTCATTTGCTGGTTCGCCTTCATCCCATGGTTATGTCTTCTCTTCCCAATCTTATTGGTCCCCTTGGTCGCTTCCAGAGCTCTCTCTAGCAGTTGAGCGGCTTACTGACATGTAGGAACTAGCCTTTGAGTTGATCTCATGTTGGCGTCCATTAAGAGTGATGACCAAACTGTCCCCATAATAAATAATTCATTTATTTATATATTAATTTTGATGATTAACAAAATAGTACTAACAAATTACTTGAGCTTTGAGAACAGGAAATAAAAGAAAAATGAAAGTTCAAGACAATCAGGTAAGTCTCATCTCACATTCTGTCCAAGTCTTTGTATCGACTTCTTTGATAAGCAGAACGATTTCCTCTCTGACCGAAAAGTTCAAAACAAATCGATATCGCAACGACTCTTTAAGACATCGCAACGATTTCTTTAGAACCCGTAACGACTTGACTATCGTAACGATTTCTTTAGACCTCGTAACGATTTCTTTAGAACTCGCAACGACTCTTTAGCCGTAACGACTTCTTTAGACCTCGTAACGATTTCTTAGAACTCGCAACGACTCTTTAGCCGTAACGACTTCTTTAGATCTCGTAACGATTTCTTTAGAACTCGCAACGACTCTTTAGCCGTAAAGATTTCTTTAGACCTCGTAATGATTTCTTTAGAACTCGCAACGACTCTTTAGCCGTAACGATTTCTTTAGACCTCGTAACGATTTCTTTAGAACTCGCAACGACTCTTTAGCCGTAACGATTTCTTTAGACCTCGTAACGATTTCTTTAGATTTCGCAACGACTCTTTAGCCGTAACGATTTCTTCAGTTCTCGTAACGATTTCTTTGAAACTCGTAACGACTTGATAGCTGTAACGATTTCATTAGTTTTCGTAACGATTTCTTCGAAACTCGTAACGACTTGATAGCTGTAACGATTTCACTAGTTTTCGTAACGATTTCTTTAAAACTCGTAACGACTTGATAGCTGTAACGATTTCTTCAGAATCAGAACGACTTGCCATGATTCATAACGATTTCTTTAGAGTTCATAAACAACTTGATAAGTGTTTATAACGATTTGCTATAACTCATAACGATTTCATCATTATAATTTGATAATGCTCTGTCATAACGATTTGTCTGTTATCGTATAACGATTTCATAAGTCATCGGGAGTGTTCATATCAACTTTCTTACTGTATCAATAAAATGCTTTTTAATAGCGTTGAAAAGTCAAAGTCATATCCCGTTTGTTGACTATTACGCATTAAATGCTCTCTGATCGTATCTCCCATGCATGCAGACAATATCTTCCATTTTTATGCTACTCTGTCTACGTACTTTTTAGAGAGAAGGGAGCTTTGCTATATATTGCAATATCTGTTCCATCTGCAACTAACAATCGATGATAGTCCCAGCTGTCCTCTATTTATTGTTGATATGCTCGCAGATATCTGACAAGACTCATCTGTACAACGTTGGATACAAGATACAAGATTCTAAAACATTTTTTCTGGCGTGTACTAAAGGATAAAAGACTGAAGATCAGAAGCTTCCTTGGTGACCAGTCTAACGTACACCTGGATGAGAGACAACAGTTCTCTTAAGGTTCAAATTTCAAGAAGAAGCTTAAATACGAGACTCAAGACTGAGAAGAGTGAATATACACAGAAAAAGCGAGCAACACCAATTCTTCTAGTCTTCTGAGTTCCAAGAAAGAGCGAAGCGTCCATTCGAATTGTCCTCTTAGCTCTTTAGCTCTCAGTGTTCAAACAACAAATTCCTGTGAGAGCCTGTGTAGTCTTTGGAGAGAAACTAGTGTAAAATTCTCTTTCTCTCTTGAGGCTTGTTTGCTTCAGCTTGCAGCTGATTAAGCTAGTGTCTGAAGCTTGTTCTTAAACTTCATTTCTGTGTTTTGTACCCTTCTGTGAAGGAAGACCTGGTGGTATCCAGGGTGTTGTTCCCTTCTGGACGAAGGAAGACCTGGTGGTATCCAGGGTGGTTGTTTTTTCCCTTCAAGTTGAAGGAAGACCAGTTGAGGCTGGGTGTAAGGATCCGTGAGGGGGATAGTACCCTAATTAGTGAAATCCTGAGGCATTGCTCAGGGACTAGACGTAGGTCTCCTGTGGAGAGGAGTTCCGAACCAGGATAAAACCCTTGTGTCTTGTGGTTATGCTTATGTGCGTTTGCTGTCTTATTTTGTCCAACTCTAACGTTTGTTTAAGTTGTTGTATAATCCTTTAAGTGAACAGGTTTTAATCAAAGATCAATTTTTTAATAACCCATTCACCCCCCCTCTGGGCTAGCTAGCTGGGCAACAAGTGGTATCAGAGCCCGTCTCTTCGACAAATAAGAAGATCCAACGATCTGAAGAGCAAAGATCAATGGCAGCCCAAAGCAACTTCGAAGGTCAGTCAGTCAACAGGCCTCCCTTGTTCGATGGAGAAGATTACACCTACTGGAAGACAAGAATGGAGTACTTTCTACAAGGCCACGATTATACAATATGGTCCATTGTAGAAGAAGGTGATCTTCTAGTCACAAATGCTAAGGCTCAGTGGACAGATGACGACAGAAGAAGAATATCCGTAAACTGCAAAGCCAAGAGCATCCTTTGCTGTGCCCTCAGCAAGAAAGAATTCAACAGAGTTTCAGCCTGCAAATCCGCAATGGAAATGTGGGAAAAGCTCAGGATCACTTATGAAGGGACAGACAAAGTAAATGAGACAAGAATCGATATTCTTGTAGCCCAATATGAAAGGTTCCAGATGCAGTCAAGTGAATCCATAACTCAGATGTTTAGCAGATTCACAGATATCACAAATGGATTAGCTAGATTAGGTAAAGTCTATGGTGTACCAGACATGGTCAGGAAGATACTTAGATCTCTGCCATCCTCATGGACTCCAAAAGTAACAGCCATTGAGGAAGCCAATGATCTGAAATTAATGTCATTGGAAAAGCTAATAGGATCTCTCATGGCTCATGAGATAAATATGGAGAGATTAGGAGAATCCTCCAGCAGAAGGAAGCAATCAAATGCTCTCAAAGCGAATGATGAGATATCAGAAGAATCTTTGGATAACAGTGAAGGTAGCAAAGACAGTGATGATGAAGAAGCCATGCTGTCTCGAAGACTTCAGAGAATATTAGCAAAGAAGAAGAAGTATCAGTCCGGAAGAAGATTTTTCAAGAAGAACAAAGACTTCAGAAAACCAGAAGTAAAGGATCCAAGAAAGGAGAAGTAATATGCTATGAATGCAAGAAGCCTGGACACATCAAGGCAGATTGTCCAATGCTAAAAAGAATGATCATAAGAAGAAGGACAACTTCAGAAGATTCAAGAAGTATAAAAAGAAAGCAATGACAGCTGCTTGGGAGAACAGCAGTGACTCAGATAGTGAGTCAAGCTCGAGCAGTGAAGGTGAAGAAGCAAACTTGGCCCTTATGGCCAATACCGAAGATAAGGTAACTTCTGACTCTTCTTTTGATTCATGCAATGATTCAGATTCTGATAACTTAGAAAGTGCTTTTAATGAACTCTATGAAAAATATAAAGAAGTATCTAAATTACTTAAAATTAGTAAGAAGAATTTAATCTGTTTAGAAAATACAAACTCAGATCTAAAAACCGAAAATGAAGAACTTGAAAAACAAATAACTGAACATAAAAGAAGGAATGAATTATTATGTGAAGATTTAAAAGAGAAAAATAAGAAAATAATTCATTTAGAAAAACAAGAAGACTTAAGTGGACTTAAAATAGAAATAGAAAGATTAAATAAAGAAAATGAACATTTAACAAGCACCATAAACAAGTTCACAAATAATAAACCTCTTCTAATGATGAGTGGAGCTAAAAGATCAACCAAGAAGAAACATGGTTTTGGTTATACTCCCTCGGAAAATGAAGAAACAAAAGTCTTTCCTAACACTTATCCAACTCCTGAATTTATATCCGAAAAGAGTAAAGAACATAAAAATTTAAATACAATCCAGTTGAAAGAGTAACTAGAACAACCTGCTGTACTCATTGTAACAAACTAGGACATAACAAAGCAACCTGTCCTAACAAGAACAAAAAGTGGATAATAAAAGGAAAAATCAATGATACTAACCCATCAGGACCCAAAAAGAACTTGGGTACCTAAAACTTAGTGTTTAAATTTCAGGGAAATTTAAGAGCATCCAAATGGTACTTGGACAGTGGATGCTCAAGGCACATGTCAGGCAACAAGAAGTTTTTCGTTGATCTCAAAGCTGAAGAAGTACAGTCACCTATGGAGATAATGGAAAAGGCACTGTGATAGGAAGTGGGTCCGTGAACATCAAAGGAAAATCAGTTATTGAAGACGTAATGTTGGTCAAAGGATTAAAGCACAATCTTATCAGCATCAGCCAGTTGTGTGACAAAGGCCATCAGATTCAGTTCCAAGAATCAAAGTGCAGTATATTAAAGGATGGTGCAGTCATATTTGAAGCCTACAGAGAAAGAAACTTGTATGTTCTCTATCTCGAGGAACTCAAGAATCAAGATGTCTGTTTGGCAGCCAGTAAAGATCAATCAACAGAGCTGTGGCACAGAAGATTGGGTCACTGCAGCTTGGATGGTTTGAACAAGCTCAGAAAGAGAAAGCTAGTGGAAGGACTGCCAAAGGTCAATTCTATATTGGATAGCATTTGCAAACCTTGTGCAAGAGGAAAGCTCACCAAGAGCTCTTTCAAATCAAAGACTGTAGTAACCACCTCAAAGCCCTTAGAACTACTTCATATGGATCTATTTGGGCCAATGAGGACTACCAGTCTAGGAGGAAAGAATTTTGGATTTGTAATAGTTGATGATTATTCAAGATTCACTTGGGTATCCTTTCTAGAGCACAAAGATGACACATTTGACAATTTTGTCAGCTTCAGTAAGAAAGTTCAGAAAGATCAGAAGTTCACAATTGTCTCTATCCGATCAGATCATGGTGGTGAGTTTCAGAATGAAAAGTTTACAAAGTTTTGTAATGATCAATGAATTGAGCACAACTTCTCAGCCCCAAGGACACCTCAACAGAATGGAATTGCTGAGAGGAAAAACAGAACTCTTTTGGATATGGCAAGAACCATGTTATCAGAATATGATTTTCCAAGGTACTTCTGGGCCGAAGCCATCAACACTGCATGTTATATCATTAATAGAGTAATGATCAGGCCGATTCTGAAGAAGACTGCTTATGAACTCTACAAAGGAAAGAAACCAAAGATCAGCCATTTCAGAATATTTGGATGTCCTTGCTTCATCCACAACAATGGAAAAAGGGACATTGGTAAGTTGGATGCCAAATCAGATGAAGGCATCTTTATGGGGTACTCTTCTAAACCCAAAGGTTATAGAGTTTTCAATAAACGTTCCTTATTAATTGAACAATCTGTACATGTTATCTTTGATGAATCTAACCCTTCCTTGAAAAAGGAAGAAATTAGTGACATTGATGATGCAGATGACTTGTCTGAAAAATTAAAGAATACCTCAATTAAGGACAAGGAAAATCCTCCTCTGGAAGAACTGCAGCAAACTGAAATTCAACATGAAAATCTTCCAAAAGAATGGAGACATCAGAAAGATCACCCTCCTGAAAACATTATTGGTGATCCATCTGTAGAGGTAAGAACAAGAGGTAATGTAATTCCTTGTGATTATTTAGCCTTTGTTTCTCAAATAGAGCCTAAGACAGTCAATGAAGCTTTATCTGATGAATCTTGGATATTAGCCATGCAAGATGAACTAAATCAGTTCAAGAGAAACCAAGTATGATCACTTGTTCCTAGACCATCCAATCATTCAGTTATTGGCACCAAGTGGGTGTTCAGAAATAAACTGGATGAGTCTGGAATAATCTTAAGGAACAAGGCCAGACTGGTAGCTCAAGGCTACTCCCAAGAGGAAGGCATAGATTTCGATGAAACCTATGCACCTGTAGCTAGACTTGAGGCTATTAGGATTTTACTTGCTTATGCATCTGCATTTGATTTAAAACTATTTCAAATGGATGTCAAATCAGCCTTTTTAAATGGTTTTATCAAGGAGGAAGTTTATGTTGAACAACCTCCAGGTTTTGATGATACCGAATTTCCAAATCATGTATTTAAACTGCATAAGGCTTTATATGGTTTAAAGCAAGCACCTAGAGCCTGGTATGAAAGGCTCAGTACTTTCTTATTAGATCATGGTTTCACTAGAGGTAAAGTAGATAGTACATTATTTATAAAATCTAAGGTTAAACATATACTTCTTGTGCAAATATATGTAGATGATATTATTTTTGGATCTACTGATGAATCTCTTTGCAAGTACTTTGAAAAGCTTATGCAGGGAGAATTCGAAATGAGCTTGATGGGGAGCTAAGCTACTTCCTTGGATTGCAAATCAAGCAAGGGAAGGATGACACTCATATCTGTCAAGCCAAGTACACCAAAGAGCTGTTAAAGAAATTTGATTTGAAGGTGCAAAGCCACTATCAACTCCAATGAGCACATCAACCAGAATGGACAGTGATAAAAAGGTAAAAAGGTAGATCAAAAGAATTATAGAGGTATGATAGGGTCACTACTTTACTTAACTGCAAGTAGACCAGACATTTTGTTCAGTGTATGCATGTGTGCTAGATATCAGGCAGACCCTAGAGAGTCTCATTTAATTTCAGTAAAAAGAATATTTAGATATCTGGCTAGAACTCATGATTTAGGTCTCTGGTATCCTAGATCTTGTGAAATAGAATTAGTAGGATATTCAGATGCTGATTATGCTGGATGCAAAGTAGATAGAAAAAGCACCAGTGGGTGTTGTCAGTTTCTTGCAGGATGTTTAATATCATGGTCATCCAAGAAACAAAATTCAGTAGCTTTATCAACAGCTGAGGCAGAATATGTTGCTGCTGGAAGTTGCTGTACACAACTTCTTTGGATAAAGCAACAACTTGAGGATTTCGGAATTCATATCAAATCAATTCCACTATTGTGTGATAATACAAGTGCCATCAACCTCACCAAAAATCCAGTACAGCACTCAAGGACTAAGCACATTGAGGTAAGATATCATTTTATTCGAGACCATGTAGCTAGTGGTAATTTAGAAATTTCTTTTATAGATACAAATGGTCAATTAGCAGATATCTTCACAAAAGCCCTACCTGAAGAGAGATTTACATCTCTTAGAAGGGAATTAGGGATGTGCAATGTGTGAAAAGATTTCTGTAATTTTATTGGCATAAAAATTTTCAGATAGAAATGGAATTCTCCCTCCTTAAAGATAAGCAAAACTCAGTTATCTACATTCCTTGACCGCTATCGTGTTAAAAGTTGTTTGACTCGTCAAACCTTTTTTGTCGCCTTCTGCCTTTACCACCTCTTTGGCGTTTCACTTTTCGGTAAAGTAATATTAAATTATTCAAATCGCTCTGAGAATGACTTGTCTTCTACCTTTACCCTTTTATCTTTTATCTGTTCACCTAAAGCCGATGCCCTAACGATTTTGGGATCGACTCTCTGCAACTTTCGAAGCTTTCTCTTCTTCCCACGAAGAATCCTTCGAGAGGTTCCATCTCTTCCATCTTCCTCCTCCTCCAGAACCTTTCTCCTCTTCCTATGGCCGCTCCGATGATCTCCGGAAGCGTAGGGGGCTACAGTGCTGAGTTTCTGTCCCCAAAGGAGCAAGAAAGGTTTACCTTCGTGAAGTCGAAGATCTGCGGAAATAAGGCAGTGGATGTTCAGAACCTTGAGAAGAGTGGCATGTCCAGTCTAGTCGAAGCTTTGAGAAGATTGCAGTGGATGGATGTTGCTACTTTCACCGAGGTAAGCTATCCGGACCTGGTGAAAGCCTTTTTCATTTGTTTGAAGTCAGAGGCAGATGGGTCCCTTGTCTCCTCAGTGAAGGGCACCCAGATCAAGATAGATCATGAACTATTGCATGAGTTGTTTGGAGTAAAGACCTCCGGGTATAGTGGCATTCACTCTGTGAATGATGAAGTAAAGGGTCTCGGAATCATTGGTCCAGGGTTTAAGCTGAAAGATGGAAAGCTAGATATTAATCAGATGTCCGCATTTAATCGGTTGCTTCACTTTATTGTCTGTCAAATTATAGTACCTCGTAGTGCTACGTTTTCTTCATGCACTAGGGCAGACTCGGACATAATGTTCTGGGCAATCCAGAACAAGGAGATCAACTTGGCCGCAGTTATGATTGAGAGAATGAAGTTTGCCAGTACTCAAATCTGGGAAACAAAGAGCAAACTGAATGTTTCCTTGCCTTATGCTCATCTACTCACCAAGATTTTCAAGCATTTCGGAGTAGATGTGTCTGGAGCTGTAGTAGAGAAGATGGGCCAGTCTATAAGGTCCAGAAATTTGAAGAAAAGTGGCTTTTCTGTGCAAGATGGAATTTGGTCAAAGACCTCTGTGGCAGAAGGAGAAGCGATTATTGGAGATATCCCAGAAGTTCAAGAAGAATCAGCAGCAGGAGAGCAAGCAGCAGCAGCAGAGCAAGCAGCAGCAGTACCAGTTGTGGCAAGCCAGCCAGAAGTTTCAGAATCACCTGTTGTGGAGATTGACTCTCATTCTCCAGAAGTTCAGATGGAAGAAGGTGCAGCTAGTGTGGCAGACTCTTTGCCCACCACCTTAGTCGCCTCTATTTTAAGAGAGGTATTGGATTCCATTCCCTCCACCTCAGCTACTTCTAAAGAAGGTGGACGTGTTGAAGAAGAAGTTATGGCACCAGGCCATACAGAAATTCAGTCTGAACCAATTGCTAATGTTGAGATACAAGCAGGTACTCAACAAGATGTGGTCATGGAAGAAGCTCCTAGCCAAGGGGAGCAAAGTTCATTGAACCTGAAGTGTCTGAATCCGTGGCAGAAGGCCACTTTGAAAAAGTTGTTTTGGAGGATGCTCCTGCCCAGGGGGAGCAAGAAAGTGTTGAACTCCCTGCTCCTATTCAGGGGAGCAAGTGAGCATTGAGGAAATTTCACCTCCTGCTAGTGTTCCTGTTAGTGAAGGCCCAAGTGCAAGCAATATTAATCTTGAGGAGCCTGTCACTCAGCAAGGGAAGCATAAGAGAATTGTTTTCAGAAGGCCAAGAAAGGGCCATAGAAAGGTAAATCTGAAGCCAATTATGGCATTACTAAAGGCTCAGGGAGATATCTTGTCATCAGTTCAGACAAGTATTCAAGGCATTGTTGCTAGTCAAGCTTCAACCTCCTCAGACTTATCTTCAATCCGAAATGCAATGAGGTGGTTCAATAAAGAAATGTCTGATATCAAGTCTTTGCTAGCAGCTCCTTCAAGGTCTAGTGGAGTTTCTCTTGGAGCTACTCAGAGCAGACCCGCAGATGTTCCTCGGCCACCAGGGCCTCCAGCTTCAGGGCCAGTAGGGCCTCCAGCTTCAGGGCCAGTAGGGCCATCAGCTTCAGGGTCAGCAGGGCCATCAGCTTTAGGGTCAGCAGGACCATCATCTGCAGTTAGAGAAGATCAAGCCAAAGGGAAAGAGCCCATGTCAGCAGCTAAGGCCCCTGAAACTTCTAATCTTGCAACTCCAACCCTCTCTTCACCTTCATCCCCTTCTACAGCTCCTCCTGCACCACCAACCATAAAACACCCTGTGCCTCGTAGTCAACCATCTTCCTCTCTCACTTCATCTCAACCTTCTTTCTCTCCTACTCCCTCTCACACCTCAGGACCATCATCTTTTTCACCCTCATCACCTCTCACTCAACCCACTCAAGTTCACCCACCTTCTTCCTTCAATCCCAAACACTCTTCTATCCTCCTACTCCTCCTTCCTCTGTTACTTTCATTCCGGACAAACCTTCTCTACTTGGTGTCTTTGACACAAATCTGCCGGATGACTTTGAGAGAAATACCCTTTCCACCATTCTCTTCACTGCCACTCATATCCACAGGACTGATCCTCCCAGTCCTGCCAAGAAAAAGAGGAAACAATCATCCTCAGTTAGCATCTCCTCCTCACTATTTCCTCCTCTTTGGTACTCTCTTACCCTTGAACCTCACAAAAGATTCCTTTATAAGGAATATATTCAAAAGTGCATCCTCTCCACCATTTATGGTATTCCCTTCCTCAACCTTTCTGAGCACCTAAATATTGTTCTTCCTCTTACCCAGTTATCCCTCTCTCAAAAATCCAAATCTTTGAGGGGACTGAGTTCAAGACTGAAGATCAGTGGGCCAATGTCAAGGGCAACAAAGCTCAATACAGCAAGTACTTGACTGCCAGGGCAGAATCTATTACCCATGGAGCTCACTCTCTCACTCTTTCTGAGTGGTTCTTTCTCAAGCATAAGAACTTGTGGGGTCCTTTCATCTTGAAAGAGATCAGAATTGCCAAAAGCTTCCAGCAGTACAGTGACTTCTGCTTCTTGAATAAACTGCCAGAAGTTCAGTTCTCTCAATTCCACTCAGCTATAGTGATGTTAAGATCAGAACGTCCAGTGAATATTCCCCTCACAGTGAATTTTGCTGATATCCGAGTTGACTCTCTAGTCCTTCTGCCAAAGCTGCACTCCCTAGTGTTTGATTCAGATGCAGGATCCCATGCATTTGACATGTTTGCCAAGCAGATGGGTAGAATGTCAGCCAAGCAGAGCAGATGCCCTCCTTCCTGCGGTTTATCTTCAGAGAATACCACTCTGGCCGCATCTCCTCTCAGGTTTTGGCTCCACTCATTTCTGAGTGTGAAAGGCTTACTCCCCCCTTATGGGCAATCATCTACAAGGAAACCAACCTTCAGTTAGAGGCCATCAACAGTTCCTTGTTTCATCAAGATAAGCCCTCTCTCTCAGCCGAAGCCTTCATGGATCTCAACTCCATAAATCATATTCAAGAGATCTATGTTCAGTGGGCAGCTAGATATACAGCTTTCTATGCTTTGAAGCAGGATCTGATAGATCAGAAGATCTTCTATCCAATCTCCTTGGATAGATTTCTCCATCGTGCCAGCTTCGGAAAAAGCACTTACTTCAGATTCATCCTGGACCCAGATCAGTATGCAGAGTTCTTGGATCAGCAACGGACTCTGTACATTCAAAGGGCCACCCCCTCCATGGGTCCCAATTTCTCAGTTGCTTCTGGGGTTTTCCAACAGACGTTTGAAGACCTTGAGATCAAGGTGGGCTGTCATCTCACAGCATGCCTCCTTGTTATCTCCCTTGTACTATCTTTCTCCCAATTAATACAAGGATATCTCTCCTCTTTGTCTCACAGCCTATCTTTTTGCTTATTGACAAAATGGGGGAGAAAACTAAAGTCATTCTGAAAAACATGTTTATTTTTTGTATGATGTTTAGTATATTTTGTCATCATCAAAAAGGGGGAGATTGATGACCAAACTGTCCCCATAATAAATAATTCATTTATTTATATATTAATTTTGATGATTAACAAAATAGTACTAACAATTACTTGAGCTTTCTGAACAGGAAATAAAAGAAAAATGAAAGTTCAAGACAATCAGGTAAGTCTCATCTCACATTCTGTCCAAGTCTTTGTATCGACTTCTTTGATAAGTAGAACGATTTCCTCTCTGACCGAAAAGTTCAAAACAAATCGATATCGCAACGACTCTTTAAGACATCGCAACGATTTCTTTAGAACCCGTAACGACTAGACTATCGTAACGATTTCTTTAGACCTCGTAACGATTTCTTTAGAACTCGCAACGACTCTTTAGCCGTAACGATTTCTTTAGACCTCGTAACGATTTCTTTAGAACTCGCAACGACTCTTTAGCCGTAACGACTTCTTTAGATCTCGTAACGATTTCTTTAGAACTCGCAACGACTCTTTAGCCGTAACGATTTCTTTAGACCTCGTAACGATTTCTTTAGAACTCGCAACGACTCTTTAGCCGTAACGATTTCTTTAGACCTCGTAACGATTTCTTTAGAACTCGCAACGACTCTTTAGCCGTAACGATTTCTTTAGACCTCGTAACGATTTCTTTAGAACTCGCAACGACTCTTTAGCCGTAACGATTTCTTCAGTTCTCGTAACGATTTCTTTGAAACTCGTAACGACTTGATAGCTGTAACGATTTCTTAGTTTTCGTAACGATTTCTTTGAAACTCGTAACGACTTGATAGCTGTAACGATTTCACTAGTTTTCGTAACGATTTCTTTAAACTCGTAACGACTTGATAGCTGTAACGATTTCTTCAGAATCAGAACGACTTGCCATGATTTATAACGATTTCTTAGAGTTCATAAACAACTTGATAAGTGTTTATAACGATTTGCTATAACTCATAACGATTTCATCATTATAATTTGATAATGCTCTGTCATAACGATTTGTCTGTTATCGTATAACGATTTCATAAGTCATCGGGAGTGTTCATATCAACTTTCTTACTGTATCAATAAAATGCTTTTTAATAGCGTTGAAAAGTCAAAGTCATATCCCGTTTGTTGACTGTTACGCATTAAATGCTCTCTGATCGTATCTCCCATGCATGCAGACAATATCTTCCATTTTTATGCTACTCTGTCTACGTACTTTTTAGACAGAAGGGAGCTTTGCTATATATTGCAATATCTATTCCATCTGCAACTAAAAATCGACGGCAGTCCCAGCTGTCCTCTATTTATTGTTGATATGCTCGCAGATATCTGACAAGACTCATCTGTACAACGTTGGATACAAGATACAAGATTCTAAAACATTTTTTTCTGGCGTGTACTAAAGGATAAAAGACTGAAGATCAGAAGCTTCCCTGGTGACCAGTCTAACGTACACCTGGATGAGAGACAACGGTTCTCTTAACGTTCAAATTTCAAGAAGAAGCTTAAATACGAGACTCAAGACTGAGAAGAGTGAATATACACAGAAAAGCGAGCAACACCAATTCTTCTAGTCTTCTGAGTTCCAAGAAAGAGCGAAGCGTCCATTCGAATTGTCCTCTTAGCTCTTTAGCTCTCAGTGTTCAAACAACAAATTCCTGTGAGAGCCTGTGTAGTCTTTGGAGAGAAACTAGTGTAAAATTCTCTTTCTCTCTTAAGGCTTGTTTGCTTTAGCTTGCAGCTAATTAAGCTAGTGTCTGAAGCTTGTTCTTAAACTTCATTTCTGTGTTTTGTACCCTTCTGTGAAGGAAGACTTAGTGGTATCCAGGGTGTTGTTCCCTTCTGGACGAAGGAAGACCTGGTGGTATCCAGGGTGGTTGTTTTTCCCTTCAAGTTGAAGGAAGACCAGTTGAGGCTGGGTGTAAGGATCCGTGAGGGGGATAGTACCCTAATTAGTGAAATCCTGAGGCATTGCTCAGGGACTGGACGTAGGTCTCCTGTGGAGAGGAGTTCCGAACCAGGATAAAACCCTTGTGTCTTGTGGTTATGCTTATGTGCGTTTGCTGTCTTATTTTGTCCAACTCTAACGTTTGTTTAAGTTGTTGAATAATCCTTTAAGTGAACAGGTTTTAATCAAAGATCAATTTTTTAATAACCCATTCACCCCCCCTCTGGGCTAGCTAGCTGGGCAACAAAGAGTTCCTTCAAGAATAAGGTTGACATTAGGATGCTAAAGTAATATTAAGTTGATACATATGTATAGATAAATGTATTCAGATCTTAACCATGATTCTACCCAAATCCTCACATAGGTATGGTGGTTGACTTAGACACGTGTCATGGCAGTTCACCTAGAACATCCTAGACTTAAAATATCCTGATAAGGACATCCTAAACCTGATTAAAACATCCTAGGCTCTGATACCACTAAACTGTCACGTCCCAAGAATTATGCAGCGGATAATTAATTTCGGATAATTCGTGGTCGATATTCTGAGACGTGAACAGTCGGCAAATAAGCCTCTAGCTAGCACGCACTAAATGTGTATCAACACAACATCATAATAGGGCCCAAATGTTGAACTCATTTGAAAATGTATTCAAATCTCACTTCCATTGTATCAAAGGTAACTAATACAGCTCTTTAACTATGGGATAACAGGACTAGACTCAATAAAAATGAAAAATACATAATACATCACTTCCTACTACATGAATCTAACACTCAAAGTAAACTACTATAACTAGACTCATAGTTGGAATGCTCATCACTCGGACGCATTTCCACCCTCGACTTGCTCATCTTCTTGATTTTCATAATCACCTAGAATGGATAAAGTAGGGGATGAGCAAACTAGCCCAGTAGGATGTATATCTCAATGTGCGTGCAATGATATAAGTGATTAACAATTTAGAACTAGGTAAGCATGATGAATGTCATGATATGCATGTACGAATAAAACACATTAAAATATGATACCTGAACAAGCTAGATAGAGTGATCATGATAGAGCAAGATCTAGAACAATATAACGAGATAGAACTAGCAATAGATCGCTTTGTACAAGCACACACAATTTCACTTGATGTCAATAGTTTTCAAGAACGCAAGATATCACTAATTACAATAAATGCAGAATGGCCATATCACGCAAGCAAGCAAGCACGCACGAGCACGATCATGTAACACTAATCAGGCACGTAGACACTAATGTACACCAAGGAAAGATTCCCCTTGAAATGCACACTAGGACACGTGTATGTGGTATTTTGTATCTAGCATTCAACACGCACAACTCCCAGCGCAGATGCAACGCCAGTAATCATTATACCCCATGGTTAATAGTATATTTATGACTCTCTGTCATTGGGGCTAGACTGAAGCCCTTGGAGACTCGCCATGCCCGGTTAGCATCTAATTTCAATTTAAATGTAGATACCCACAGTCATTAATAATGGCCAATAAGAGTTTCAATATGTAAGCATGTGTAATGTCATGTTCATGATGGTGACGAGAACAAGTAATAAGTAAATTGAACATGATTTCATGATAACAATGGTCAAGAGATAAATTTGGCATCATAACGGTATGATTTATACTTTAGTTCAATCTTTACATTAATGGCTTGAGTCTAGATTGTAAATCACACTCATGAGAACAAGATGAGAAAGGAAGTGCACGCTATCTCCAGGGAACTTCAATGGTACAACCAATTCGGTCTCCATGAGGGAATCCACGGAGTACGGAGATTTACTGGAGGTCTTAGAGAAAAGGTCGCTAGTCTACCGATACGAAATGACCGATAGGGAGCTTCCAAATCCCCAAGAAAGGGCTGCCTAGATGTGCACGTGTGTAGTGATGTACGCATCTCAATCCATAATCCGCCGGTTTCAAACTTGCGGAAAGCATTTAACACGATAACAAGAGATGAAACTATGCACTTTAACTAAACATTGATTGCAATATTTTAAGATGACAATTATCATTTTAATAAGCTAGAATAGTGAGAAGAGTGAATCACAAGTTACATGAATGGTCACGTCATTAAGAGAGCAATTAGAATGATATTCGTGTAATTATAGCTTTTAAATGGGTTAATTACTTTTAAGCCATTAAGCAAACCTCATGAGATGCTTAGAACCAAGATGTACAAATCATGCACTTAATACCATGTAAAACAATCCTCGGGTAAGCCTTGAAATATGCGTCCTACACAGTGGACGCACTTCTAAACGCAGTGCACAGGTGAAATAGGTGTAACCGTGAAGACTCAAAATCACATCCACATGGGTGGCCGCATTTCACACTGAATCCCGTCGGGGAATCCCGACGCGTTCATGAAAACCATTTAAAATCGCAATATAAAAATCCCCGAAAATCTTGGGCGAGAAATCTGTCTGAATCTCGTCAGCCTTGGCCGTCGCGTTTCAGGGGTTTTTGACCGGTCAACGGTCCATAGTTTGAGGCACTGTACGGGCCCCAAATCGCGTCTCCATGGGCGGACGCGTTTAACAAGCCCCTTGAATTGCGTCGCCTAGACTGGACGCGATTCATGCTTCATCCCGAAAACGCAGAAAACACGGGTGCTTGATCCATGCAACGCTTATATCTTCTAAACTAGGGCTTTTGGGACAAAAGTGTCAACATGAAATTTGTTGGGAACATGTAATAGGATAGAACTATTATTTTTAACTAATTTAAAACAGCATCGGGATGCGTGATAAATCAACTTGAACAAGAAAAGTCCCTAACATGCGCGACTTTGGCAAAACGCTTATAACTCATGATGTACTCAATGGAATTCGATGAAATCAGTTGGAAATGAACGTAGACTCGATGCTCTACACATTGGTATTGGATTTGTTAAAGTTTGGCTTGAGAAAACCTACCTTTTGGGTTGAGGAAGTTTCATTCTTCAGAAAACCCTTGTTCAGACCACTGGTTGAAGAATGATTAATACTCCTAGTATATTGCATGAAAATTGTGCGTTCCAGTTGGGTTAGGAAGTAGACGTGACCCTCTTTCCAGGGGTATAAGCCTTGCACGATGGGATTTAGGTTTAACCTACCTTTGGTCTACTCCAAGTGGACGGTTTATGCAGGCCTGAAGCAGACGCGATGGGGAAGAAGAAGAGCTTGGTGTGCTCGGTCCTCTGCTCCCCAGCCGCCAAGAGCTCCTCCACACGACCCCAACAAGTTGTGAAACTCGTCCCCAAGGGTTTTGGAGAGAGTATTTAAGCATCTATGGCTTTTGGAAGTCATAATGCAACAAGGAAAGGAGAGTTGCGGTTTTAGCTTGTGTCTTTCCATATTTTAAAGATCTCTCCCTCTATTGGAGAGTCTTGGATCTCAAGCAACCTCCATGGGTGGCTAGGCACGAATTTGGGTTGCCAAGAGTGCATGATTTGCATCTCAATTCTACCCTAATTGCCTCTTTCTAATTTCAGCTTATTTAGGGTTACAAATTTCCATGCATTTTCTTGCTTCGTTTGATTTTTAGGCCAAATGTTGTTCTTTGGCCCAATTATGATAATGGGTCATCAATATATAATGTTGGAAGTCTCTCCAACATCTTTATTTAATTTATGATCGCGTCGTATTTCCGTGTTAACGGTTTTCTGACCTATTTCCTAATTTGGATATTCGGTCACCGTGTGACGTACACTTGGTCAATCGGATTTTTTCGTTGCACGAATTTCTTCGTGGAACCTCTAAGTATATTAATTGGGGTTGATTTATAATTTTTATGAAATTTTTCGATGTATTCTCGCACATACGATAGTGGTACGTATGTTTCTATTATTTCGATTAAATAAATTATTTTTTAAAAATTTTAAGTATTTAAAATTTTCGGGGTGCTACACAAACCAATTTGTTTTCATGTTCAAATCGAACCAAACCAAACCAAATTGCTCGGTTCGGTTTGGTTTTCGATTTGAACCGAATAATGAACACCCCTACTCAAACCTATGTTCTTCCTTTTAAATTAAACTAACTTGCTTAATGTGAATTTGTGTGCCGAGCTCAAATCGAGAGTTCGATTTTAACTCCGTCAATTTCCACAAGTCTCACTCATTGCCCCGGCCATGTTGTAACAAACCGGAGACTGATTGGATTAATATTTCTAATTTTGGACCCCCAAACCTAACTAAGTTCTTCCTTTTTAAACTAAACTAAACTAACTTACTTAATATGAATTTTAGTGTCGAGCTCAAACTGGGAGTTCGATTTGACCCCCTCAGTCCATAATAATTTCAATTCATCAATCAATGGTCTGAGATAGATGTCTATATTTTTTGTAGGACTTTTAGGACCAGGAATCAATAAAGACAGGAACAAATTCTCTCGCTTCATGCACATGCTCGGAGGAAGGTTGTATGGTGTCACGAACACTGGCCAACTGGAGTAGGAAGTCACTCAACCTTCAAATGGATTGAATCCATCAGTGCATAAACCAAGCCTCACATTACGCGAGTCCCTTGAGAAGATAGGATAAGTATGGTTGAAATGATTCCAAGCTTTGCCATCTGTAGGATGACTCATAATATCCTCGTCACGACGTAGTCTTTCTGCGTGCCACCACATATGTCGAGCTTGTTTTTGAAGACATATACATCCGCTGCAGTCTGGGTGTGAGGGGAAAATATCACAATGCTGCATAAGGTATATCCTTTCCCCTAGAATTAGCCCCTCTTTTAGGTTTAAACCTAACATGATTGCAAATAGAACATGATACCTTATCTGAATCCTCTTTCTAATACAACATACAATGATTAAGACATGCATCTATTTTCACATATCTGTGTCCTAACTCATTGACCATCTTCTTGGCACGATATCTACGTACATACTTGTGCCTTCTACATTACTAGGCTCGTGCTACTAGAGCTCCTCACCATGACATGTCCAATTCATATAACCTTCAACAAACCCTTTTATGTATAAATGACGTTGAACCTCCATGGTGAAATCCACTTCAAATTTTTACAAATCATACAAGGACATTGGATGCAACCTTCACTGTCTACTGCTGCACTTGGATTCACCAATGCAAACTGAATGAAAGTCTCAACCCCGGCTCTAAACTTCACAGACACCACATGATCAACTATTCTACGATACATCAATGAACGGTCTAAAGCCATTTTTTCCTTGCGCTCAACCAATATTAACAGACAAATAACTTAAAACTCAAACTCAGAAAAAAAATAAATTTGACAATTTTCACACATCGTTCGACGCAACCGAAATGAATAGGAATGATATATTATTTAGATTATCACTTTTTACCCATCTGTGAATATTTGATCGCACTCAGATGACCATTTACTATGTGTTTGTACAATTTGCTGAAAATTTTGGCAGTATCTCCCCACACCTCTTCAATATACCAAAAATATTTATTGATTAAGATATTTTCTTAAACACTTACTAATAAGTGGTTAATAAAATATTCTAAATCAATAAAGGTATATCAAGAGGAGTGAATAGATGCACCCAAAATTTTTAACACAATAAATGACCACCTAACTGCGATCAAACATTCACAGACTGTCCAAACGGGTCAATTCAAGACATTGAGTTAGATATACACATTCTCATCATTCATAATGAGAACGTGCACATTAATCCCAAAGTCTTGAACGGGAATGTTCATTGACACGGGCTTAACACGCTCTCGTGAGGTGTGTGTAGTGTACAATTGCTATACATGCATAGATCAAATTTAAAAGCCACATAAATATGAAAGGAAAATGAAAACAAAATCATACATGTGAACAAGTGCAATAGTAAATCAAATTCACATACATGTAAATGAATTGCATTAAGTAAGAAGTGAATATTAATCACTAAACTGAAAGTAAGCAATTAAAAGCAATTCATATAATAGTGTTTTATTGAATTAAGTTCAAATTAAGGATCTAATGTCTGCAAGGAAGAGTTTGTACTCAATTTTTTTATTCCTAAATTGAGATGTATACCTCATTGGTGTTTTCATTGTTTGGGATACATGTTATGTGTCTTACCTTCTTGCTGCATATGGAGGCAATCCGTTACAAGAATTTCATTGTTGCAAATAACTTCAGAAATTATAGAGAAATGCACTTGTATAATATGTATGTACCTATTTCTTGACTTCTTGTATTTATATCTTCCTTTCAAATACTTTTATACTCAATGAACATTAATAT
Organism: Colocasia esculenta; assembly: GCA_014218235.1. NCBI lineage: Eukaryota > Viridiplantae > Streptophyta > Magnoliopsida > Alismatales > Araceae > Colocasia > Colocasia esculenta. The sequence continues at coordinate 169,523,328 of CM024755.1, forward strand.
CTTGGATCTCTATCAACAAAAATACCTATTCCTACGTTTTAAGCATTTTTCTTAGAGATGAATCATTCGACCTGTTATAATTGTGAACTTAAGTGACATGCCAAAAAAAAAAAAAACAGTGACATAAACCTTGAGGACATTTTACCCCAACTAATGAGTAGGAGCATTTATCCAGTTATTACTCCAAAAATCAATTGAAAATAATGCTACTTAAACTAATTATGGGATCTTTAACATGGCAAGTTAATTTACAGCACAAGTAGAACGTTATGAGAAATTAAGATGTTTAATATTGATTTGCTATGTTTACAAAATATATATTTTCAATGATACCATTTTTCGCAACTTTTTGATAAAAGGTAATGATGTGTCTATAAATATGTTAAAAAATATCAAAATATATATTTTTAAAAATGCTAATTTTGTTTTTCTGCCTAGAGGTAGTTTGTTTGCCAAAATATCTTATTTATTTGGACATTTTCCAAAATTCCATAATCTAGACTTTCTTAGTGTTGCTTCTTATTTTATATATTGATTACTAAAGGGCTTACTTTTCCTTCTTTAGTGCATTTATACTCTACTAAAATATGTGTCTTGTAGTTCTTGAAGTAGAAATCATTGTCAAAGATCCTTTTTTTATGTTATTTGTATTGGTATCAGCTCTTCCTTTCTTTTCAAGGTAAATGTAGGAGTGTTATTAGACTGCCAAGTCAAACATCCGGATTTGTTCAACGTAGTTTATATTTGTCTGAGCTATAAACATAGACTTGAATGATTAAAATGGTATGTTAACCATTTCTACAAATGCATCGTACCGAAGGTTAAACAGTCCAACTTGGATCAACCTTATTTGCCCTTGTAATTTTGCAATCCAGGCATTTGAAAACCGATAGATGTTTGGATATGGACCTTTACTTGGACTTAATTCCAACACTTTCTTTGTTTCTTCTTTGAGAAGTATCCACAAACTTCTGATAATAAAGACACAATTTACGAATCTATCACAATATTTGTGGTAGCATTTAAGAAATAAAAAAGCGATATTCATGTCCATTATACAACAGAAGGTAGAGATATCTATCCCAAGAAAAATTGCTTTGTGATGTCTGAATGATACAGACCACATTTGAAGGGGACAATCTATATGTTACTTCCAAGCAATGAGCACACACACTTCATTGTAGTGAGCCTTGCGAAGATCGGGCTCACTAGCTCAGCTACTCCCAACCTTATCCTGTGTTAACATGAACATGTATCCTATGCTATCATGTGAAATTTTATTTCATTAACCACAACTACAAGATCTATTGAAATAAATTGAAATTTTATTTCATGTATTCTATGCTATTCCACACTGCCCCCCCTCCCCCCCAGGCTCATACTGCCACCCCCCCCAACCCCCACATTGCCCTACACCACAGAGCCGCCCCCCCTCTCCCCCCCCCCACACCCCCCCACCGCCAGCCCCCCCTTCCACCCCCACATTATCCCCCACCTCCACACTGCCCCCCTCCCCCACACCGTTGAACCCCCCCCCTCCCACACCCCCACATTGCCCCCCCCCCCCCCCCCCCCCCCCCCAGGCTCACACTGCCACCCACCAACCTCCACACTGCCCCACACCATCGAGCCCCCCCTTCTCCCACCCCTAGACTGCCCCCCCACACCTCCAGTCCCCCCTCTCCCCCCCCACACTGCACCCCCCACCCCCACACCGCCAGCCCCCCTCCCACCCCCACACCGCCAGCCCCCCTCCCACCCCCACACCGCCGAACCCCCTCTCCCACCCCCACCCCCCCCCCCCCTAGGCTCACACTGCCACCCCCTTCTCCCCACCCCTCACACTGCCCCACACCACCGAGACCCCCCTCTCCCACCCTAACACCGCCAGCACCCCACCCCCCACCCTCACACTCCCCCCACACCCGACACCTCCAGCCCCCCCCCCTCCTACCCCCACACTGCCCCCCGCCCGCCAAGCCCCCCTCCCCCTCCCCTACTATTGGAACACCCCCCACACCATCAGTCGTTGGCACATAGAGAGAGAGAGAGAGAGAGAGAGAGAGAGAGGGCTTACTGGAGGAGAAGATGATTGCGGCTCCGACGAGGCCTGAGAGTGGCTCCGGCAAGGTCTGAGAGCGACTCCAATGGAGTCTGATAGCGGCTTCTGTGGTGGTGACAATGACGTCCGATGGCAGTGACGACAGTGTATGGCCATAGTGACGACAGCGCACGGCGTCCCACGACGGAGAATGAGAGAGAGAGTGTGCGAGTGAATGAGAGAGAGAGAGAGAGAGAGAGAGAGAGAGAGAGAGAGAGAGAGAGAGAGAGAGAGAGAGAGAGAGAGAGAGAGAGCAGAAATATAAGAAGAAGAAGGGAAGAATAGGGACCGATAAATGTCGGTCACTATTCCGTCTCTAATTCATCGGCTATAGTGACCGATTAATTTCAGTCGCTAATCGGTCCCAAATCTGTGACCGATTAATGACTGAAAATAATCGGTCATAAAAATTCTCCATACTCGAGAAAACATGAAAATTTGTGACTAAAATAAAATCGATCACTAATCGGTCACCAATTAGTAACCGATTTTCGTTCGGTCACTATAATATTTGTTTAGCGATTGAATTGTTTTGGTCACTAATTGGTCACCAATTAGTGACCAAAAATATCGGTTGCAATATCGGTCGCTAAAACTACCTTTTCTTGTAGTGACAACCTCATTAGTATCAGCTAACTATGTGATAAAGGTCACTTAGTAAAATTTCAGAATGACAAGAGTGTTATCTTAAAGGATGGGAAAATAATTTTTGAAACTCAAAGAATGAAGAATTCGTACACTTTACAACTGAAAGAATTCAAAGAAGTCAACTTGTGCCTTGCAACTACAAAGAATGAAGGAATTGATTTATGGCACAGAAGACTAGAACATGCTAGCACCTTAGTGATCAAGAAATTAATCACGCATGATCTGGTTGAAGGTCTTCCAAAGCTCAAATTGAAGAAATCTAGAATCTGTACAGCATGTGCAAAAAGGAAGCAGACTAAGACATCTTTTCAATCCAAAACAATGGTAACTACTTCAAAACCATTGCAACTCATTCACATGGATTTACTTGGACCTATAAGAATAGTAAGCCTTGGAGGAAAAGTGTATGGCTATGTAAATGTGGATGATTACTGAAGATACACTTGGATATATTTTGGAAGCCAAATCAGAAACTTTCTCAGCCTTCCTAAAATTTAGCAAAATAGTACAGAAGAGCCAGAAACTTGAGATAATCAGTATTAGATCAGATCATGATGGGGAATTCAAGAATGAGAAATTTGTCAGATTTTGTGAAGAAAATGGCATTGCACATAATTTCTATGCACTAAGAACACCTCAACAGAATGGAGTAGTAGAAAGAAAGAATAGAACATTGCTAGACATGGCCAGAACAATGCTTACAGAATATAATCTACCAAGATACTTGTGGGTAGAAGCAATCAACACAGCCTGCTACATTATGAATAGGTGCATGATCAGACCAATACTGAAGAAGACACCATATGAGCTCTACAAGGAGAAAAAGTCAAACATCAGTCATCTTCGACTTTTGGTTGTAAGTGTTTTATTTTAAATAATGGTAAAGATAATCTAGGAAAATGAGATGCTAAAAGTGATGGAGGTTTTCTATTAGGATATATTTCAAAACCTAGAGGATATAGGGTGTTTAACAGGAAAACTTTAACAATTGAACAAATTGTTCATGTTCTATTTGATGAAACTAACCATTCTATGAAAAGAATAGAAGAAGATGATGTTGAAGATTTGTGTAGGGATCTAGAACATACTTCTCTTGAAGAAAAAGATGAAGACAAGAAAAATCCTCTACTAGAAGAACTACAACAACAAGAAGAAGCACATGAGAAACTACCTACAGAATTGAGGTATCACAGAGATCATCTAAAGTAAAACATAATAGGTGATCCTCAGGATAGGGTAAGAACCAGAGGTATGTCCATTCCTTGTGATTACACTGTATTTGTATCTTATATTGAGCCTAGGACAATCAATGATGCACTGACAGATGAATTTTAGATCCTAGCTTTGCAAGAGGAACTTAATCTGTAGACACTTGTACCTAGACCTTATGACCATCCAGTTATTGGAACCAAATGAGTTTTCAGAAACAAGATGGATGAATCAGGGGTAATTACTAGAAACAAGGTCAGATTGGTAGGTCAAGGATATTCCCAGGAAGACATTGATTTCGATGAAACATAAGCTCCAGTGGCTAGATTAGAGGAAATTTGAATCTTATTAGTATATGCATGTTCCTTGAATATCAATTTATATCAAATGAATGTAAAGAGTACTTTTCTGAGTGGTTTCATAAAAGAAGAATTTATGCTAAGCAACTGCCTGGTTTTGAAGAAACTAAGTATCCAAATCATATTTTTCATTTAAGGAAAGCACTATATGGTTTGCAACAATCTCCAAGAGTTTGGTATAAAAGGCTAAATGTCTATCTTCTATCACATGATTTTTCAAGAGGTCAAGTAGATAACACTTTATTTATTAAGAAATTTTCTAAAGGATCTTGATTGTACAAATGTTGATGATATTATTTTTGGTTCTACAAATGAATCACTTTGTAAATTCTTTGAAAATTTTATGCAAAGAGAGTTTGAAATGAGCATGATGGGCGAGCTTAATTATTTTCTTGGTTTGCAAATCAAACAGACCAAGGAAGGAACTCAAATTTGTCAAACCAAGTATATCTCATATCTACTTTCAAAGTATGGTTTTGACAAGTGTATGCAATTAGGAACACGTATGAGCTCAGGAATAAAGTTAGATAGTGATCCAATTGGCAAGAAAACAGATCAAAAGATCTATAGAGGTAGGATTGGGTCATTACTCTATCTCACTGCTAGTAGACCAGATATAATGTTCAGTGTATGTTTGTGTGCTAGGTTTCAGGCTAATCCAAAAGAGTCTCATATAAATGTTGTTAAGAGAATTTTTAGATATCTTATTAATACAAGTAAATTGGGTTTATGGTATCCTAGATGCTCTGAATTTAATATGCTTGGATATAGTGATGCTGACTATACTGGATGTAAAATAGATATATAAAAAAGAAGTACTAGTGGAACTTGCCAGTTTCTTGTAGGTTGCTTAATCTCTTGATCTTTCAGAAAACAAAATTCTGTGGCACTTTCTACAATAGAAGCAGAATACATTGCAGTTGGAAGTTGTTGTACTCAATTGTTGTGGATCAAACACTAGTTGGAAGACTATGATCACAAACTAAATGCAATTTCAATGATGTGTGACAACACAAGCGCAATCAACCTGACCAAGAATCCAATCCAGCATTTAAGGACCAAGCACATTGAGGTCATACATCATTTCATCAGAGACCATGTAAGTAATGGTGATATATTACTCTAATTTGTTGCTACATACCATCAATTAGCTGATATCCTTACTAAACCTCTTCCTGAAGAAATGTTTACTTCAATTAGAAGAGAAATATGGATGTGCAATCTTGAATAATTATGCCTATTACTGTGACTATACTCCTTTATTAATTATCACTCATTTTTTTAACTCCTTGATATTCGACTTCTCACAAGTCGGAGTTTAGGTAGTCGTAGTCATATGCCTAATTTCAAATGAATTTATTTTCTTTTGGGGGGGATGAATAATAAATGTTATTTATTCTCATGTTTGTCACTTTCATCTACTCAATCCTAGTCCTTGATCTCACGATCTGTGGTCTTCGACAGATTTCACTCTCTTATATATAGGTTTTCCCCTCATTCCAAATAACCCCATTCGTAACCGCTCCGACTCCTCTTGTCTCTTTCTTGATTCCCTCGCCCGTCTCCGACTCCGATGGAACCCTTATGGTGTTCATCTCAATTTCATCAATCTTTCTGAAAAAAGGTAGGATCTTCAACCTTATTCGGATCATTTCATACCTTCCTTCAAACCTTTCAAAGACATTTCTATCACATTTGTCTAGATGGCCTCTTCTAGGGCTATGTATGCCTCCTTCTTTTCTCCGAAGCAGTTCCAGAGGCTATCCTCCACCAAAACCTTCATATGTCCTTGTAAAGTGGTAGATTTCTCCTAGCTGACCAGCCAGTTGAGTTCAGTAGCAGAGACTTTGGAAGCCATGGGTTGGAGAAGACTGTTCGAGCTTAAAGAGCCAACATTTGAAGACGCAGTAAAGGCCTTTTATGTGACTCTATCAGTTACAACATATGGTTCGTTGGAAGGCTATGTCAAAGGAAAGAAAATCACTCTTTCGAAAGCCATCTTAGCTGAAATTTTGGATTGCCCAACCTCCGGCCATAGAATAACTGAAGCAGTACCTCTGGATAAACAAAGATTGGGCATAATCGAAAGCAGCGGAAGTACTCAAAAAAAGGGGCTTCTAATCAATCAACTCTTTGCTAAGAAGAGACTCCTCCATGACATCATTACAACTAGGAACCCATTCCTCCATCACGGTCAGAGATGGAAACTTGCTCTTCTGGGCCGTTCAAAGGCATCAGGTTAGTTTGACCTTCATTATCATAGAAAGAATGTCAGGTTCAAGACTTTTACATGAATCTCTTCCTTATGGACCCTATTTGACAATATTATTCAGAGGGAACACTGTGGACTTGGATGAAGAAATATCAACCTTAGTCAAAGAGAATATTGGGCTATCCACTCTTCGTACATTACTTTTTAGAGGATAAAGCCCAAAATTTGTGGATTAAAGATTTTGTACCAGACTTCACACATGAAGTTTTTCCTAATTTGGTGCAGGATACATCATCGTTTATCTCTCCTATTCAACCAGTGGAAGGTAGAAGAGAAGAAGTTGGTCTTGATGAAGAAGTACAAGCAGAACCAACTATTGAACCAGATATCCCTGGAGAAACAGCTGCTCAAGTTATCAGGGATCTTAAAGGAAAATCAGTTGTTCATGAAGAAGGTACTCCAAGTTCTATTACTCATGAACCTTTAATGGAGAAAGATTACCATCATTCTCTCCACCACCTGTAGAGACCTAGCCAAGGTCCCAAGGGGAGACAAGAAGGACCATGGATGATTTGTTTGAACTATTCCTCAAGCAACAAGAAATGCTCAGTGTACTGTAGATGCAAATTCATCAAGTGGATGTCAAGTCTGACTTTATATCTACTGAGCTTGAATAGCTGAAACACCTATTTTTTCAATTTGTATGCAGTCAGGACAAGAGCAGTGTCCCTCAGGCAATTGTAATAGAAGAAAGAGCTATACCAGAACAACCAACAGAGTAGCTAGCAGAGCAAACAACAGAGCAACCAGAAGCAACATCAGTAGAGCAAGCAGTAGGGCAGGCAACAGAATAGCCAAAGGCAGCAGTAGAAGAATAGTCAGCAGAGGCAAAGACAACTACCACAGACCAGCAACAGTCAGATTTAGCTCCATCTCCCTCAAGGTCTCAAGCTCAAGTATTCACTAGGAGAGCTAAGAGAAAATTGGTCAAGTTAGGATCCAATCTCTTTCCCTCCTCCCAATCAACAGATTCTTCTGATCATGATCCCTCATCTACTCCCTTGCCTACCTCACAACCTGCCACCTCTTATCCTTCCTTTCCTCAAAAATATACCAGCAGTCAGGAACCCTCAAAACTCCCAGAACATCACAAGTTACCACCCTCCTTTTTCTCATCTCTTCCCCGCTCATCTACTCCTACCTCTGACCTAAACACTCAACCATTAGCTAAACTAGTGTCTAGTGAAGAGCTTCATGTAGACACGCCAAATTTGACAGCGAACTGAGTAAATTTCATGTTATACTGCAATGTCTCAAAGTGGCTCTCCTCAATTAACCACTTGAGTGATTTTTCTATTTTTTTTTAGATTTTTATAGAATTTTTAGGGATTTTTTTAGTGCACCATTAGGGGTCCTATTTCATATTTGGATTCGCGATGGGTCAGGTGGTCACATTTTAAACATCGATTGATTAAGGCTAAATCGATCAAACATTGATTGCCAAGGTTAATTGATTGGGTTCTCGATTGGTGATATTCGCGTCGGCTCATACCGTCGCATATTCGTTTACCGATTGGTGGAGTCAATCGATTGGGCTTACATCGATTGCTTATATACGCGTCTGGTTACTACGTCGTGTTTTATATATAATCGATTATATGGCAGAGTAATAATTGATTGGACTGAACACTGATTGTTGAACAATGATTTGCGACGTATATGGTCGTCGCGTTTCTGTGTTCCAATTGATGCTTGTTTCGATTGATACTGGTATCGATTGGTGGTAGAATACTGATTGGTTAAAGCACGACGGGATGGTCAGTCACGATTTAGGTTCTGATTCCCAGTCTTATCCGATTGATGCTCATAAATGCGTCTAGTAAGGTCGTCGCGATTAAGATTTTCCATATTCAATTGATGGCAATTTCCAAATGGTTTTTAGAATGTGTTTATTGCTAAGTATAAACGTGTCCACTCATGTCGTCGCGTTTCTGAACTTCCTTTATTTACAACATCGATTTCAGTTAAAACATCTATTCTTTCCAAATGTGAGATTAATCAAGCCATCATGATTCAAGGTTTCTATTTATAAAATTAGGCAAGAATCTGATTGATATTGGAAGTGTTTAGAAGCGCGACGAGCTATCTGGTTGCAATTTACACTTGGTATATTTCAATTGATTCAAAGTTTGGAAAGAGACAGTCGAAGTAAGGAAGGCTTTTAAACGTGACGGTTTTGTCGGACGCGTTTCACCTTTAAAGGCGACCACTGTGTCTGTCGCGATTTATAATTTTAATCCCTATAAAAGGATCCCCATGGCCATATTTTTAAAAGAGCAATCCATCACACCTTTGCGAAGCCCTGCTGCATTCCAGAGCCATCAAACTCTGTGGATTGAACAGAAGAACTCCCTTCAAGCCTTGCTTCAAGTGTTCTTCAATTGAAGAGCTCTCAAGTTCATCCAAGCAAGGAGAAGGAGTCTTCTTCCTCACATCAACCTCTACTACGCCAGAAGCATTCACCAGATTTTGCTTCTTCCTCCCTTTGCTTATTTTCTTTCATCTTTAGTGCATGCGCATCTCTCCCAATTAGCTTAGTTTTTGTTCACTTTATCACACACAAATCATTCAATCCATACCTAGTTCTTAGGGGTTTTTAAACACCACCACAAGGTGTGTTTAATCCAATGCAAGTGCTCTTTTCACTGCTTTTGAGTTTGATGCTACACAGCTTGGCCTAATTGTCTCTTTCACTTGTTTATTTTTGTCTTTCTTGCAAGGTATCTGTAGACATTTTTTTGTTTTGGATCAACACCGCGCCTACGCGTGCTCCTAGGGATGTGTGCTCACTGGTTTGTCCCGTCCTCCTCTTTTCTTCGTGTTGACCCTTGTTTGAACGAGTTGACCGAGAGAAGAAAGCCAAGAAACCAGTAAGCAAATGAAAGGTTGATGATCGCTAGGGCCTTACCTGTGCCCAAAGGTGTTCTGATCGTGCCGCCAACGTTGCCTCGTGAGCAGTTGGTGGTGGGGATGCTGACTTCCTTTTCTTTGGCCGGCCAAAGAGAATAAGCTCCGCAATGTTGTGAGGGTGTTCCTACGACTAGAGGAACTCTATAAGACTCTAAGGAAGTATAGTAAGTGCTCAAAAGTAAAAGAAAGTGACCTAAAAGATGAGCCATGTACCGGTTGCAGACATGAGAAGAGGGGTGGCCAAATGTTATGACCACCCTTCTTCCCTCCGTTTGTGCTTTGGAAAACCCATTTTAGGTGTGTGGGAGTGTGCACTACATGCCTTGTGTGTGTGTGTGAGGAGTGACTACCATGCAAGACTAAAAGGACAAAGAGAAGGAGGGAAAGAAGAAGAGGGAGATGATCCTCATTGGTGACTCTTGGTGGACTCCTTCAGCTCGTGGTGAAGCCTTCTGGACGCTCCAAATGATGAGAGATAGAAAGCAAGGGCAAGGTGGAGACTCTCAAGGCACTAAAGCTCTTTCTCTCTCTTCTCTCAAAGCACTAAAGCTCTAACTCGTCCAACATCTCCCCCCCCCCCTAAGAAGGCCAAGAAGCTCCATATATAGACAGTGGGGGAGGAGCTTGGATGCATAGGATGCTCAAGTGTGAGAAAACACACTTGCACAAGTGACAATCCATGTACAAAGCCAAGGCCAATGAGGAGAGGCCACATGGGATTTTTACTAGGTAAAGGGAGTGCCAAGGTGGCCCATTTACTTGTTGGGAACGGTCCCATGTGTGGCAAGGCCGAGGTAGGGGCGCATGTGGGCGAGATACCTGGACAGTTCCGTAGAATAGGTAAACCCAGGTTGACGTCAATTGATCCTGTCATCAACCTCATGCAGACGTCACACTATGTTGACGTCAACAGAAGTTAACATCCATGTATCATGTCGTCAACATGGGTAAATGGCAATCAATGTTGACGTCTACATGGGATCCGAGGTGAGTCAACAAAGGATTCAAACAAGTCTTAATGGGCCAATGACCAACACGGGGATGGCCAACAATGCCCCTCAGAGGCATCTAATCTTGCAAGGGAATGGAATGGACTGATAGGTTGGTGGCTCGGTAAACAAAAGACGCGGAGATTAGACAACATGCTATCCTCGAGGATAGGAATTCTAGAAAGCCACACGAATGAGTTAGGCTAGAAGCAAACAATGAGTCAACTGAGAGACAAGTGTGTAGAGGGTGATCTATCTGTGTAATTATAACTGCAACCCAATGGTAGGGTTCCCGGCTATGCCAATTAGAACTTTGACTGGTTTCTGGTGTTGTCCGAGTCAAAGGAGTCATAATATGATGGTAGAATCGAGGGAATCTCACAACCGAAGTCCGTTGGGACCCACTGATATAATCAGGACATTTGTCCAATCAAGGGGTTGTGAAGACAAAAGGGATTGATTGTACTCTCAAATGACTATTGAGAATTCAAACTGGAATCATTGTTTGGAAAACTGGAAATCTATAGTTAAGCTCATGACTGGTGAAAGGCTCAAATGAACTCAATAAGACTAGTTGACTGAAATGATAACCTAGTGATATGCTCGGTGGGACTGTTTGGGCAATAGAGGTCCAACATCGACTTGATAAGCATGAAGGCAAGATGCCGATTTGGTTGGCCACTTGAGCTGGGTGTCACAGTGATGATTGAGGAAAATCTCCATTTTTTTTTTGAGTTAGTAAGCTAATGTTAGCAGTGAAGTCTTAAATGTATGTTGGTATGGGTTCCCTATTTAAATGCAAGTTAGAACCAGAGGAAATTTCTAAGGCCAAATAAATAATTGAGAGATCGTAAACACGTCACGGTTTTTGGTGAAGGGGAACTTTAGGTTTACAGTCGCCAAGTTATTTACCTCTGGTAACTAAACCTATGTTAGACATACCTGTACAACAGTCACAGTCGCATGAGTGTCTCCAGATCTGGAACATCATCTGTGCTTAAATTTCTAGCAAAAGAGCTTGAAACACAGAATGAGAGATAATTGGCAATGTAATGATAAAGGTTTGAAAATTTTCCAAAGTTGACGTCAAGACCAATTTTCGTTGACGTGCAGTTGACGTCCAACTTGTATGCCATCTACCTGAGTAAACGTCCAACTATGTTGACGTCAAGAGTGCACCAATGTCAAATGATGTTGACGTTAACCTGCCTGCGGATAAAACCAAAAAAATTGCAATTGGGAGGCTATTAAAACTCTTTCTTCTTCAACCTTCATCTTCCCCTGCTCATCTCTGAACCAGACACCTGTAGGACGACCTTCAGCAGCTTTCCATGGCTTCCTCATTGACCAGAACGTCAACAAACATGAATCCTAGCATGTTGAGCGAAGTTTCGGGGCATCTGAGCACCCGGTTAGCCAATGGAGAGGTATGTATTATCTGCTCTTGCTCCATCTCTTGTTGAAAGTTCCCCATACCTCTATCTCATGGTGCCTTCATGGATGTATAGGATGTTTCCGCCTTCCCAAGTCAAGGCCAGATATGAGCATTTTCCTGGCTGATCAAGCTTGTGAATGCCCTAACAATTGACATGAGAAGCTACATCGGGGCATGGAACCTGAGTTTCATGATTGTCCTTTCCAAGAACATGAAGGACATGTGGTGGGGATTCAATGCACTGGGAGCTCTTGTGGAGCGATGGCACCCACACACGCACACATTTGTGTTATAGGGATTTGAAGCTACTATGCTGCTAGAAGAAGTGGAGTTATTCTTGGGCTGGAAGCGCTGCCTTGAATATGACGAGATGAACCCTCTTCTCCCGTGGGAAGAGATCTTGGCAGACATTGGAACAAGAAAGAGGTGTTGTGGATGATGAACAAGGACGGGATCTTCCTAGACCGATTGGCCTGGTGGTTGATCCAACACGTGAAGGAGATTGGCGGTGAGAGGGTGATGCGTGGACTAACATTCTGCCTCGTGGTGTGTTCTTGTTCCCTACGTGTGGCGATTTTCTTCTATATGAGCACTTGGGAATCTTCTCTCTACTATGGCGTGGGAAGTCACTTGCCCCTGCAGTGCTGGCGCATCTCTACAACTCCCTCACCACTATGAGCCTAGGCGGACGCACATGTGGGAGCTTGTTTCTACTTCAGGTATGGATGGAGGCTTATCTGAAATTTGATTATGCTAAGAAACAACCTACTGCTTCCATAATCTTCCTTCGGAGCTCAACGTACTGTAGTAGAGCATGGTATGAACTAGAAGATGAGATCAAGTGTGTGATAGCACACCTGAAGAGCAGAGATGTCTGGCGTGACTACCTTGGCTACTTCTCGATGGAGGATTTCATAGTGAGGCCACTGTTCATGAGGACCATTGAATTCAGGATTCGCACCAGAGAGGACAGAGATTTGTGGTTGACTGGGCCTGATCAGATGGTGATGTACCAGCCACACAGGTGCCAGCACCAGCTAGGAGTACCACACAGGATCCCCACTTCAGCTCACTGTGCCAGCATGATTCTTCCAGGCAAGAATGAGAAGCTGATGAACAAAGCAAGAAAGACATGGGAGAAATACACTGCTAATAAGAAGGTGGGGGCAGGCAGTTCAGGAAGACTGGAAGGACATTCTGGGTTATGAGGAATACGTGGACACCATCTATCCAACTTCATGTGATTTCTTCATGGCTCGCAAAGCAAAATGATGTACTCTTTCTATTTTTGAAATAATAAGTGTAACACATAAGTCTTTAGTGAATAAAGAGTGGTGTTTTAGACTCAATGTGCATTACACTCATGAATTGAGCTCTTCACTGTGTTCTAGGATCTCTCTGTGAATGCTGAGTTGACATCCACATCGATGGACGTCAAGGCCAAGTCGACGTCCACACTCCTGCCGTCAACCCCTAGACTGAAAGGTTGACGTCCACAACGATGGACGTCAACATCTCTCTTAACGTCCACACATGTGCCATTTATAGTGGTACGGTGGCCTGACAAGGTGCCTCAAACTAAGAACTCGACGTCCACGACCTTGACGTCAAAAACAACATAACAGCCAACACATTGACGTTAACTTCAAAACACATTTTTTTTCCACCCGAGGCCTCCTTCGGCGCCATTCACCCCATTTCTCTCCCCGAAGCACCCTTTTTCTTCTCTTTTCTCATTCTTTCTCTTGCTTTTACTCTTTCAATCCATCAAGAAACAACAGATCTCCCTTTCAATTCTTCTCTTTACTTGGACCGCGGAGGCTAAACAATGGTGAGGGGGAAGAAACAGTCAATCCAGACCCGTCCCCATTGAATGGAGGAGGAGGAGACTACGAGGTCGTCGGCGGAGGTGAGCCTCGAGGAGGAGGAAGCCGACCCGACCACGGAAGCCGGTGGCAGTGCGCCGGAGGGGGAACGCCCAGCCGACAATGATGGAGGGGAGGAGGAAGAGGAAGAGGAAGAGGCAGAGGCACCCCGGAGAGCCCCACACCGGCCAAAGGTGAGTGATGGACTCTTTAACTGTTTCTCTGAGTGTGTATAGACAACATGTACAAAGTGGGAAAGAGGAAGAAACAGGGGAGAGGCCGTCGGGTTCATCAGAAACTTGACGTCTAGTTCATGTAAACGGAAACAACATTACCGTCAACTTGAACTTAACGGCCAACTAGTTGACGTTAACTGAAGAACTTAACAGCCAACCCCGACGTTTACCCGCAGTAAACGACATACCCTATGTTATCTAGTTTTTGTAAATGGCAATCGATCTGGACATCAACCTGGGTGTTTCTGTGTAGAGCAAGGGAAAAATGAGAAGCCGGGTGACGTGGGACCTATGTTGGGCGTGGTACAAAGCATTTCCGGAGGCCCAGTAGACCCGGATCGGGCAGATGGGGTTTGGGCACCTGCTGGCGGTACGGCCCTTCTAGGTCGACATCCTGTACTTGTAGGCGTTGAGGGAGAGGTGAGATGAGGACTGCAAGACATTCATAATGCCTTGGAGACACATGATACCCACATTGGAGGATGTGGCGTATCTCATGGGACTGCCAGTTCAGGGAGAGCCAGTGGTCGGACAGAGAGGGGTGACTACCACGACGAGGTGGTGGAGCTGCTAGGACCGAAGTTTGTGGCTGGACAGAGGAGGCCAATCCGGAGCATCTTAATGGGGGTTCTCTCAGACGCAGTGGGTCTGAGAGGTGGTAGGAGGGGAGCCATGGAGGCCTTAGAGGAGTTTGGAGCCGGAGTGCGGGCGTCGATCCGGTTGGGAGGGAGGAGCGAGGAGTAGCTAGTCTAGATCTTCGTGATGTACCTTTTTGGACGGCTCCTATTCGCAACGCAAGCATCCCAGATGAACTGCAAGTTCCTACTGCTGTTGAGGGACCTGAGCCAGGTAGGTAGGTATGCTTGGGGTGCCGCGGTGCTAGGACATCTCTTCTCTCTCCTTCCTAGCAGCTCGCAGCAGTCTCAAAGCACTGGGGGATTCACCACTTTTCTTTAGGTATGCAATTTTCATTAATGCTCATCATTGACTTTTTTTGTGCCTGACTGACTGACTTTCTTGTCTTGCAGATCTGGGGCTACACCCGCTTCTCATTGGGACGCAGGGTGTAGGTAGAGTGGAGTCAGGCTTTGTCTCATGGCCTGGTGGGAGGTGACGCCTGATCTGAGGATGACGGATCAATGTGTCGAGGATGTCCAGGTACGATTAGACCACTTCCTCAACAATCATATATAATCCTCAACTTACACTTCTGCTTTCATCTGGTACTTGATTTGCTTTGACTACATTGACTAGTGTTTCTTTCTTTCTTGCAAGTGGTGTGGACCCCATACAGGGGAGAGGCAGATGCTTCCCATTCAGCGGTGGCAGCGGAACGTCCACTCTTTGACCACTACGTGCTGCTGCTCTGCTTGGGGACCAGCGAGCCCCTCTTCCTAGAGGTGGTGGTACGGAATCTGGGTTGGCACCAGCTGGCCTTAGAGGTGCCTTCTCTAGGGAGAGAGGGACACTCCCATCGCCGCTTGTACGCCGAAGACCAAGACTGGGGCGAGGAGCATGGTATCATCGTCGCCTATTGGAGGGGTGGAGGGGAGTAGGTCCTGCAGCGCACCGACCTTCAGAACAGCTTGGCGTACCTGGCAGACTACCGGGTTCGCTACGCTAGGCGACTCCGATTGGACCAGTGCATGGTGAGTGATCTCCTCTACCAACAACCTTGATTATCTGATTTATGATTCTGACATGCATGTGTGAATGACAGATGCCTGAGTCGGAGGCGGTGAGGCTGCTAGAGGGACGGCTGGTGGAGCATGCCGTCGAGATGGATCGGATTCGTGCTGAGTCGCAAAATCTGGTAAGTCACAACTCACTCCCAGATGAAAATGATTTATGGACTGACAACCTTATGTGTTTACAGAGGGAGGAGTTGGCGAAGGTGCGGGCGAGCTGGGACACTGGAGCGAGTTCATCGCGCAGCCTCCCACAGGGGATCTAGCGACCGGACTACGGGAGTGTAAGACCCGACCCTCCTAGGCCCTTGGCCCTGTCCTCAGGGTCGCGGCAGGCACCCTGATCGCGACATGGTCGTGCCAGTGTAGCCCATCACGACATGCTTTGTGACGCAGCAACCAGGGCCGTCGCTACCTTGGGGTGGGCGTCGCGTCCTTCTCGCGGCGTCTGGAGGCATCGCGACTACTTTTCTGACATACGTGACCGCTGTCCTCTCTGTCAGAATGGTCGTGTCAGGTGGCAGGTGCGTACATCATTGACGCGACCTGGTCAGCCGTCGTGTTTGCTTTGCCCGATCTTCGAGGTTTGACCGCTTTTGGGGTCGCGCCAGGGGGTGGCCATTGCGACATGGTTGTTGTCGCGCCGGGCCGTCCTATCGCATATTGGGGGCCGTCGATTTAAGAACTGAGGCTGCACCCCATTTCCCCCTCTCGCCTTCTTCTTCCTTCTTCTTCCCCTCTCGAGCTCTCTTGCATTTTCTCGGTGGTTCGTCGTGCTCGTGATGCTCATGCTGAGGTGGTGTCGCCCTGTTCGTGCAGGGGACGTGCTCGTGGTGCTTGTAGCGAGGAGGAGGTGGTCATTCCTATGTGAAGGCCCCAACGGGTTGGCTCTACTCTTAGAGGTAGGGACCCCTTGATCCTTTTGCCTTAGCATGCTCCCCTCCCCCTAGAGATGGTGTTTTCCTCGTGGTTTGAGGTGTGGGAGTGTGAGGAATGCATGCTCGTGGTTGAGTGAGTTTCTCCATTGAGTGTAGATTCTTGTAAATCCATGTTTGTGGGGTGTAGAGGGTGGTTTGCATGGTTTAAAAGCTTTCATACATGTAGAGCATGCTCCCCTCCCCCTGTGGAATGATTGTACCGAGATTTAGGGTGGTCTCCGGGAGGTCCGCTCCGGAACCCCCCCCGCCATCGGCTGAAGACGCGACCGCTATAGAGGTCGCGATGATGTCGCAACGACCTTGCCAGTTGTGACATAATCACGACGCTCTTGAGCGTCGCGACGGCTTGGGCCGTCGCGACCGGTTTAGGCGTTGCGACAAGGTCGCGACGGCCCGATGCGCGCGACTACAGCAGAGAGACATGTTAAGGTCTTGCGAAGTCACATGTTTTTGTGGACTCTTCACCGTTTCTGCTTTTACTATACCCGTGGCACCTGTGCTAGTTCCCTAGTATGATCCTACACTAGTCTTCGCCCGGTGCTCAGCACTTGAGGGCTTGTCCCGTGAGAAAGGTTGTTACCATTACCTGGGACCCCCGTCCCTGCACGCCTGTTGAGGGAGTACTCCGGGCGGCAGGCGTGCTCGAGTCACGGACTTTGGAGAGGAGGGGAAAACGGTGGTTAGGACAGCGGTGTTGAGTCGTTTGCAGAGCTCTCGTAGTTGGTCTGGGACGTCGAGGTCGTTTTGAGGAGTTCTTCCCGGCGCAGTCCAGCTAGTCCTTTTCTCGCTGCCTCGCTCTTGTGGCTCTGAAACCACCTAGAGAGGTCAGGCGTGGGACCGTAGTCCAGCCAGACTACGGCGGTTACTGTTGTGTTACTTTGTGTCCTGCCTCACTCTGATGAGACGTGGAGGTTTGGACCTGGGTCGAGGATAAGACGTCAGTGGACGCACCTGACCGGTTGACTAGTGGTAGTGCTTTCCGTAGCTAGTGTTTCATGTCCAGGCGGAGTTCCCTCTGTCTATGGTTGCTAGCCGTGTGGTGGTCACGATGGAGTTTCCAACCGTGTTGTACTTCTGTACCGTTGCTAGTAGTAGCTTTGCTTCCGCACTTCGTTTGTAGGTAGAAGATATAATTGTTGTTATTTAATTAATTATATATATTCTTCTTCCTGTTAGAGCCAATAAGAGATTGGTAGTCCCTACTGAGCTTCTGTTGTGAAGTTTATCCCTCCTTTTTCCAGGTGAGACTTCTCAGCAGCGGTAGGGCGCGCGCCGGGCGGAGGAGACGGGGCAATAGTCGTGGTCCCCGCAGCTAGCAGTGGTTCCCCCTCTTAGTGTACATCACCCTCGGGTTATGCCCCTAAGGGACTTGTTATCCCTTGTCTTTACTTGTACTAGTTGTGTGTTGGGACTGTACCTAGAGTGATACGCAGCGGTCTCACTCTCTTTTCTGCTTCCGCGTGTGTACTCCTAGTTAGCAGTTGACGTTTACTTCCCTTACATATTCTGTTGGACTCATATTATAGCCCTTCCGGGTCTCCGGATCCGTGGGCGGCGGCCGCGAAAATCGAGTCCTCGGCATGGGCCGAGGGTCGGGTTCTCGGGGTCGTTACAATTGGTATCAAAGCAAGAGTCTAACAGGACTTGTAGTGGATTTAAACTGCAACAGGAAGTCCCAACAGTAGTACAAGTACACTGCTAGCCGCCCGAGTTAGTATTGTTAACCTTATTGGTTGTGTGCCACGAAGGATATGGCTCCGCGCAGGCGTAGGGAGGCCAGAGAGCTGATAGTGCAGCATGATGAGTCTGATATGCCCGCGCAGGAGCAGGTCCAGAAGGAGGTGTCAGCAGAGGAGTCAGTGGCACAGCCTCAGGGTGCAGCGGCAGCAGCAGCAGCCGGTGGGCAGTAGCAGTAGGAGCATCAGCCTCAGCCACAACAGTATGCAGATTGGTTTCCCCTAGCTGAGCAGTTCTTCAGGAACATGTACCAAGGAGCGTGGCAGCCTGGGCAGGCGGCAGTGGGAGGTCAGCCTCCAGTACCTCCCCCAGCGGCACCGGAGCAGCAGGCAGATCCAGAGGTTGAGCAGCCAGCAGTTCATCAGGCGTCGGGTACTGAGAGTACCCGGGCTGGTCAGAGGAGGACGACTGTCACTAAGGATAGGACCGCCCTCTTGGAGATATTTTTGCGTCTCCAACTACCGATGTTCTTCGGTGAGCATGATCCAGACAAGGCAGAGAGTTGGACGCATGAGATGGAGCGCGCGTTCGAGACCATGGAGTGCGCCGAGAAGGACTAGGTCAGACTGACGGTGTATCAGCTCAAAGGAGCAGCCCATGAGTGGTGGAGAGTTCAGCGGCAGACCCACTTCCAGGGGCAGCGTTTGGATCAGATCACTTGGCAGTGGTTTTTGGAGGTCTTTCACGGCGAGTACTTCCCCGACTATGCTCGACGTGAGTGACGAGACCAGTTCCACGAGCTGGTTCAGGGTGATCTCGCAGTTACTCAGTACCACCAGAGGTTCGTCCGGTTGTTGAGGCATGTTCCTCATGTTGCAGGCAGCGAGCAGGCTTGTGCAGAGAGATTCATTGCAGGACTGAGGCCAGATTTGAGGTGAAGTGTGACTGCTCACATGTGTGCCACCCTAGGAGAGGCCGTGGCTAAGGCCACCGCCTTGGAGAGAGAGACCTGGCAGCCCCAACAGTAGCAGCAGTAGAAGGGAGGAGCCTCTTCCAGGTCCTCGCCATACCAGCATCCCGTAGGGAGCCGCGGCAGCGTGACTTCTTCTTCTTCGGGCTCGGGCAGTTCCGGGATTCGCTCGATGTTCAGGCAGTTGTCTACTCACGGGGGTGGACGGAGCCGGTAGCAGAGGCATCAGTCAAGGTTTGCAGAGTAGTCAGTCCAGTAGGGAGCTGAGCAGGGCAGACAGGAGGCAGCATGTTACACTTGTGGTTTGCCGGGCCACTTCAGGAGGGATTACCCGATGGGGCCAATTCAGCAGCCGCAGCAGCCAGTTCAGTACGCGCAGCAGCTACCGTAGTACCAGTTCCCTCCCCAGCAGAAGGCACCCCATCAGCAGCAGTAGGGGCAGTACCAGCAGCAACCTCAGTAGTTCTCGTAGTTTCAGCAGCCGCAGCAGTACCCACCGTACTAGTAGCAGTAGCAGTTTCCTTAGCACCAGCAGCCACCGCAGCAACAGCAGCCCCAGCAGGCGCCATAGCGTGGGTGTGGTCGTGGCCGTGTGATGGCGCTTACCAGGGAGCAAGCCGAGGCGTCGAACCTGGTTATAGGTACCCTACCTATCCTTGGTAGAGTTGCTCGTGTTTTGGTTGACCCCGGTGCTTCTCTGTGTTTTGCTTCTAAGGAGTTTTACGTGTATCTGGTTCATCACAACCCTGAAAGGCAGTGTGATGTGATGGTCGATCTCCTGTCCAGTGATTATATGCATTCTTTCAGTTACCTGGAGGGCGTCACAGTTGAGGTCCAGGGACACCAGTTGCCGGCCAGGTTATACGCGTTGTAGCTTCGTGACTTTGATGCCATCCTGGGCATGGATTGGTTGGAGGCTCACTCAGCTGTGGTGGATTGTCAGCGGAAGACAGTTCGGTTCGAGATACCTGGAGCACCTGTTCTCTGCTTCCGAGGTATCCGGTCTGCCTGTCGACCTTTTATTTCCTTCTGTAGAGCTCGTCATTTGATCCGTGATGGCTGTGTAGCATATCTTGCTTCTGTTTGTTCCTTGGAGCCTAGCGGGTCGTCGATTTCTGATGTGCCTATTGTTTGTGAGTTCTCTGATGTTTTCCCAGAGGATCTACCTGGTTTGCTACCTGAGTGGGAGCTAGAGTTCTCCATTGAGCTTTTACCCAGTACGATGCCTTTGTCCAAGGCACCTTACCGGATGGCCCCGGCAGAGTTGCACGAGCTGAAGCGCCAATTGCAGTAGTTGCTTAAGTTGGGCTTCATCCATCTGAGTCGTTCTCCGTGGGGAGCGCCAGTCCTATTCGTGAGGAAGAAGGATGGAAGTTTGCATTTGTGCATTGATTATAGACAGCTGAACCAGGTAACAGTAAAGAATAAGTATCTGTTATCGAGGATCGATGATTTGTTCGACCAGTTACAGTCAGCCAGAGTGTTCTCGAAGATTGACTTGAGGTCCGGTTACTACTAATTGAGGATCAGAGAGTCAGATATTGGCCTGATAGCTTTCCGTTTGAGGTACGGTCACTTTGAGTTTGTCGTGATGTTGTTTGGGCTGACGAACGCACCTGCAGCTTTTATGGAGTTGATGTATAGGGTGTTCAGTGAGTACCTGAACCAGTTCATGGTCATCTTTGTAGATGACATTTTGGTCAACTCGGCTTCTGAGGAGGAGCACGAGGAGCATTTGAGGAACATGCTAGAGACGTTGCGGAGTCACCAACTTTATGCCAAGTTCGACAAGTGCAAATTTTGGCTGAGGGAGGTGCACTTTCTCGGGCACGTGATCTCAGGTTCTGGTGTGGCAGTGGACCCTACCAAGGTTAAGGCAGTGTTGTCCTAGGAGCAGCCCACTTCAGTGCCAAAGGTTCGAAGCTTTCTGGGTCTTGCGGGCTACTACATGAGATTTATCCAGGATTGCAAAGCCGTTGACCAGGTTGATGAGACTTGACGCCAGATTTTTTTGGTCAGAGGACTGTGAGCAGAGCTTTTGGGAGCTGTGGTTGACTTTAGCGCCAGTGTTGGTCTTGCCGTCAGGTAGCGGAGGTTTTGTGGTCTACACCAACGCATCGAGATCAGGTTTGGGTGTCCTACTAATGCAGTATGGTAGGGTCGTTGCCTATGCTTCTCGGCAGCTCAAGAAGCATGAGGAGAACTAACCTACCCACAACATAGAGTTGGCAGCAGTGGTGTTCGCTCTGAAGTTGTTGAGGCACTATTTGTACGGAGAGGCGTTCGAGATCTTCACTGACCATCAGAGTTTGCAGTACATTTTCACTCAGAGGGATCTGAACTTGAGGCAACACAGGTGGATTGAGTACTTGAAGGACTACGACCTTACCCTCTCCTATCACCCAGGAAGGGCTAATGTCGTGGCAGATGCTTTGAGCAGGCGTGTTCGCTTAAGTTTGATGATGGTCAGAGAGTGGAGGCTGTTTGAGGAGCTGTCCCAGGGAGTTTTCTACCCTTCACGGCGCAGAGCTCGTGCAGTGATGACCAATTTGTCAGTTCGGCCGTCAGTGTATCGTTAGGTGTTGCAAGCACAACAGGCAGACTCAGAGTTGGCAGATATTTTGCAGATGCCAGATGTTGAGCTGGATGAGGACAGCGAGGTTAGATTTAGAGGCAAGCTATATATTCCCAGTGATGCGCGTCAGGCACTATTGTTAGAGGCTCACCGTTCGAGGTATGCTGTTCATCCGGGTTCCACCAAGATGTACCATAACCTGAGGAGGTTCTTCTGGTGGCCAGGGATGAAGAAGGGCGTGGCAGAGTTTGTCGCTCGGTGCCTTACCTGTCAGCAGGTGAAGGCTGAGCATCAACGTCCTGGTGGTGAGTTGTACTCGTTGCCCATTCCCAAGTAGAAGTAGGACGACATTACCACGGACTTTGTAGTTGGTTTGCCCCGCACTCCGCAGAGGCATGATGGTATTTGGGTGATCGTGGATCGATTGACCATGTCAACGCAGTTTCTTCCAGTCAGGATGTCTTGGTTAGTGGACAGGTTAGCCAGGCTGTATGTGGACCGAGTTGTACCATTGCACGGAACCCCAGTTTCGATCGTCTCCGACAGAGATCTAAGGTTCACTTCTGGGTTTTGGCATAGTTTACATAGGGCTCTTGGTACAGAGTTGAGACTGAGTTCGGCATATCACCCGCAGTCAGATGGGTAGTCAGAGAGGACCATTCAGACTTTGGAGGATATGTTGAGAGCTTGTTGCTTGGACTGGAGTGGCACCTGGGAGTCGCACCTTCCGATGGTAGAGTTTGCGTATAATAACAGTTATCACTCGAGCATTGGAATGGCGCCATACGAGGCTTTATATGGTCGCTCGTGCAGGACACCACTTCACTGGTTCGAGGTCGGTGAGAGGCAGCTTTTGGGACCAGAGATGGTGCAACAGTATGTAGACACAGTCAGGTTGGTCAGGCAGAGGCTTGAGACAGCGCAGAGCAGACAGAAGAGCTATGCAGATATCCGCAGGAGGCCGTTGCAGTTCAGCGTGGGTGACCTTGTTTTCTTGTGGGTTTCGCCGACCAAGGGTGTTATGAGATTTGGCACGAGGGGAAAGCTCAGTCCGAGGTATATTGGGCCTTTCCCTATCACAAAGAGGGTCGGCGAGGTTGCTTACAGGTTGAGTCTTCTGGTAGAGTTGGCAGGCGTGCACAGTGTTTTCCACGTTTCGCAGCTCAGGAGGTACGATTCAGATCCGTCGTATGTGTTGGACTACTCACAGCTTGAGGTAGCTCCAGACTTGTCAGTGCCAGAGTACCCGGTCAGTGTTGTGGACCACAGAGTGCAGCAGTTGAGCCGGAGGCAGATTCCACTAGTCAAGATCGTTTGGGAGAACCGTGTTGGTGGCGAGGCCACCTGGGAGCGCGAGGATGAGATGAGAGAGCAGTTCCCATATTTGTTTGATTGTTTGGTATGTTATTTCTCCATGCACTGCTTTCCAGTTTGAGACAGAGTTTATTTTAATTTCGAGGATGAAATTTTTTAAGGTGGGTGGGATGTAAGACCCGGCCCTCCTGGGCCCTTGGCCCTGTCCTCAGGGTCGCGGCAGGCACCCTGGTCGCGACATGGTCGCGCAAGGGTAGCCAGTCGCGACATGCTTTGTTACGCGGCACCCAGGGCCATTGCGACAAGGTCACGACGGGGGTGGGCGTCGCGTCCTCGTCACGGCGTCTGGAGGTGTCGCGACTGCTTTTCGGACAGATGTGACTGTTGTCCTCTCTGTCAGAATGGTCGTGTCGGGTGGCAGGTGCGTACAACGTTAACGCGACCTGGTCAGCCATCTCGTTTGCTTTTCCCAGTCTTCGATGTTTGACCGCTTTTGGGGTCGCACCGGGGGTGGCCGTCGCGACATGGTTGTTGTCGCACCGGGCTGTCCCATCACTTCTTGGGGGCCGTCGGTTTAAAAACCGAGGCTGCACCCCATTTCCCCCTCTCGCCTTCTTCTTCCTTCTTCTTCCCCTCTCGAGCTCTCTTGCATTTTCTCGGTGGTTCATCGTGCTCGTAGTGCTCGTGCTGAGGTGGTGTCGCCCTATTCGTGCAGGGGACGTGCTCGTGGTGCTTGGAGTGAGGAGGAGGTGGTCATTCCTACGTGAAGGCCCCAACGGGTCAGCTCTACTCTTGGAGGTAGGGACCCCTTGATCCTTTCACCCTAGCATGCTCCCCTCCCCCTAGAGATGGTGTTTTCCTCGTGGTTTGGAGTGTGGGAGTGTGAGGAATGCATGCTCGTGGTTGAGTGAGTTTCTCCATCGAGTGTAGATTCTTGTAAATCCATGTTTGTGGGCTGTAGAGGGTGGTTTGCATGGTTTAAAAGCTTTCATACATGTTGAGCATGCTCCCCTCTCCTTGTGGAATGATTGTACCGAGTTTTGGGGTGGTCTCTGGGAGGTCTGCTCCAGACCCCCCCCCCCCTCGACTGAAGACGCGACCGCTATAGAGGTTGCGATGATGTCGCGACGGCGACGGCCTTGCCGGGCGACGCTCTGTCGCGATGATGTCGTGACCGGCAAGGCTGTCGCGACAGTGTTGCGACCGGTCTAGGCGTCGTGACAAGGTCACGCCAGCCTGATGCATCGCGACTACAGCAGAGAAACAGGTTAAGGTCTTGCGAAGTCCCGTGTTTTTGTGGAGTCTTTGTTGTTTCTGCTTTTACTGTACCCGTGGCAACTATGCTAGTTCCCTAGTACGGTCCTACACTAGTCTTCGCCCGGTGCTCGGCACTTGAGGGCTTGTCCCGTGAGAGAGGTTGTTACCGTTGCCTGGGACCCCCGTCGCCACGCGCCTGTTTAGGGAGTACTCCGGGCGGCGTGCATGCTCGGGTCATGGACTTTGGAGCGGAGGGGAAAACGGTGGTTAGGACAACGACGTTGAGTCGTTTGCAGAGCTCTCGTAGTTGGTCTAGGACACTGAGGTCATTTTGAGGAGTTCTTCCCGGCATAGTCTAGCTAGTTCTTTTCTCGCTGCCTAGCTCTTTGCAGCTCCGGAATCACCTAGAGAGGTTAGGCGTGGGATTGTAGTCTGGCCAGACTACGGCGGTTACTGTTGTGTTACTTTGTGTCCTGCCTCACTCTGACGAGATGTGGAGGTTTGGACCTGGGTCGAGGATAAGACGTCAGTGGATGCACCTGACCGGTTGACTAGTGGTAGTGCTTTCCATAGCTAGTGTTTCTTGTCCAGGCGGAGTTCCCTCTGTCTCTGGTTGCTAGCCGTGTGGTGGTCACGACGAGCAGTCGTACGGAGTTTCCGACCGTGTTGTTCTTCCGTACCGTTTCTAGTAGTAGCTTTGCTTCTGCACTTTGTTTGTAGGTAGAAGATATAACTGTTGTTATTTAATTGATTATATATTTTCTTCTACCTGTTAGAGCCAGTAGGAGATTGGTAGTCCCTACTGAGCTTCTGTTGTGAAGCTCATCCCTCCTTTTTCCAGGTGAGACTTCTCAGCAGCAGTAGGGCGCGCACCGGGCGAAGGAGACGGGGTGATAGTCGTGGTCCCCGTAGCTAGCAGTGGTTCCCCCTCTCAGTGTACGTCACCCTCGGGGTATGCCCCTAAGGGACTTGTTATCCCCTGTCTTTACTTGTACTAGTTGTGTGTTGAGACTGTATCTAGAGCGATACGTAGCGGTCTCGCTCTCTTTTCTGCTTCCGCGTGTATGCTCGAGTTAGCAATTGACGTTTACTTCCCTTACATATTCTGTTGGATTCATATTATAGCCCTTCCGGGTCTCCGGATCCGTGGGCGGCGGCCGCGAAAATCGGGTCTTCAGCGTGGGCCGAGGGTCGGGTTCTTGGGGTCGTTACAAGGAGGCCTTGGACCGAGTAGAAGCGAGGATTTGAGAGTTGGGGGAGGAGGTAAGACACTGAGCACTACCCTTCTGTTGATTTAGATTGACATGTGTTTCTCACTTACGTGAAGCGGTAGGGAGCCCAGTTGATGATAGTATCCATCCAGGTACAGATGGATGGCTTGAGGCTAGAGCTGACGAGGACAGAGGGTCGCCTACTTGAGGCGAGGGAGAGGGAGAGCCAAGTGAAGAGGGCCCGAGCCCAGGCTACTGTGGATTTGGAGTCCTTGAAGAACCGGGTGCTGAGGAAGCGTCAGGAGCAGCAGTGGCAGGCCTAGCCGAAAACTCCAGCGAGGACGGGGTCGATCTACCCATCCCTGGACTACATCCTGTCCTTAGGAGACCCGTCAGTGGGACGAGGAGGACCACGACCGAAGGCATCAACAGTGGCAAGACCGCCTCTCCCAGACCGACACCGAGAGAGGGAGGAGGAGGAGGTGAGTAGCTCACAGAGGCAGAGGCCTAATGAGGAAAGGAGAGAGGAGTGAGCTTCCAGTGGTACCACTAAGGGTATCCCCCTATTATGCTATGTACAGAACTCTTACCCTTCATAGTGGATCTTTTGTGCTTTTGTCTATCCAATGTGTGTTTGAGTGGTTTGTTCCTACATCCACAACATTTAAAGGGAAAAAGTTAGTGTAAATCTATCTTTAGCCCCTTGCCTAAAAAGATGTACATTTTTTGAGATCTGGTCAAGGGGTTAAATCTAATTAAAGATAAGAACAAAATAAACTGAAGGGAAATATGTACATGCAAAAAACATTTTGGTAGGAAAATAAGATATGTACATAGTACAACTATTTTTTTTGGATTTTTAAATCTTCTATTTTTTTGTGTTTTGATTTTTCTTCGGAAGATAAGAAATATGTACATTGTACAACTAATTTTTTTTTTTTAGACTCTAAGACACACGTTCATCACAGGTCAAGATATAGGGTCCTCATGATCTACTTAACCACACAGCCTATAAACAAGGGGATCGTGCATGACATTGTTGACATTGGAGACTGCTCATAGCCCTCTTGATATTTTCCACTGTGAAAGGTATTACAAAGCCAAATTTTCCCTAGGAGGAAAGATTGGAATAGAAAGTCATGTGAGGATTTGGTTCAAACTACTTTTGGTTTCCAAGCCAACGTCCCATCCTGAAAGACTTAGTTTTCAATTATTTTCAGGGGTACGTTTCATCATGATTCATTGACGGAGGCACGTACTATTTGCTACCTCCTATATTTGGCCAGCCTTTTTCTGGATACGTACTTTTTGCTACCTTTTTTTGACCTTTTGGCTTTTCCTTATCATTCATATTTGACTTTGCCTTTGCATTTTCCTTTCTTCTCTCTCTTTTTTTTTGCTTTATTTGTTGCCATTGTTTGTTGTCACTTTGTCTTTAGGGTGAGAGTGGATGGTTCCCTACTTGTAGCTTGTCCCTTTCTCCAAACTTGACTGAGTAAGAAGAGAAAAGAGGTAATATTGTCTTAAGACACATCCAAGTGTATTTATGATTTTCAGGCTAATGACCAATGCTCCAATATCGTGTGGTGTGTGGAAAGACCCTACCTTGCTATTGGCCAAGTGAAAAGTAGAGTTCCAAACCCATGACATTGACAAGTGATGAACAAACAGACTGACTGACTGACTAAGGATAGAACTTCTTGAGGTAAACTGCGTTCCATGGATGTGACAACTCAACTACCTCGGTGTCCACTAACCTGTAGGCATTCCCCGAGTACACTTCTTTAACAACGAATGTACCCTCCCAATTCTCTAGCAATTTGCTCCTGGGACCTGGTGCCTTAATCACCTTGCATTTGAGGACCATTTCTCCCACTTCAAATTTTCTCTCAAGGACCTTTTTGGCGTAAAAACGTGTAATCCATTGACGGTAAACCTGTGCATGGTCAACCGCTATCATTCGTCTTTCATCTAAGAGTTCGAGTTACGGTAACAAAGCCTCCCGACATTGACCAGGGTCAAGTTTGGAATCCAATTGAACTCTTAGTGAAGGGATGAAGATCTCATATGGGAGTACCGCATCTAATCTGTATGTCAAAGCATAGGGGGTGTTCCCCATGGGAGTTCGGATAGAGGTGAGGTAAGCCCATAGAGCTTCAATCAAACGGTCTGGCCAATCAGTGTTATTGTGAGATTTGTAAGTTTTCTTTATGATTTTGATGAGAGTTTGATTAGTAGCTTCTACTTGTCAGTTACCTTGTGGATAATATAGGGATGAATGATGCAAGTTTATACCATATTTACCACACATGTCGCGAAGCTTCTGTGAAGTGAACTATGGTCCATTGTCGGTGACAATGTCCCGAGGCACACCAAATCTTGCAAGAATGCTACACTTGATGAACTTGACAATTGTTGAAGCTTTGACCTATATGAATGCCTCTACTTCAGCCCACTTCGTGAAGTATTCAGTGGCGGTCAAAATGAAGGATTTCTTACAGATTTCTCTGGTTCTGTCCTCGAGTGGACCTACCACATCAAATGCCCACATGGGGAAAGGCCATGGAGCAATGAGAGGGTGAAGAGAGGAGGAAGGAGCATGGATCTTGTCACCATGAAGTTGGCATTTAGCACAGTGGCGAACAAAATGAGTGCAATCCTCTTCCATGGTAGGCCAGTAATAGTGTCTTAGCAACTTTTGGGAAATTGCTCTACCATTGACATGGCCACCACATTCACTAGAGTGAGAGACTTCAACAACATTTTGGGATTCGATCTCATCAAGACAACGGAGATAAACCCCACTAAGGGATTTCTTGTGGAGAATGCCACCTATGCTCTTGTAACACGTAGAGACGTGGCAAATGGCCCATCTATCAGAAGAAGTGGCATAATCAGGGAAGGGTCCATCTTTGAGATAGTTTTTGATGTCAAAGTACCAGGGATGGCCATCATCAAGATTGATTTCTAGCTCTTTTGAAAGTGCATGGACCTAAGATGAAGGAGACTGATGTTGAGAGAACCATGGATTAGCATGAGAAGGGATTCTCAATCTTTGCACAGTGATGGTTTTAAAGGATCTTCCCAGTGGGATAGGGAGAGAAGAAGCTAGGGAAGCAAGTGAATCTGCCAGAATATTCTGAGCCCTGGGAGTGTAAACTAGAGTGAGTATAACGACTTGACCTCCCAGACCACCGCCAGGGACCCCGAAGGTCGCGCCTCCACCCACGGATCTGAAGACGTGAAAGGGTTAGAATTTAGTTTAGTGAGATAAGCAATGAATTCAAATAACTATAACATGAAAGTTCATACATAATAAGAGAAATATGTACAACATGTCCCAAATAAAAGTACATGTACAGATAGAAAAGTGCAATCCTTAAGGGGCATACACCGAGGACTTGCACAAAGGCAACTCTCAACTCACACAATACAATAGCTCTCACGCTCACACTCTCACACTGCTGGCAACGCATGGCGGAACCAACCGCCACCTCAACCGTCTGGCACTGAACTCCTATGATAACCAGTCCCTACCTAAAGGAAGTAGGGGGGTGAGCCTCGCGAACAAGGCCCGGTAGGATAACCAGGCCCTTACCAGCCAGAGCAGCAGGAACACTAAAGAATGCGGAAGCAAACTACACTAGAAATCAATAACTAAGGAAAAATAGTAAGCTAGCTACTGCAAAACAGCGGAAATAAAGTAACGCCACGACTAACAACTAGAGTTGGGCCACACACGACTCCTGCAGAACCAGCGGAGTCAGACACGATGCTGAAGCAACCCTCGGCACACACACGCCGAGACAAAGAGCTCATGGAACACCGGAGTAACAATATGAGACCAGAGTCTCACCACAAGCACGGCCACCTCAGACCTCCACAAGATTGAGGAAAGGTACACAAACAGGTGTCACCACGAACGACACCTAGCAATCACGTGAGAAAGATGCCTCACCACAAGAACGATCGCCTCAAACCTCCACAAGGTCGAGGACCCACAACAGAACCACCTCGAACCCCGTACACACCAGGAGGTCAGAAAACCACACACGCCAGTGCCACACGGACGGCACCAAGGAACAAACTACATAACAATGATCGAGGCTAGCGCAAGGCACACCGAGAGAACACGCAACGCGGAAGCCACTAGAAGCACAGGCCAACAAGGCCAGACTAATGATGCCCACGGAAACTAGACACGGCTAGGCTATAACCTCCGTGCAAGCTAGGGCAATGGATCACACTTGGAAACACGTAAGGGAAACGTCGTCACCACAATAGCAACCAAGCCACCACCACTGGAAGTCAAGAGGAGGACACACCGGCCACTCCCTCTACTCACCAACCATCGACTCCTACCTACCACCACACCGGAAGAGTGAGGCCAGCGAGCCACCATAGAGAACACCACACACGAACAACTGCAACCCATCCGAGCTGCGGCCCCACGCCTGACACCGCGACATGGCTCCGGAATCAATGCCAAGAGAGGCAGTGAGAAGAACTAGCTGATCTGCGCCGGAAGAACAACCAAACCACCTCGGCGTCCCAGACTCAACTAAGAGATCTCTACAAACGACTCCGCGCCACTGTCCCCTACCGTTTTCCCCTCTGCTACCAGAGTTTGTAACTCGAGCTCGCCCACCACCTGGAGAACTCCCTCAACCAGCACGGGGACTAGGGGTCCCAGATAACGGTAACAACCTCTGAACGGAACAAGCCCTCGAGTGCCAAGCATCGGGCGAAGTGGGAATAGGCGGGGCAATCACAACAAGCGAACGACACAGCTAGCTTGTAACCAAGACAAGCCCAGTAGGCACAGGGCACGCACAACACACCTCCCGGAACTCCCAGGAGGACTATGGGCCAACACAGGCACACACACCTCAGCCAGGAACTCTAGATTACAAAAAAAGTTGCACAACAGCACCGAAGCCAGAAGGCGACAAGAAGCCCGTCACAATCAAAACCAAAAAGCGACACAGAACCTGTCGTGACCAGAAAGCGATAGCTAGGGTGTCGCCTTCAGATGATGAATGCGACGTATTGACCCATTGTGTTCTTCATTTAAAGATAGAGCCCTTGGGAAAGATCGCCCCAAGGCCCACACCCACAACCCGACCAAGGCAGCAACCACGAAACACCAGTCATGTGCCTAAGTTGGAGCAGAAACATTCCCCTAACCAACGTAGGCACAGACCACCCTTGCGAATCCTAAAAATAAGGAAACCTGATGGGCAAGGGGAACGTGACTACAACCCTGTCGCAACAAGAAGATGACAAGCAGAGTGTCGCCTTCAGATGCTGAACGCGACGTATCGACCCATCGCGTTCCTCATCTTAAGGTAGAACCCTTGGAGCAGAACCACCCCAAGGCTCACACCCAAGGAAACCATGGGGATAAACCACTAACTGGAAGACGATTCCCGTGCCAAGTTGGGGAGACCTCCCTCTAAACAACTTGGACACGGGCCACCCCCACCAAGATAGGAAAAGGGGAAACATAAGGGAAAGCAGAACGCGATGGCTATCCTGTTGTGACTAGGACACGACAGGAAGCCCGTCACCTTCTGACTGATATCGCGACGGCTAACCTATCGTGATCTCAGTTAGAAGATCGAGACTAGGGATGGGGCCATCCCATGATCCCCCAAGCTACAAAATGACCACTAGAGAGGGGAGGAATAAGAGCACACATCTCCAACACAACGGAAGAAGGCTCGAGGGGCACCAATGTCACCTCTCCTCGCCCACAAACCACTAAACTACATATTGTCGCTTTCTCAAAAGTTTCGATAGGTCTTCTAACAGGCAGACAACCTCCAGACAACGTGTCACACCTGCACGTGCCTCAGGTGAACGTGACAATTGGCACATCGCCTTCACACACATGAGCACGGACACGTGGTACACCAGCCACAGACAAACCACAAAAATGCGACATAGAGGCCGTCACCTTCTCAACCAGAAGGCGACACGGATCCCGTCGCATTCAAAATGCAACACATCGATCCGTCGCAATCCCATGATCAACACCAAAGACAACCAAAACTCGAGATGTTACACTAAGCTTCCTAAACTATCGGATTACCCTTCCTACCAAATCCTGATATGGTTTCAACTTAGGATCCCAAGTCTAGTATTTTCTAAGGGACTGTCGGAGTATCAACTGCGAATCTTCAATTATCCTTAACTTCGAGCAACAACGCCATTTTCAGCCCAACTAGGAGTGCCTCATACTCGGCCATATTATTTGTGGCACGGAAGGTTAGTTGGTAAGCGTGCGGAATCACTACCCCTTCCGGTGAGAGGAGGACTACCCCTATACCACTCCCTTTAGAGTAAGCACTCCATCAAAGTAAAGTATCCATAAAAGTTCACCATCAATAATGGCTCCTAACTCTTCATCTAGAAAGCTTTCATCAACAGGAGAACATGAGGATAAGGGATGGTGGGCCAAATGTTCAGCAATAGCATGCCCCTTGATTGATTTCTAATTCACATAGGTGATGTCAAACTGATTAAGAAAACTTTGCCACCTCACCAAATGCTCAGTCAGAATAGGCTTTTCCAGTAAGTACCGAATAGGGTCTATTCGCGCCAGAACTTTCACTTCATGAGCTAGGAAATAATGCTTCAACTTCTGGGCGACCCAGACGACTGCCGCACATGTCCTTTTCATAGTGGTGTACTTATTTTCATCTTCATTGAACAACTTGGATAGGTAATACACCGCTCTCTCTTTCTTCTCGTCATCATATTGGGCCAAAACTGCTCCAGTGGAATCTTCAGGGATTGAGAAGATAACTCTTCAATTCTTTAAAGGCCTTTGAGACTTATAGTTCCAATCAAATCTAGCCTCCCCTCTAAGCATCTCATAGAAGGGCTTACATCTAATCGAATGTTGAAAAATGAATCTTCTAATGAATTGAAGTCTTCCAATTAGCCCTCTGACTTCTTTGATATTCCTAGGGGGAGGCATGTCGATTATTGTTTTGGCCTTATTGGGATCAATCTCTATTCCCCTATTGCTAACAATGAACCCAAGCAACTTCCTTGAGGATACTCCAAAACACACTTCTTGGGGTTCATCTTAGCTTGTGTTCTCTAGACCGTTGGAGAACTGCTTGGAGGACTTCAGGATAGCCATGTCGAGTTCTAGATTTAATCAAGACATCATCAACATAAACTTCCATGTGCACATGCATCATGTCGTGAAAAATCACCATCATTGCCCTTTGATAGGTTGCTTCCACGTTCTTCAATCCAAAGGGCATCATAACATAGCAATAGGTCCCCTATGGCATGGTGAAAGAAGTTTTCTCTCTTGGTCTTCCTCCGCCAGACGGATCTAGTTGTACCCAGAGAAACCATCCATGAATGACAACATCTCAAAACCGCCAATATTGTCCACTAGGACATCTATGTGGGGAAGAGGAAAATTGTCTTTAGGGCAAGCACGATTAAGGTCACAGAAATCTATGCAGATTCTAACCTTACCGTCCTTCTTTATCACAGGGACGATGTTAGCTATCCATTGCGAATAAAGAACAACTCTAATGAATTTGTTTTTGTGCAACTTGTCAACCTCCTCTTTGATCTTGAGCGCAAGCTTAGGGTGCAACCTCCTTAGCTTTTGTTTGACGGCCTTTGCATCGGATTTTAAGACCAAGGGAGCTCGACCAAAGAGGTGGCAAGCCCCGGCATGTCTTCGTAGGACCAGGCAAAGCCATCAAAAAATTCTTTAAGGATAGCTACAATAGCTTCTTCTTCTTCTACGCTCAAGTTGGCACTAATCAAAACTACCTTTGGGGATTCTTCAGCGCCAAGGTTGATCTCTTTAGTTGGATCATCCGCAGCCATGGTTGGATCATCAAACCTCTTAGTACCATCCACATAGGAGCTCACTGAGTCCTCTTCTTCTGACCGCAGATCTCTTGGCTCAGCTTCTTCATCAAAGTCTAGCA
This sequence comes from Colocasia esculenta, assembly GCA_014218235.1. Taxonomy (NCBI): domain Eukaryota; kingdom Viridiplantae; phylum Streptophyta; class Magnoliopsida; order Alismatales; family Araceae; genus Colocasia; species Colocasia esculenta. The sequence goes on from CM024755.1 coordinate 169,556,952, forward strand.
AATACACTCCTAAACCATCATCTACTAACTCTCCTTCTACAAAATATGTTTCTAAAAGAGCAGGTTCCTCAAGAAACTCTGGACTTGACTCAACCTAGAACACCTCTCAGCCAAAGCTAGAACATATCAGAAAGGAACTTGCCTATCCTTTTTCTTCAGGATGCGTGGTTTAGAGGGATTAGACTCTTCTAAACTTGGACCTGACCCTAGACTTAAATCTAAATTACTATGTACAGGACTATATATAGGAGAAATGCCCCTGGATGGGCGAGAATTAATGTTCAAACTGAATAGAGTCGGCCCTTGGCCGATCGGAGGAGACTCCACAGAGGAAGGGTGCTCGACAGAGACCACACATTTCCACACTTGAAAATTGGCATTTTTTTTTGGGGGGGGGGGGGGGGAGTCAAGGCTAAGAGCCATAAGCTGTTGACGAGGTTGCCATGACCGGCCAGGTGAGTAATGGGGGTAGGATGGGATGGAACAGAAGAGGAAGGAAAGTAGCTGGTGCAGGACACTCGCGTGCGAGGAAAACCCCAGCTGAGGAGGAAGAGGATGAAGGTGGGGATACAGATGGAGACGAAGATGGAGGATCAGAGTTGGAACCAAAGAGTGAAAGAAGGCCAAAGTCCTCACAACACTCCTCCACCTTAGCAGCTTCCTCTTCCTCCTCACTCTCTAAATCAGGCAGTTCTTCCACAGCAGGCTCCTTTGTCCCTGGTTGGATGGGTCCCTTGACAAAATGTTCCTTCAGAGTCCCAGTAAGAGGTGTATAGGGTATGAAGGGATCTGGATGAACAGGGTCAGGATGAAATCCCAAACCAGCCCTTGCTAACAACCTACTTACTTAGATACTACTGACGGGACCTTGCTTCTCTCTACCTAACCCTCGGCCATGGATATACCCTATCTTTGCCATCACCTCCCAACCTTTCCCTTAAGGACATGAGGCCGTCTCAAATTCTTCGACAGTGGAGGGAGATTGATTCAAGACAAGAGGAGATAGGAAATCAATGATTGACATGATAAGTTTATTTCCCTTGTATGGAATGAAAAGGTGTGGCATCTGCTCTGACGTGATAGAATTGAGGGTTTCTATGGTAGGAATGCTCTTGATTTTGATGATCCGCTCATTGAATAGAAACTTGAAGCATTGATGGGCAGTGGAAGGGACCCCTAAAGTTTGTTCTAGCTAAGGACGGTCGAGAATGGCCTTATAGGCTGGATCAACATCCAGGACTAAGAATTCATAGGACATGGTGACGGGCCCTATATCTAGTTGAAGAGCAATCTTTCCTTTAGCAACCATTTTGGAGTTGTCATAAGCAGCAATAGTGGAGCATATCCTTTCTAGATTATCTTTCCCTAAACTCAGTTGCTTAAGAGTTTTCATCGGACAGATGTTAATGGATGCTCCTGTGTCAATGAGAGTGGAGTCTATCGACACCCTGTTAAGGGTAACGATTAAACAAAGAGGAAGTGAACGGCACTCGGGAGCTGCAAGGTCTTTGTCCGAGAAAGAGATGGAAGGACCTTGGGTGAGGGAAAGAATAGCATTGGTAACCCCACTTGTAGGGAGGTTGTCATTGACCATGATCTTTTGGAGGAATTGAAGAAGAGTGTACTAGTGAGATGTGATTTCCTAATCATTCTAAGATAGAAACCCTTGCGGGAGTCTTGTCCAAGTGTTGAAGAATATCATACTCAGTGCCGGCGGGTGGCGGAGGTCCACTATCCTCCTCATCATGTGATGGGCGTGTGGGTGGAGGAACAATGTGGTTCCAGAGGGTGACATTAAGGTTCTCCTGAGACTTAGGGAGGATGAGCTAGAGGGGTTGGGAGCAAAAGATGGCCTACTATTAGATAGGGGGAGTGGGGACAGACTGAATATCCTGGCAGGCGGGTCTGATGAGCACTAGGGGCCGCTCACAGGATGACATCAACAGTGGTGGAGGGTTCCTAGGACTCTACCGACGGACATGAGTGCCATTCTTCAAAATCTTCTACCCCCCACTGTTGTTCTCTCCTCACAACCCGAGTTCCTAGATTTTTCATGGTGTTGACCTTCTCCTGAGACTTAGAGGTGGACGGGTTGTTGTTGTTTTGGTGGTTGGGGAGGGGGTTCTGAACTATACCCAAATCCCTACTTGTCAGTCTAGACTTGGCAATGGCTACTTTGACATCATCCCAATTGATTCTACCCTCATCATTCATATCATAGACCCGGTCACGGAAGGTGAAACAATTGTGGATCTCATGACCAGGAGCCCTATGGTAGGGACAATACTTTGAGATGTCGGCTGATAAGTATACAATGGTTATTGATAATCATGTTATTTTTATTGAAAAATGGTCATTAGTTTCATAAGAATCTATTACCATTTCATTATAAACATGATAATCGACTAAAACTCTTGTGTTCATTTTATTTTAAGGTTAATGGGCCAATCAACAAGAATTTGTTAATGGACCAAGTTGGAGCAAGAGAAAATAATGAGAGATTCTAATTTTAAAACATTCCCTCTCTCTCTCTCTTTCTTTTTAATTTTTAAAACTCTCTCTAATTTTAAAAATTCCTCTCCATTTTCAAAACACTTTCCTAAACTCACCCTTGAATTCTCTCTCTAATCTATTTTAAAAACCTCTCTTCTCCTCTCCTCAGAGGGTTTCTCCCCCCCCCCCCTTCTTCTTCTTCTTCTTCTTCCTTCTGCATTTTTCGGCTGAATCCTCCCCCTCTATTTCTTCTTTGTCTCTCTTCTTTCTCTCTCTTGGTCTCTCTCTCTTCGGCACACAGAAGCAGCAACAGTAGGCTACCTGCGAGCCGCGTCTACGTCTCGCCCTAGCGCCCGCACCCGGGCCTGAGCCCGCCCGCACCAGTGATGATCAGTCTATCCCCATGTAATTCTAATTACCTATTATTTTTATTATTTTTGGTAATTAACAAAATTTCTTCAATAATTTCTAACATATATTTCATAAGTCTTAAAGTACAGGAATATACCAAGGTCACACAAACCAATGTTGGTAAGTATTACCTCTCTGAAGTTTTTATCTTGTCAAGATCATATTTCTCTAAGTTCACATCGACTTCTGTCGAAAGTCACAACGACTTCCTTTAGTGCTATAACGATTTGAATTCATAACGATTTCTTAAGTGTCTGAACGACTTCTTTACTGTGACATCGTTTGATTACAAACAAATCATTCTCACAACGATTCTATAAGTCATCGCAACAATTTCTTCAGAACTCATAACGACTTGCTCGACGTAACGATTTCTTAAGTTATCATAACGATTCAATCAGAACTCACAACGACTTGCTCGCCGTAACGATTTCTTAAGTTATCATAACGATTTCTTTAGAATTCTTTACTGTGACATCGTTTGATTACAAACAAATCATTCTCACAACGATTCTATAAGTCATCGCAACAATTTCTTCAGAACTCATAACGACTTGCTCGACGTAACGATTTCTTAAGTTATCATAACGATTTAATCAGAACTCACAACGACTTGCTCGCCGTAACGATTTCTTAAGTTATCATAACGATTTCTTTAGAATTCGTAACGACTTGCTCGCCGTAACGATTTCTTAAGTTATCATAATGATTTCTTCAGAACTCATAACGACTTGCTCGCCGTAACGATTTCTTTAGAACTCATAACGATTTGCTTCGCGCACCGATTTCTTAGAGCTCATAACGATTTGCTTCGGGCAATGATTTCTTAGAGCTCATAACGATTTACTTCGCGCAACGATTTCTTTAGAGCTCATAACGATTTGCTTCGCGCAACGATTTCTCTAGAGCTCATAACGATTTGCTTCGCGCAACGATTTCTTTAGAACTCATAACGATTTGCTTCGCGCAACGATTTCTTTAAAGTTCATAACGACTTGTTAAGTGACTATCAACGTTTGAATACAACGATTTACTCTTTATAATGACTTGTTGGTATTCATAACGATTTCATAAGTCATATAGACAACAACTTTATAGTTTATATCGACTTGATATTATCTTATCTCTTAAAGCGTTGAATAGTCAAACTTACTTATCTATCTGACTGCTGTGCATTTAATGAAGACAAACGTATCTCTGCATGCATGCAGATGATATCTTTTCATTATCGTGCATATTCTGTCAACATCTTTTAGAATAAACTATTTGGCATTGCTATTTTGGTGAATACTCATATCAACGTTTACTGACAACGAAAGACAGCCAGCCATCTACTGTTCTAGCATTTAATTTGTGCAGGGTCCTAAAGACATTCGTCATACAACGTTGGACACATATAGAGCCAGAAGACCTTATCTCCTTTACGTGCTCAAATGGATAAAAGAGAGCCCGTGTAGTTCTGAGAGTGTGCCTTATTTAGATCTCTTGCTCTCAGTGCTTGCTGCTTCAGATCTTGGTTTGTAAAAGCTTGATCTAGGGGCTTGAATTCATTCTACTCTCTTTGTTGTGTTTTCCTTCGTGTGTGAAGGAAGACCTGGTGGGATCCAGGGTGTTGTTTCCCTTCTGTTGTGAAGGAAGACCTGGTGAGGTATCCAGGTGATGTAATTCCCTTCGTGTGAAGGAAGACCAGCTGAGCTGGGTGTTGTAGTTGGGGGATGGGACTGTACCCTAGTAATGAAATCCTGAGTTTGTTGCTCAGGGACTGGACGTAGGACTCCTAAGGAAAGAGGTCCGAACCAGGATAATTCCTTGCGTTGTGTGATTGATTCCTTGTGGGTTTGTTGTTCATACTAACCGTTACTAACCAACATCGAAGATTGTTTTTGTGTATGTTTTTACGTACAGGTGTCACCTAGATAGATTTTTTAAAGACCCATTCACCCCCCCCCCCCCTCTGGGCTTGTCAACTGGGCAACAAGTGGTATCAGAGCAAGTCTCTTCGACAAAGAAGAAGATCCAACGATCTGAAGAGTAAAGATCCATGGCATCCCTAGGTAACATTGAAGGTCAGTCTGTCAACCGACCCCCTCTCTTTGATGGTGAAGATTATGCTTATTGGAAGACCAGAATGGAATACTTTCTGCAAGGCCACGATTATCAGATATGGTCCATAGTAGAAGAAGGCGATCTTCTGGTCACAAATGAGAAAGCTCAGTAGACAGACGATGATAGAAGAAGATCTCGCAGAACTGTAAAGCAAAGAGTATTCTGTGTTGTGCCCTTAGTAAAAATGAGTTCAACAGAGTTTCAGCCTGCAAATCTGCAATGGAAATGTGGGAAAAGCTTAGAATTACCTATGAAGGCACGGACAAGGTGAAGAGACAAGAATTGATATTCTTGTTACACAATATGAAAGGTTTCAGATGCAATCAGTGAATCCATAACTCAAATGTTCAGTCGATTTACAGATATAACAAATGGATTGGCTGGACTTGGAAAACCTATGAGATTGGAGACATAGTGAGGAAAATTCTTAGATCCTTACCATCCTCATGGACCCAAAGGTCACAGCTATTGAAGAAGCTAATGATCTAAAGAGAATGTCCTTGGAAAAGCTCATTGGGTCCCTTATGGCCCATGAGATAAACATGGAGAGATTAGGAGAATCCTTCAGCAGAAGAAGCAGTCAAATGCGCTTAAGGTTGATGAAGAGTTGTCAGAAGAATCACTGACAACAGTGAGAACAGCAAAGACATGATGATGAAGAATCTATGCTGTCCAAAAGACTACAACAAATTCTAGCCAAAAAGAAGAAGTTTCAATTGGCAGAAGATTCTTCAAGAAAAAATAAGTTTAAGAAGTCAGAAGGAAAAGATCTGAAGAAAGGAGAACCTACATGTTATGAGTGCAAGAAGCCTGGACATATCAAGGCAGAGTGTCCAAAGCTCAAGAAAGATGGACACAAGAAGAAAGATAACTTCAAGACGATTCAAGAAATACAAGAAGAAGGCAATGGCAGCCGCATGGGAAAACAACAGCGACTCAGACAGTGGGTCAAGCTCAACCAGTGATGAAGAAGAAGCCAACTTGGCCTTCATGGCAAATACAGATGACAAGGTAACATCTGATTCCTCCTTCGATTCCTGCAATGATTCTGATTCTGATAATTTAGAGGATGCATTCAATGAACTATATGATAAATATAGAGATGTATCTAAATTATTGAAAGTCAGGAAGAAAAACATTACGTGGTTAGAAAATACAAACTCAGATCTAAAATCTGAAAATGAGCAACTAGAAAAACAGTTAACTGAACGTAAAAGAAGAAATGAGTTATTATGTGAAGATCTAAAGGATAAGAATGAACAAATAATTAAGTTGGAAAAACAGGCAGGCACAAATGAACTAAAAACAGAAATAAAATCATTAACAGATGAAAATATACAGTTGTCTAGCACATTAGACAAATTCATTAATGGTAAAAACTCCCTAATATTAAAAGGTGCCAGAAGATCAGGTAAGAAGAAGAATGGATTAGGATATACACCCCCAGACAATGAAGAAACCATAGTTTATCCTAAAATATATCCAACGCCTAAATTTGTACCTGAACAAGACACTGCATACAAGGCAGATTTCAATATAGAAAAAATAACAAATTTATCCTGCTGCAGTCACTGTAACAAGTTAGGACATATCATAACCACATGCCCAACAAGACATAAGAAATGGATAATTAAAGGTAAACTCAATGATACTAACCAATCAGGACCCAAAAGAACTTGGGTACCTAAAACTTGATGTTTTTATTTCAGGGTAACACTCGAGCATCCAAATGGTATTTGGACAGTGGGTGCTCAAGGCACATGTCAGGGAATCGGAAGCTATTCACCCATCTCCAAGCTGAAGAAGGAACAGTTACCTATGGAGACAATGGGAAAGGCACAGTAATTGGCAGTGGTTCTGTGAGCAACAAAGGAAAAATAGTCATTGAAGATGTATTGCTTGTCAAAGGGCTGAAGCACAATCTCATCAGCATTAGCCAGCTTTGTGACAGAGGTCACCAGATTCAATTTCAAGAATCAAAGTGCAGCATATTGAAGGAAGGAGCAATAATTTTCGAAGCCAATAGAGAAAAGAACCTGTATGCACTCCAGCTTGAAGAACTCAAGGATCAGGATGTCTGTTTGGCAGCAAACAAGGATCAATCAACTGAACTGTGGCACAGAAGACTAGGACATTGTAGCATAGATGGTATGAGAAAATTGTTAAAGAAAAATCTTATGGAAGGTCTGCCAAAGGTCAGCACAAAATTGGATGGCGTCTGCAGACCTTGTGTCAAAGGAAAGCATGTTAAGAGGTCCTTCAAGTCAAAGACTGTGGTAACAACCTCAAACCCTTAGAACTCCTTCATATGGATTTATTTGGGCCAATAACCACCAGGAGGAAAGAATTTTGGTTTTGTTATTGTTGATGATTATTCCAGATTCACTTGGAGCACAAGATGATACATTTAAAAGCTTTGTAAGCTTCAGCAAGAAAGTTCAGAAGACAAGAAATTTTGCATTATTGGAATCTGGTCAGATCATGGAGGAGAATTTCAAAATGAAAAGATTTGATTCACTTGGGTTTCCTTCTTGGAGCACAAAGATGATACATTTAAAAGCTTTGTAAGCTTCAGCAAGAAAGTTCAGAAAGACAAGAAATTTTGCATTATTGGAATCTGGTCAGATCATGGAGGAGAATTTCAAAATGAAAGATTTGCTAAATTCTGTGATGACCAAGGGATCGAGCACAACTTCTCAGCACCAAGGACACCACAGCAAAATGGAATTGCTGAGAGAAAGAATAGAACTCTATGGATATGGCAAGAACAATGCTTCGGAATATGATCTGCCAAGGTTTTGGGCTGAAGCAGTCAACACAGCAAGCTACATTATCAACAGAGTAATGATCAGGCCAATCCTAAAGAAGATTGCATATAAACTGTTCAAAGGAAAGAAACCAAAGATCAGTCACTTCAGGACGTTTGGATGTCCTTGCTTCATCCACAACAATGGAAAAAGAGACATTGGTAAGTTGGATGCCACATCAGATGAAGGCATCTTCAGGGGGGACACCTCTAAACCCAAAGGCTATAGAGTATTTAATAAACGCACTTTATTAATTGAACAGTCTGTACATATTATTTTCGATGAAACTAACCCTTCTTTAAGAAAGAAAGAAGATAGTGATAATGATGATACATATGAACTGTCCAAGAAACTAAGGAATACATCAATTGAGAATAAGGATGATCCACCTCTGGAAGACATGCAACAAAAGAAATTACACATGAAAATCTTCCAAAGGAGTGGAGATACAAGAAAGATCATCCACCTGAGAATATCATTGGTGATCCATCTGTTGGGGTAAGAACAAGAGGTAACATGATACCTTGTGATTATTAGCATTTGTTTCTCAAATAGAGCCAAGGACAGTCAATGAAGCTCTTGGTGATGAATCTTGGATCTTGGCCATGCAAGATGAACTATATCAGTTCAAGAGAAACCAAGTATGGTCACTTGTTCCTAGACCATCAGACCATCCAGTTATTGGCACCAAATGGGTGTTCAGAAACAAATTGGATGAGACTGGTGTAATCTTGAGAAACAAGGCCAGATTGGTGGCTCAAGGCTATTCCCAAGAAGAAGGCATAAATTTCGATGAAACCTATGCACCTGTAGCTAGACTTGAGGCTATTAGAATATTACTTGCATATGCATCAGCATTAGACTTAAAACTATTTCAAATGGATGTCAAATCTGCATTCTTAAATGGTTTTATAAAAGAGGAAGTTTATGTGGAACAACCCCCGTGTTTTGATGACACAGAATTTCCTAATCGTGTTTTCAAACTTCATAAAGCTTTATATGGATTAAAGCAAGCACCTAGAGCCTGGTATGAAAGGCTTAGTTCTTTTCTTCTAAACCATGGTTTCAGTAGAGGTCAAGTAGATAGCACTCTATTTGTAAAATCAAAAGTTAAAAGCATACTACTTGTACAGATTTATGTAGATGATATTATCTTTAGATCTACTGATGAATCCCTTTGCAAGTATTTTGAAAAGTTGATGTAGGGAGAATTTGAGATGAGCATGATGGGAGAGCTCAATTATTTTCTTGGACTACAAATCAAGCAAGGAAAAGAAGGAACTCACATCTGCCAAGTAAAGTACACAAAAGAACTCTTGAAGAAATTTGGATTCGATAATGCCAAGCCACTGTCAACACCAATGAGTACATCAACAAGGATGGACAGTGACAAAGATGGTAAGAAAGTAGATCAAAAGGTCTACAGAGGTATGATAGGTTCACTGCTTTATTTAACAGCTAGTAGACCCGATATTCTATTTAGTGTATGCATGTGTGCTAGGTATCAAGCAGATCTTAAAGAATCACATTTTATCTCTGTGAAAAGAATATTTAGATATTTAGCTAGAAGTCATGATTTAGGTCTGTGGTATCCAAAATCTTGTGAAATTAATTTAGTAGGTTACTCTGATGCTAACTATGCTGGATGCAAAGTAGATAGAAAAAGCACCAGTGGTTGTTGTCAATTTCTTGCAGGGTGTTTGATATCCTGGTCTTCAAAGAAATAAAATTCAGTGGCACTGTCTACAGCTGAAGCTGAGTACGTGGCTGCTGGAAGTTGCTGTACACAACTCCTATGGATAAAGCAACAACTTGAAGATTTTGGATTAAATATCAAATCGATTCCACTATTGTGTGACAACACCAGTGCTATCAATCTCACCAAAAATCCAGTCCAACATTCAAGGACCAAGCATATTGAGGTTAGATATCATTTCATTCGTGATCATGTTGCAAATGGTAATATTGAAATATTCTTTATTGATACAAACGGTCAGTTAGCAGACATTTTCACAAAAGCCTTACCTGAAGAGAGATTCACATCTCTTAGAAGGAATTGGGCATGTGTAATTTGTGAAGAAAAAAATTTCTGTTTAAAACTACATATAAATTTTCAGAATTAAGTAAATTTTTCTCTCCATGGATTTAAGCAAAAGAAATTCAAATTATCTTTCCTGGCCGCTCTTTTATTAAAATCTGTTTGAATAGTCAAACTCTTTTGTCGCTTTCTACCGCCTTTTGGTGCCTCACTTTCCACACAGCATTTATTTAATTACAAAAATCGATGTGGGAACGTTTCATCTCCCATCTTCTATCTTTTTCCCTCTTTCGTCTGGTTGCCTAAGCCGATGCCCTAACGATTCGGACATCGACTCTCTGCAAGTTTGAAGCTCTTCTCTCCTTCCCGCGACAAATTTCTTGAGGGATTTCACTCATTCTTCCTTCTCAACCCTCCAGAAACCCTGTTCACCTGATTCCATGGCCGCATCTGTCATCACCGGAAGTATTGGGGGGTACGGCGCTGATTTCCTTACTTCTGAGCAGTAGGAGAGGTTCACGTTTGTGAATACCAATGTTTGTGGGAACAAGGCAGTGGATGTAGTTGATCTCGAGAAGAACGGCATGCACAGTATAGTGGCAGCAATGTGCAGGATGCAATGGATGGGAATCACCACCTTCTCAGAGGTAAGCTATCCAGACCTCGTGAAGGCCTTTTATGTATGTTTAAGAACAGAGGAAGACGGGTCCCTGGTTTCATCTGTCAAGGGAACCCAGATTAAAATAGATCATGAGTTATTGCATCTGCTGTTTGGAGTGAAGACATCTGGGCACAGTGGGGTTTACACCGTGGACGCCCAAGCTAAAGGTCTTGGCATTATAGGACCAGGATTCAAACTGAGAGATGGGAAAATAGATATCAATCAAATGAATGCTTTCAACCGTCTCCTTCACTTTATAGTCTGTCAGATAATCGCTCCCAGAAGTGCAACATTTTCAACCTGTACAAAGGCAGATTCAGATATGATGTTCTGGGTCATACAGAACAAGGAGATAAACATGGCCGCTGTAATGTTAGAAAGGATGAAATTTGCTAGTGATCAGATTTGGGATACCAAGAGCAAGCTCAATGTTTCTCTGCCCTATGCTCACCTGCTTACCAAGATTTTCAAGTTTTTTGGTATTGATTTGTCAAGAGCAGTCGTTGAAAAGATGGGCCAAGCTATTAGGTCCAGAAATATAAGGAAAAGTGGTTTCTCAGTTGTAAATGGCGTTTGGTCTAAGACCTCCATGGCTGAGGGAGAGGCCATTATGGAAGAAGTTCAGGAAGTTCAGGAAGAAGTGCAAGCAGCAATCGCAGAACCAGCAGCTGTAGCCCCAACTGTGCCAGAGCAAGAAGAATTAGCATCTGCAGCAACCCCTGTCTTGGAATCAGTAGCAGAAGAGTTAGCAGCAGCTGTAGACTCTCAATTTGTAGAAGAATTTCCAGAATAATCAGCAAGAATAGCTGTGGAGAGTTCTAATGAAAGAATTGAGGACATCTCTCCTGAGGAAATTATCCCCTTTGTGTCTACAACAGCAGACCATCTACCCACCTCTATTGTAGCCTCTATACTTAGAGGGGTAGTGGACTCTATTCTCTCCACCCCAGTCACTTCAGAGACTGGTGGTTGTTCCGTAGAGGAAGTTGTGGCATCTGGCCACATTGCAGAATCTGTAGCAGCTGCACCAGTTTAGGAGGAGTAATCAGGTGCTCCAGAAGATGTCTTGATGGAGGAAGCTCCTATTCAGGGGGAGCAGCCTTGTGAAAGACAAGAGGTCACAAAAGAAGCAACACACACTGATATGCCTATGGGCAGTGTGCCTGCTGAAGGAATCTTTGCCAGTTCACAGGGTGATGGCACTCAGGGGGAGGAACATGACAATCCCCCAGGTAATGATGCTAGAGATGGGGAGACAGCCAGCTCCTCAGAATCAGATGATGATCAGCAGCCTCCAGCTTCAGAGGCAAGGGAGAAAGGAAAAGAAGTGGTTTCCGATGTTCCACTCTTAGCAGATACTCCTTTTGAGAGGCAGGTGAAACAAAAAATAGTCATAAATTTGAAGCCTGTTATTGAGAGATTGGATGTTCAAGGTACAATCTTATGCTCTCTCCAATCAGATGTAAATTCCATTTTCATGAGCCAAGCTTCATCTTCCAAGGAGATTTCAAGTATCAGAAATGCCATGAAATGATTCAACAACGAGATGGGCAGCATGAAGACAATGCTCTCTGAGATTCTGAAGGTGGTTGGAGCTCAAGTTACTCCTCCTCATCCACCTCCTGCAACTCAAGTTCCAGAATTAGGGCCATCAGGGTCATCAGTTCCAATGTCCGGACCGTCAGCAGCAGCAGCAGCAGAGGCAGAGGTCAATGAGCAAGGGTCTTCTGGGCCAGCTGAGCAGGATAAAGGGCCTCTAAGGCCTGCTGAGAAGGTGTCAGGGCCATCAGGGCCATTGGAGTTTGAACCTGTGCAGAATTTGGCTGAAGAAGCAGTTTTGGTTCCTGAGCCTCCAGCTCCCACTTCTTCCCAAACACCAGTTCCTCAATCCCCACCTTCATCCTCCACTGCACCTCCTGCCCCACAGACTTTCAAGAAACCTCAACCTAGACCCATCTCCTCACCAACACCCTTTCCCTCTCAATCCACCTCCTCTCCTGCCTCATCTCCTATTTCTTCCACCATTGTTTCACCTCTACCAACCTCTCCACCTGAGCTTCCACCAGCATCCTCTTCTGTAGGGCCCTCTTCTTCTGGCCCTTCTACATCAGACACTTTTACTCTTCCTACTGTAACTCTTGACTCTATTTTCAATCCACCTACACCTCCCTCCTTCATTACCATTATTCCTGAGGGTGCCCAACTCACACATGTGAAAATCCAGGATATCAAGGATGAATTTGAAGTAGCAATACTTCGTTCAGTCCTGGCTGTTGGAACCCACACTCACAGGACAGGCTCTTCTAGTCCTATCTCTAAAAAGAGGAGACTCACCTCCGCTCATCTTGTCTCTTCTGAAACTTGCTATCCTCCCCTGTGGTTTTCCCTCTCTATCTCCAACAAGCAGAAACCTATCTATGAAGAATATCTCCAAAAGGTAGTTTTTGCCCACATTTTTTGCCTTTCTTTCCAAAATCCTTCTGAACATCTCACCACTATCTTTTCTTATACCCATCTCTCTAAGGCTCATCAGTCCAAAGTCTTCTCCATGACTGAAGCCAAAACTGAAGAGCAGTGGGCTCGGAGCCATAAAGATATGTACAGTCAATTCCGTCGAGCTCAAGCTGCCAGATTTCCCCCTAGGGAAGCTCCTCTTCCCCTTTCTGAATGGTTCCAGATCCACCATAAAAATCTGTTTGGCCCCTTCATTCAGAAAGAGATCAAATTTATCCGGCAGTATCAAATGTATAGTAACTACTGCTATGTACATCGCCTCCCAGAATCTCAGTTGGGTCAATTTCGTGCAGCCATCAAGGCCCTCAGTTCAAGCACAGCTCATACTGAGTCCCTTCAGGTTGATTTTGCCACCTTGGTTATTCCTAATATAGTGTTCCTTCCCCCTCTCCATGCCTTGATTATGGAATCTTCTGTGGGAACACTTATCTTTGAGCGAGCTGCAAGGGTAATGGCCAGATTATTTGTGCAAGATGGCCGTGACTTATCCTTCCCCAGATTTGTCTTTAGGCAGTATCTTCAGGGCATATCAAGGCAGATGTTCTGGCCCCTATTCTCTCTGAATGCGAGCGGTTGTCTCCTGAAGAGTGGCAGAAGCTTTATCCGTTGTCTGCTCAGCAGCTCAGCGATCTAAATGCCTCTCAGGCCAGTTCAAATCAACCTCTCTTGTCTCCTGGTGAATTTTTGGATGCCAACTCTCTTCACCTCATCAGGGACTCCTATCTGACCTGGGTCGAAAGATACAAGGTTTTCTATGCTTTAAAGCAAGAGCTTAGGTCGCTTAAGATTGACCATCCCCTCAAGCTTGAAGCTTTCCTTCGGTTTGCCAGCTTTGGGTCCTTCTTAACTTACAAATTAGCCCTGGGCCGTGTTAAGTATGGGGACTTCATTTCAGATCAAAGACAGCTTCATATCAAAAGGATGGCTCCCACTATGGGACCCTCCTATCAAATTGACTTTGGGGCCTTTCAACCCTTCTTTGAAGAGCAGGAACGCCAGGCAATCCCTGTACTCAAGCATTTTGGCTCCTTGTTATCCCCTGCTTATTACTTATCTGTAAATCCTAAAAACTCATAAATATATGTCGGTTGTCTACCCTTCCATCTTTTCTCTTCATTCTTTGTCTCGTTTTGGCTCCTTGTTATCCCCTGCTTATTACTTATCTGTAAATCCTCAAAACTCATAAATATATGTCGGTTGTCTACCCTTCCATCTTTTCTCTTCATTCTTTGTCTCAGATTATCTTTTTGCTTAATGACAAAAAGGGGGAGAAAAATACTTAGCATGTCTACATTTAGATTCTTTATCCATGCTTATTGTTAAATTTTGTCATCACCAAAAAGGGGGAGATTGATGATCAGTCTGTCCCCATGTAATTCTAATTACCTATTTATTTTTATTATTTTTGGTAATTAACAAAATTTCTTCAATAATTTCTAACATATATTCATAAGTCTTAAATAACAGGAAATATACCAAGGTCACACAACCAATGTTGGTAAGTATTACCTCTCTGAAGTTTTTATCTTGTCAAGATCATATTTCTCTAAGTTCACATCGACTTCTGTCGAAAGTCACAACGACTTCTTTTAGTGCTATAACGATTTGAATTCATAAAGATTTCTTAAGTGTCTGAACAACTTCTTTACTGTAACATCGTTTGATTACAAATAAATCGTTCTCACAACGATTCTATAAGTCATCGCAACGATTTCTTCAGAACTCATAACGACTTGCTCGCCGTAAGGATTTCTTAAGTTATCATAACGATTTCTTCAGAACTCACAACGACTTGCTCGCCGTAACGATTTCTTAAGTTATCATAACGATTTCTTTAGAATTCGTAACGACTTGCTCGCCGTAACGATTTCTTAAGTTATCATAATGATTTCTTCAGAACTCATAACGACTTGCTCGCCGTAACGATTTCTTTAGAACTCATAACGATTTGCTTCGCGCAACGATTTCTTTAGAGCTCATAACGATTTGCTTCGGGCAATGATTTCTCTAGAGCTCATAACGATTTACTTCGCGCAACGATTTCTTTAGAGCTCATAACGATTTGCTTCGCGCAACGATTTCTCTAGAGCTCATAACGATTTGCTTCGCGCAACGATTTCTTTAGAACTCATAACGATTTGCTTCGCGCAACGATTTCTTTAAAGTTCATAACGACTTGTTAAGTGACTATAACGTTTTGAATACAACGATTTACTCTTTATAATGACTTGTTGGTATTCATAACGATTTCATAAGTCATATAGACAACAACTTTATAGTTTATATCGACTTGATATTTATCTTATCTCTTAAAGCGTTGAATAGTCAAACACTTACTTATCTGTCTGACTGCTGTGCATTTAATGAAGACAAAACGTATCTCTGCATGCATGCAGATGATATCTTTTCATTATCGTGCATATTCTGTCAACATCTTTTAGAATAAACTATTTGGCATTGCTATTTTGGTGAATACTCATATCAACGTTTACTGACAACGAAAGACAGCCTAGCTGTCTACTGTTCAAGCATTTAATTTGTGCAGGGTCCTAAAGACATTCTGTCATACAACGTTGGACCATATAGACACCAGAAGACATTATCTCTTTACGTGCTCAAATGGATAAAAGATTGTTGAAGCTTCCAAATATCAAGCAGTCTAACGTCTACCATTCTAAGAGACAACGGTTACTTCAACGGCCGGATTTCAAAAGAAGATAAATACAAGACAGAAGAGAAGAATGCAAGTAATGAAGTGGAGAACAAGCATCTCACATTTACAAGCATTCAAATTCTTCTGCAAGAAGTCCAGAGCCAAGAATCTCGTTCCCCATCTTCTTTAGCTCTTTGCTCTCTGTGCTGTAATAGAATTTCTAAGAGAGCCCGTGTAGTTCTGAGAGTGTGCCTTGTTTAGATCTCTTGCTCTCAGTGCTTTCTGCTTCAGATCTTGGCTTGTAAAAGCTTGATCTAGGGGCTTGAATTCATTCTACTCTCTTTGTTGTGTTTCCCTTCGTGTGTGAAGGAAGACCTGGTGGGATCCAGGGTGTTGTTTCCCTTCTGTTGTGAAGGAAGACCTGGTGGGGTATCCAGGGTGGTGTAATTCCCTTCGTGTGAAGGAAGACCAGCTGAGCTGGGTGTTGTAGTGTCCATAGGGGGACTGTACCCTAGTTAATGAAATCCTGAGTTGTTGCTCAGGGACTGGACGTAGGACTCCTATGGAAAGGAGGTCCGAACCAGGATAATTCCTTGTGTTGTGTGATTGATTCCTTGTGGGTTTGTTGTTCATACTAACCGTTACTAACCAACATCGAAGATTGTTTTTGTGTATGTTTTTACGTACAGGTGTCACCTAGATAGATTTTTTACAGACCCATTCACCCCCCCCTCTGGGCTTGTCAACTGGGCAACAACCAGCATAGGGTCGCATCTGCTCGCACGCGCCCCCAGCCCCGCGCTCAACCACCTGTCGAGCACGCTCAGCCGCGTCTGCATCTCGCCCTAGCACCCACACCCAGCCTCCCTCGCGCGCACGCCCCACGTAGGCTACTGTCTCTGCACCCGCACTGTTGCATGCTACTGTAGCGCTACAGTAGCACTATAGTAGCGTCCTTCCTTCTCTCTCTCCTCTCTTCTGTTCTCTCTCTTCTTTCTCCCTCTTCTCTCTCTTCTCTATCGTTCTCTCTCTCCTCTCTTCTCATCCTTTTCTCTCTCTATCTCTCCTCTCTCTCTCTCTTGTTCTCTCTCCTTTCTCTCTTGATTTTCTATTTTTTTATTGTAACTGTTCGTTTATTTTGTTTTAGTATAAAGCACTTCTTTGTAAACCCTTTTGTTTGTTAGTAGAATTAATTTTTAAATCTTATCAATTTAGTTTCTTCTTATCTTTCTATCTCTCTTCTTATTTCTCCACTTAGATTAGATTTATTGGTTGATCAAATTAATCTTAGGAGTTAGTTCTAAAATTCTCAACACACTTTTCTAATCTAAAACTCAAGATTTTCAAAGTTAAAAATCTACTTCTCCGTGGGATCGACTCGGCTCTCACCACTTAACTATTGTCAAAATATTAAGTGTAGGCCGATTAATTTAAGATTGGTATCCACATGTTTAACGACGCATTTGTGGGCTATCAAATTTTGGAGCCGTTGTCGGGAATTTAGATTTATAGTTTTGATAATCTTGGTTTCTTTTGTATATATTCATACTAATGTTTTCTTTCTTTTTGTAGGTGTCAAATAAAAATTAGAAAAAAACATGAAAATTGTATTAAAAAAATGTCCAAAAAAATGTCATTGAAAGCAAAATATGTAGGTAAAAAGTACTGTTGTGAAAAAAAATCTCAAAAATTGCACACAAAAAAATCAAAGAAAGATAAGTTGAGGTAAATTTCCTTCTCTCTCACACCCTTTCTATTTACTTTCATTTCCAAAAAAGAACGAGGGATTGTGTTGGACGTAAGTACCATTAAAACCCTCTTGATTTAGTTTCCTTTTCTTAGTTCTTATATTTAGATAATTAAAAAAAAAGAAAAAAAATCTCTCTTGTGGTAGTTAGATACATTATTTAAAAAAAAAAACATCACTTGCACCAAATAAAAAGATGTCATTTCAAGATTAGAAACTTCCATCTTTAGGACATGAATCATTTAGACTTTCATCTTTAGGTGTTTTTTATTTTGAAAAGTTTTCTTTCTTGTCGAAGATTGCCAGAGGTAAGGTGAAAATCTTAACTTTCTAAAAAGCATGATCATGCATTGCCATGCTTGTATAGAACCCCTTGCTTGATTTTGTGGTGTGCACATCATTTCTAAAACATCTTAAGGGCAAGCCCATTAATAAGATAAAGTGGAGATTTCATCACCTTTCCTTGCCCCAAAAATAACCACCTTTGCACTCACTAACCCAAGCCTAATAAAAGAAAGTAGAAACTTGACCTAGGGTTAGCTCTGAGACTTAGACCCACTTGGGCCCACTATCAAGTTTGGAGACTGGTGTCTAAGGCTAAAGATTCATAGGCAAACGCCTAAGTGGACAAGTGATTACTTAATTAGGTCTCTGCGAGAGCAAGGGGAACCTCCCACTTTCCCACCTCTTACTTGGCCAGTTAATGGGCTTGAGAGTGGATTTAAGTTGGGCCTCAGTTGATTAGTGAGAAATCAAATATTTATGTCCCAGGGAACCATAGGTGTCATAGGATTAATTGTTTGCTAACTTATTTGAAAAAAAAAATCGTTCAATAATAACAAAAAATATATCAAAAAAATAAAAGAAAAAAATGGGATTTATGTGGGTTGATAATGATGAACATGAAATGGGCACATCAATTGGACAAATTAGATCAATGCAAATGGAGCAAACAACCTGACCCACCTTATTCATCAACCCCTACTTACCAGTCCAATGGCTTCAAATGGACTCAAGCCCATCAGATTCATGGTCATGATCACCCAATTACAGTTCATATGCATGATTCAAGGTCGAGGAACTTTATTGACCCACTTCACACCTTATCTCCATCCTCTCAGACCCATAGTACCAAGTGGGTTGACCATGCCCATTATGCTAATGAGTATCCCATTCCAAGCCAATAGCCATCTCTCAACCAGGATGGATCAAGCCCCAATTGCACAAGAGTTCTCCACACCCACTCCCTATCCAAAAGTTGAACTGGGTGTCCCTCCTGAAAATTTGAGTTTGTTTTACCGAGATCTACAAGGAGAGGTTCAAGGACCCTTTCTAGGTAGTGAAATCATATAATGGTTTGATCAAGGGTTCTATGGTACTGATTTTCCCGTGTGTTTATCAAATGCTCCTGACGACACAACTTTCCAACAACTTGGGGAAGTAATGCCGTATTTGACACTTCGCGATCGACCTAGTCTAGTCCAAGTCCAAAGCCCTCCTATTCAAACTTCTCATAATTGGGCTTCACATTCCAACAATTCTTCTCATCAAGTCCAATGTGGAAGGCATCCCATACACTCTCAATCACCTTACCATCAGTCTGAGTGTCTTCTAAATTTCTATTCATCCCACCTTGGTTTTCAGCTCACCTACATATCTCCTATACAAACAGCTCTCAAGGATGAGATGCTTAATCAATTGGAATAGACCATCCTGGCTCAAAATCAATCCATTTCCGAGATGACAGCACAACTAAGATAGCTTTCTAAAGCCACCATTCACATGGAAATGAAAATGGGCCAATTGTCTAGTTACTCTAATATAATTTCTGAAAATCCTTCACTTGGCTTCGACCATGTAAGCCCATGTGGTCAACTTGAGATTCTCCATCCTAAAGACACTCGTATCATTGTTGGCCCAAATAATGGGGGGAGTATTGAGGATTCGTATCAAGGGGCTGATAAAGTTGACTTCAGCCATGATATCAAACTAGAGGAACAACCCAAACCCAATTCTACCTTTGAGATGGGTTGTGTTGAGTATGTTAACCTTAAGTTGGGGGGAAGAAAAGGAAATGGACAAGCCAAATGATGATCCAATTACACTATTTTTCTTTCTTGAGTTTGAGGTGATCGTAACCCAAGTGAGGGATGAAGAAAAGGTCTTCTTCCTTGGGGGTTCGGCTATCTGCGATATATTCAGATTCGCTTACTTTGGTTACTTCTTTGAAGCACCATACTTGTTATTCTTGGTCGACGTTAAGATGGTGGCGTGTGATTCTTAAGCACATGCATGACCAGGCCACTAGTGTATAACATGTCTACAGGGAGGCCAATCAAGTTGCCGATGGGTTGGCTAATCACGTGGTTATCACCATGTGCAACAATGTTTTTTGGCGGGCTGATATTCCTCTTTCTTGTAGAGGGGCGGCTGTTCTAGATAGATCAGGCCTTAGGAGTGTTAGAATGGGCTGAACTGCCTCTGCTTTATCTTTTCTTCAGGAGTTTTGACAGGGGTATGCCCCAGTGTTTTTGTACTAGCAGTTTTATTATTAAATATATAAGGCACAGTGTTCGCACCAGGGGAGTGAGAACATTACTCCTTTCTGGGGAGTAGTGCACTTAGCTGGTTGCTGACTCTGTGACCTCTTTTATCTTTAAAAAAAAAAAAAAGAGGGACGAAGAAAAGATGGGTGTAGAGATGGAATTGAGTGAAGTTGTCAACCATTCTTCCTAGTTAAGAGAGGAGTTGGAGATTGTGTCTGAAATTAACTCTGACTCGCATCTATTGATTTAGGGGAGGATGTGGATCTTTTACCTTTCCCTAACCTCAGCAAATCTAATATCACCTTGGAGATACTGCCACTAGCTGATTGGTCAACTCCATTTGAGGCTTTTAAGCAATCTTGTGTTGATGATCATATCCATTTCATTCCAGATCATTCTATTATCTTTGACACAATTCATTCTATGGAGTTCAAGCAATCCTCTGAGCATTCAACCTAATTTGACCCCAACATCACGAAAGAGGAACTAAAAATGGAAGTTGTGGGTGAAATAGTGGAAATAATAAAATTCAAATTGAAGTGCTTACATACAAAGACCTCAATAAGGAAAAGATTTTTATTGTAATTGATGATACAAATGTCAACATCACAAATGAGGGGGAAAGTAAAGTCCGTATTGATGTGTTCAACACATATAAAGGTCTTAAGTGTACAAATGAATATTTCTTAATTGAAGATATGATCTTGAATGCCCCAATTTCTCTATCATTTACTGATCTGCAGGGTACGTTTGGACCACTTGACCTACCATGGTTGGTGATGCCTTACAAAGCAACAATTTGGCGTCAATTGTGTAACGACCCGACCTCCCGGACCCTGTCAGGGCCCGAAGTTCGCGTCGCCACCCACGGATCCGAAGATCCGGAAGGGTTAGAAGAATTAGTCTAGTGAGATATGTACTGAATTCAAATAACTATAATAATCTGTACATTATACAAAAGGGTTGTACAACGTGTCCCAAGCAAAAGCACAGGTACGAGAGAAAAGGTGCAGTCCTTAAGGGGCATACCCCGAGGACTTGCAAAACACAACTCTCAGCTCACTCGGGTACAAGAGCTCACAACACTCGCTCTCACTGCTGCTGACAACACACGGTGCCACGACCGCCTACGCAACCCGTCCGACACCGAGCTCCTACGATGACGAGCCCCTAGCTGAAGGAAGTAGGGGGGTGAGCCTCGCGAACAAGGCCCAGTAGGGATTACCAATCCCTCACCGGCTAGAGCAGCAGGAACTCCGAAAACATGAAACTACACTAGAAAGCTGTAAAGCGAGTAACACCTACAGCAGGGTACTACTAAGCAGTGGAAGAGAACATCGCAACGCCACGACCACCAACCGAGGTCGGGCAACACACACGACTCCCGCAGAAACTAACAGAGTCGGGCACAAAACGGAAGCAGTGCTCAGCACACCTGCCGAGACCACGGAACAACCAAGTGAGAACAACGTCTCACCGCAAGCACGGCAACCTCAGACCTCTACAAGGTTGAGGGCGCACAAGCAGAACCACCCCGGACCATGGACACGCCACCAGATCGGGGAGCCACACACGCCGGTGCCATCACGGGTTGGCACCTAAGAACGGGACCACAGAACCAAGAGAACACCGAAGCGGGAATCACCAGAAGCACGGGTCTGCCCAAGGCCAGACCAACGACACCCACGGAAACTAGGCACAGCCAGGCTATAACCGTCGTGCAAGCTCGGGCAATGAGGAACACTTGGAACGTCGTGAGGAAAATGCCATCACAACAACAGCAACCAAGCCACCGCTGCTAGCAGCCAAGAAGGGGACACGCTGTCCACACGCTCTGCTCGCTAGCCTAGCTCCCGCCTCCGCCCCCGCTCAAGGGCGAGACAGAGCCACCACAGAACACACAACACACGCAACACCGCAGCCTGGCCAAGCTACGGCCTCACGCCTGACACCACTACGTGGCTCCGGAACCAACGCAGAGAGAGGCAGTGAGACAAAGGACTGTTTGGTTTGCGCCAGGAAAGCACTCCGAACCCCTTGGCGTCCCAGACCCAGACAAGAGAGCTCTACAAACGACTCAGCGCCGCTGTCCAAACCTCATTTTCCCCTCAGCTCAGAGTCCGCTCACGTGGGCTGCCAACTCGAGCACACTCGTAGCCCGGATACCTCCCTCAACGGGCTCCCGAGGATGGGGGTCCCAAGAAACGGAGACAACCTCTGAACGGGACAAGCCCTCAAGTGCCAAGCACCGGGCAAACAGGCGGGGCAGCACAACAAGAACCACGCCGAACTGCTGGCTTGTAGCACACGACAAGCCCAGCAAGCGAGAGGCGCGCACGAACCCTCAAAAGGGTCGTCGGCCAACTAAGGCACGCACGAACGGCTAAAACCTCAGACAACAACAGACAGTACGGAAAACCCGTCGCTCCGCTAATAATCGATTGACCGCCAGTCAATCGATTATTAGACAGACGCGACCGTCCTGGCACCGACGCCAGAACACGGCCACGAAGGTGTCACCATCAGTCACTGAACGCAGGGAGGTAACCAGCCGCGTTCCCTACCAGAAGGTCCTAAGGGCAAGGCCTGCCCTGGGGCACACGCTGACACACAACCAGGAACGGAAACACCCGAGGCGCCCTCAGGCACTGTCGCGACCCCCAAAGCCGCCGCGTCACCATCGCGACGAGAGAGAGCACCGCGACAGCCTGACGCGACGGGGCGGCGCGTCGCGACAGAAAACACTATCGCGACGGGAAACTAGGTCGCGATAGCGATCCTTATCGTGGTCGCCCAGTGCGTCGCGATAAGGTCGCGCCCGACCGGGGCGACGCCTCTACTGATGTCGCAGCGCGTCGCACGGCCACGACATCAGCCGGGAGGCAGACCACCGGGATCCTCAATCCCGGGGCCGCCCACGAGCTACACACAAGCGCACAAGGGGTAGGGGAGCATGGGGAAAACAGTAAAACTAACTACTGACCATGAGGAGCTCCCGATCCACCCGGATCGAGAAGAGTTCAAGCGATCCCTACCTTTTACGAAGAACGAACCCACGAGGGGCCCTTCACGACGGTTGGCCACCTCCTCCTCGCTCCACGCACGCCGCTCCGCCACTCCGCACGAGCCGCCGGCCTCCACCACGCCCGATCGC
This sequence comes from Colocasia esculenta, assembly GCA_014218235.1. Lineage (NCBI taxonomy): Eukaryota > Viridiplantae > Streptophyta > Magnoliopsida > Alismatales > Araceae > Colocasia > Colocasia esculenta. The sequence continues at coordinate 169,580,082 of CM024755.1, forward strand.
CGGAGGAGAGCCTCCCCACCGCCGGAGGAGAGGGAGAGGGGAGAAAGAGGGAAAAAGGGAAAGGGGTAGCCGGCCTGCGCCTTAAGCGCCCGGCACCCAGAACGCGACGGACCGCCCCGTCGCGTTACGGACCTTAACGCGACGGGTCCGCCGACTGCGACCAGAACGCGCCCCCCACGGGCGCCACGACAGCCCGACAAGCCGTACTGACACACCTGCCACCCTGACAGGCGTCAGACGACCGGGACAGCGCAACACGACAAAACACTGTCGCGACGAAGCGCCAGACCGCGACAGGAACGCGACCCACAGACGCGCCGCGACATGGATGACTGTCGCATCGGGCATCCCCGACGCGACACGGGTCATCCAAGACACCGGAAGGAACGCCGGGAAGCCGGGTCTTACAAATTAATTGGAGGTGTTACATGAGCCTGTTACCTCCATGTGTCTGGCTGAAGACATTAAACTTAACGCTTGTTGGGAGGAAACCCAATATTTTTAGGAACTATCACTTTTGTTGATTTTGTTGTTTTCTTTTATGTGTTTTAGGTGTTTGGAGTCTCACCGCCCTTGGATGTGTCTTGAAAATAGCTTGTTCTATTGAAAATGCCAGGTTGTATCTCTCATTTCTTAACTTCTGTTGGCTATATTCTATTTCATATCTTTTATGCCATTGAGGACAATGTCATTCAAGTTGGGTGGAGAGTCATATTGAAAATAAATTTCAAATTTTCCCCTAACATTGTGCTTCATGCTTCATATTTCATGAAAGAATTTTTTTTCTAATTTGATTCAGTGTGTGTACTTGTAAAAGTGGTGAGTTGAAGGGCTGAATTAACTAGTTATATTTTTAGCATCTTCCTCGGAATGCATTTGAAATTTCATCAACACAAGAAAATATTAATAGGAGCTATTCATATGGATTATGAGAGTTTTACCTAACACTCAAGTTGATTGATTGATATTCTACACTCCTATTGAAGACCAATCATGGGGAAAAAGCTACCTACCTACAAATAAATGTGAAAATGTGTGTGTATGTGTATATATATATATATATATATATATATATATATAATGAGAGTAGTAGCGAAATAATATGGAAAATGTCCCAGATCTTAATAATCGGGCCTGCTACTCCTAAGGCAAGAGTTGAGGCTCGCATCAAACAGTGAAGGAAAGTGCAGCACCATGTACTTGAAAAGAAAAGAAAAAAAAATGAAAAAGAGAACTAGGTAGAGTGAAAGCTACCTGTAATTCGAAGATCGAATTTAAGGAGTGTAGAGTTGATATCATCCTTGAGTGATAGGGTTTTTTTTTTTTTTGGAAAAATGTGCCCAGCAGAGTCAGCGACCGGTCGAGTGCATCCCACCCTAGCAGGGTGAAATGGAATCACTCTTCCAGGTGATTAACCTGTTGCAACAAATTTTATATATAAGAAAAAGATAGATACAAAAGTTGCGGGGCATACCCTTGAAGACCAAAAAGAGTTAACCAACTCTAAAACTCCCAAGACCTAATCGATCCCCAATAAGAGCAGGAAAACAAGACTTCGGGAGTTGGGAGGAAGAGGTAAAAAACCCATTACAACGAACATTGCACGCAAAATTTGCCAAGGCATCTGCTACCTGATTGGCTTCCCTATACACATGTGTAATTCTAACTTGATACTGCTGCATAAATTCAAGCACAGTCCGCCACCACCTGTAGCACTCCCAAGAGGGGCCAACCCCAGTTCGAAAGGAGTTCACTAACACCATAGAATCAGTGGAAATCTTAGCTACGTAAAATCCTTGCTCCAAAGCTAATTGAACGCCATCACACATAGCTCGAGCTTCAGCAAGAAGACTGGTTCCAAAGCCATAGAAGTGAGAGAAAGCCAAAATGACAATGCCAAAAGCATTACGAACAATGCTCCCGCCCCCACAAGGGCACGGGTTTCCTTTAGAGGCGCCATCCACATTAAGCAGGAGACCTTGTAAAGGCGGAATCCATCTGACCATTTTACAAGTCTTGACAGCAGGATGAAGAAAAAAACCAAACTCCATGATCGCTTCCATTTGTTAAGATGTGGCAGATTCCTTGAAGACCATTTTATCAAGGGCGATATTAACGAGAGCATGAATATTATGGTGTAGCAAATTGGTAGGACATGCAACCTGGTCATACTTCATTTTACATCTGATTTTCCAAATTATGGAAGAACAAATAGAGATGAAACCATGAGGATTGTTAATGCTACAAGAACTGATAATCTCCCAAAGGAGAATTGAGATGTTCATATTAATACCCAAGCTAGCCTGAAGAAGAGGAGAAATCCATAACCACAGATTCTTGGCCAGATCACTGTGCACAAACAAATGATTCAAGTCTTCAACTTGAGGAGACCTGCAACAGCAACAACGGGAAGGGAAAGAAATGCCACACAGCAATACGATCATCCATAGGAACCGCTCTGTGAAGGATAAGCCAAGAGAATATTAAAGCCCTCCTGCTGAAACGATTATGCCAGATGCGAAGAAGAGGCGATCTTTTAACACCATGAATACGGACCTGGTCATATGCACTTTTAAGAGTAAGATTCCCTTTATTGGTAGGTGCCCAAATGCAACAGTCCTCATGAGAAGTGAGTTGCAACTGGTTCATCTCTTGAGGAATAAGGTAACACAAAGGATGTTTATGGTCAGTAAAAACCTCCCTGACAGAAGGCGATGGCTCCTGTAAAGCATAGGAAACAGTCTCCCAGAGCGGCTTCTCACCAAACCAGACGTCATCAAGAAACCTGATACTGTCGCCATTCCCCAGGACCCATCTAGTATTCTGCATAACAACATCAAAGGCAGCAGCAAACAACTTCTTGGCAATACTATGCGGATGAGAAATAAGGCGACCATCATGAAAAAATTTGTCTTTTGCATAGGAAGCCCAGAGAGAAGAGCCATGAATCATATTCCAAACAAGTTTAATAACCATAGACAACTGAACATGCCACATGCTTCTCACGCCAAGGCCGCCTTCAAAGATCGGTTTTTGAATAGTTGCCCAAGAGACCCACTGCCTATGTTTTTCACCACTAGAGCCACCCCAAAAAAACACAGCACAAATGTGATCAATATAATGGAGGATAGTTTTAGGAATAGACGAAGTAGTAGCAAGGTAAACAGGCATGGAGGAAAGCACAGAATTAATCAAGGTTAATCTACCCGCCTTGGACAAGAACCTAGATTTCCAAGAGCCAATACGACCATTAATTCTGTCCATCAGAAATTTGTAGTCAGCGATCAGAGTTCTACCCTGCTTGATAGGCACCCTTGAGTGATAGGTAAAAAGCCCATTCATCCTCTTATTGATGCTCAAACATTGAACAAAAAGCCTTGAAATTTTGAGTGTATCTTGAGGAATTGTATAAAGACATGAACTGACATGCTTACTCTTGATACTTGCCACTAGATCATGAAACACTCATGGTCAGTATTTTCATTCATACTTTCTTGTTATGAAATATGATGTCTTGTGCTCTTGTTTGTCTAATTTTTCACTTGTGTGTACTATTAAGGGACTAGCAATGAGTAAGTTGGGGGGTGTGATAAGTATACAATGGTTATTGATAATCATGCTATTTTTATTGACAAATGGTCATTAGTTTCATAAGAATCTATTACCATTTCATTATAAACATGATAATTGACTAAAACTCTTGTGTTTATTTTATTTTTAGGTTAATGGGCCAATCAACAAGAATTTGTTAATGGACCAAGTTGGATCAAGAGAAAATAATGAGATATTCTAATTTTAAAACATTCCCTCTCTCTCTCTCTTTCTTTTTTAATTTGTAAAACTCCCTCTCATTTTAAAAATTCCTCTCCATTTTAAAAAACACTTTCCTAAACTCACCCTTGAATTCTCTCTCCAATCTATTTTAAAAACCTATCTCTTCTCCTCTCCTCGGAGGGCTCCTCCCCCCCCTTCTATTTCTTCTTCCTTTTGCATTTTTGGGCCGAATCCTCCCCCACTCTTTCATCTTCCTCTATCTTCTTTCTCTCTTCTGGTCTCTCTCTCTCTTCGGCACACACAAGCAATAGTAGTAGGCCGCTTGCGAGCCGTGTCTGCATCTCACCCTCGCGCCTGCACCTAGGCCTGAGCCCGCCCGTGCCAGCACTGGGTCGCCTCCGCCTGCACGCGCACCCGGCCCTGCGCTTGCCCGCCTACCGCACACATCGCCCGCACATGCCCATATGCGTCTGCGTCTCGCCCTCGCGCCCATGCCCTGCCTCTCTCGCACGAACGCCCTGCGTAGTTTGCTGCCTCCGCACCCGCTCTATTGCATGCTGCTGTAGCGCTACAGTAGCGTCCCTCCTCCTCTCTCTCTCTCCTCTCTTTCGTCCTCTATGTTCTCTCTCTTCTTTCTTCCTCTTCTCTCTCTTCTCTATCGTTCTCTCTCTCCTCTCTTCTCATCCTCTTCTCTCTCTATCTCTCCTCTCTCTCTTTCTCTCTCCTTTCTCTCTTGATTTTCTATTTTTTTATTGTAACTGTTTGTTTATTTTGTTTTAGTATAAAGCACTTCTTTGTAAACCCTTTTGTTTGTTAGTAGAATTAATTTTTAAACCTTATCAATTTAGTTTCTTCCTATCTTTCTATCACTCTTTTTATTTCTCCACTTAGATTAGATTTATTGGTTGATCAAATTAATCTTAGGAGTTAGTTCTAAAATTCTCAACACACTTTTCTAATCTAAAATTCATACTTTTCAAAGTTAAAAATCTACTTCTCTGTGGGATCAACTCGGCTCTCACCACTTAACTATTGTCAAAATATTTAGTGTAGGCTGATTAATTTAAGATTGGTATCCACATGTTTAACGACGCATTTGTGGGCTATCATCGGCTCTATGATGTGCACCCTCCTTCTATGGTGGATGTTGGATGGCATTACAAGACATAAGGGCAAAGAAAATGTCCCCAAGGGATTCGGGGAGAGCAGGATAGTGGGATCTCTTAGGCCCTGGCCGGGTGTAGCCCGAAGGTGAAGGAACAGTCAAATAAGGCTTGGAAGGAAATGATGGGAATTGATGGGGATTGGAGGTGGAAGGTTTGTTAGCAGGCCTTAATGGCTGATTGAAGGCACTGACGAACTCATTGACAGTCACCTCCTCGGTGGTAGGTGCCGTGGGAGCCTTACGTCCCTTGGGCTTCCCTTCAAAGAATGGTGGGAGAGAGGAGTCCTTGATTTGGGTTTGAACCCCTCTAGCTCGATTATAGAGACGTGCAAAGGAGGGAAACTCACTAAGCATCAAGATAGATTTGAGCAAGGGAGTTGTCTTGTTCACAATCTTAGTGATGGCTTGGGACTCCAGGATGGGGAGGTCACCTCTCGAAGCCATGTCTCTCTAACGGTTGACAAAGGTGACAAAGTCTTCCTCCGGCCTCATCTTTTCCGCTACCAAGTCACAGAGCGTGGGCACTTGGGTGGCCATGTTGGAAAAATGAGAGATGAAGTGTTCGGAGACGATGTCGAAGTTAAGGAGATCAGATGCAGGTAAGGAAGTGAACCACCTCCAAGACTCCCCTTCTAACGATTGTTGGAAATGGTGAACCATGAGGACCTGATCATATAGCCACCGATGAGAGTCCATGAGAAAACCGGCGAGATGGAATTGAGGGTCGGAGGTCCCGTCATACTTGCGGTACTTAGGGGCCTTGAAACCCGGGGGAAAGTAGGCGATCGGGAGCTTGCAGTAGTTTTGGAGGGAGTGAGGTTTGGAAAGGGATAGGGATTCAGACAATAGCTTCCTAGCAAAACCTTCCATTTCGGATTTGGAGACAGATCGGATTGAGTGGGGGGTGTGGGTTGAACATAAGGTGGATAAGCGGGATGGGGAACTGAAATGGGGGTTGGTGTAGGAGGAGTGGTGGAAAAGGTGGGGATGGGGACCCGAGATTGAGTGACAGGACTCGGAATAGACTTGGCTTGAGAGGCCTTAAAGTGAGAAGGTGAAGAGGTGGAAGCTCTCGCCCGAACCGTGTACTTGGAGAGCATAGAAATGATGTTTTCGGGCGAGTAGCGGGATAAAAGATGGGAGAGTTCAGGGTCATCTTGAGATTCATGTGCATAAGTAGGATTGACTCATAAACTCATCTCCTCATTATCAGCTTGAGAAGATGACTGAACTGATTCTTCAGGCTGAACATTAGAATTAACCATTTCGACAAACTCATCATTAAGACTATCATCATATTCAAAAGCCAGATTGTTAGACATGCTGACAGAGTTCAACCAAGAGTCCATTAGCACACAACCTAATAATTTTTAAGATGAATACGTCAATTAACTACATTATTGTCAGAAGAAATGTGGATCTCTACAAAAACAATGTTGTCAAACAATGCCCAAAAAGCTTTTAAGTGTTGCGATTGTGTGTTAACTTAGCTTGTAAAGACCGATTCTCTCACCTGTCACTCAAAACTAGGTAAATGGGCTAGCTAGCTGGGAGGCTGAAGGTCCTCCAGCCCCGTACCGTAAGGGAATCCATGGAATTTAGGGACTTATGGAGTTCTTCTTGAAACCAATCCGATTTACCCAAGAGGGAATCCCCAAGTAAAAGATTGTAAATCAAGAAGGGGGTTATCCTAAAATGTGTGGGGAGGCTAGAAAAGACGAGAAATGAGAACCACCTCGTGACTGAAGACCAACAGGGACCAAAGAGTGAGCAAACAACAGAAAACAAAAGAGAAAATAGACAGAAACAACTTCTGTAAAAGTAAACGGCAACAACAGATGACGTTAAGTTCTTCAGAAGTAGGTAGACGGCAGGAATGATGGACGTTAAGATGAAGTTGACGGCACAGGAAGTTGACATTAACAAAAACTAAACAGCACAATATGTTGACGTTTACCTAAGTAGACGTCCACAATGATGCACGTCTACCTGTTCGCAGACTGAACCTTCACCAACTACGGTGAGCAATGTCGGTCTCACTGTGATCGCCAGAGGAGAGCTATAGACATTTTTTGTTTTGAATCAATACCGCGCCTACGCGTGCTCCTGGGGATGTGTGCTCACTGGTTTGTCCCGTCCTCCTCTTTTCTTCGTGTTGACCCTCATTTGACCAAGTTGACCGAGAGAAGAAAAGAAGAAAGCCAATAAACCAGTAAGCAAATGAAAGGGAGATGATCTTCAGGGCCTTACCTGTGCCCAAGGAGGTGTTCTGATTGCGCCGACGACATTGCCTCGTGAGCGGTTGGTGGTGGGGACGCCGGCTTCCTTCCCTTCAGCCGGCCAAAGAGAAGAAGCTCCGCAATGTTGTGAGGGTGTTCCTGCAACCAGAAGAACTCTATAAGACTCTAAGGAAGTATAGTAAGTGCTCAAAAGTAAAAGAAAGTGACCCAAAAGATGAGCCCCGTACTAGTTGCAGACTTGAGAAGAGGGGTGGCCAAATGTTATGACCACCCTTCTTCCCTCCATTTTTGGTTTGATAAACCCATTTTAAGTGTGTGGGAGTGTGCACTACATGCCTTGTGCGTGTGTGTAAGGAGTGATTAACATGCAAGACTAAAAAGACAAAGAGAAGGAGGGAAAGAAGAAGAGGGAGATGATCCTCATTGGTGACTCTTGTGGCTGCTTGGTGGACTCCTCCTACACGTGGTGAAGCCTTCTGGACGCTACAAATGATGAGAGACAGAAAGCAAGGGCAAGGTGGAGACTCTCAAGGCACTAAATCTCTTTCTCTCTCTTCTCTCAAAGCGCTAAAGTTCTAACTCGTTTGGCATCTCCTCCCCCCCACCCTAAGAAGGCCAAGGAGCTCCATATATGGACAGTGGGGGCGGAGCTTGGGAGCATGGGATGCTTAAGTATGAGAAAACACACTTGCACAAGTGGCAATCCATGTACAAAGCCAAGGCCAATGAGGAGAGGCCACATGGGACTTTTACTGGGTCAAGGGAGTGCCAAGGTGGCCCATTTGCCCGTTAGGAATGGTCCCATGCATGGCATGACCGAGGTAGGGGCGGATGTGGGCGAGATACTTGAACAATTTCGTAGAACAAGTAAACCCAGGTTGACGTCAATCGATCTCGTCGTCAACCTCATGCAGACGTCACACTATGTTGACGTCAAGAGAAGTTAACGTCTAGGTATCGTGCCGTCAACATGGGGTAAACGGCAATCGATGTTGACATCTACATGGGATCCGAGGTGAGTCAACAAAGGAGTCAAACAAGTCTTAATGAGACAATGACCAACGCGGGGATGGGCCAAATATCGCTTCTACAGTAACCAAGCACTAAAATCTTCTTTGACAGCCGGCTGGTTGGAGAAGTAAGAGTCAGCCCACCCCACTTTTACTCCCGCGATCTTCGAGTGAAGGTAAGTACCCATCCTTTGCTCTCTCCTTTGGTACCCACGTGTACCTGGTTATTACACTCTATCTAGTGCACACACGCACTTGCACTCTTTCCCTTTCTTTTCTTTCTTCCATCTAATTTTCATCTCACTATCTATTTAAAAATCTTTTTTCTTTTTCTTTAATTATTCTTTGTGGCATTACAGTCAACATTCACACTTCCCTCCCAGGTTGGGCTGAAGAGAAAAGGAAAAGTAACCAAAGTAGACTTTCCTTCATTTTGGTATGCTTTTGTCAATCAATCCAGGAAAAACTTTTGTAACGACCCGACCTTCTGGACCCTCGCCAGGGACCCCAAAGTTCGCATCGTCACCTACGGATCTGAAGACTCAGAAGGGTTAAAAGAATAGTCTAATGAGATATGTATTGAATTTAAATAACTATAATAGGATATACAGTTGTACAACGTGTCCCAAGTAAAAGCACAAGTAAAAGAAGAAAGATGCAGTCCTTAAGGGGCATACCCCGAGAACTTATAAAACACAACTCTCAACTCACTCAGGTACAAGAGCTGACAACACTCGCTCTCACTGGTGCTGACAGCTCACGGCGCCACAGCAGCCTTCGCAAGCCTTCTGACACCAAGCTCCCGCGACGACAATCCCCTAGCTGAAGGGAGTAGGGGGGTGAGCCTCGTGAACAAGGCCCAGTCGGAATTACCAGTCTCTCACCACCCAGAGTAGCAGGAACTCTAAAAACAGGAAACTACACTAGAAAGTTGTAAAGGGAGAAAAATCTACAGCAAGGTACTACAAAGTAGCAGAACAGAACAATGCAATGCCATGACCACCAACCAAGGTCGCAACACACACACGACTCCTGCAGAAACCAATGGAGTTAGGCACAACACGGAAACAAGCCTCGGCATGCCTGCCAAGACAGGGGGGTCTCACAGAGACCACAGAGCAATCATGTGAGAAGGACATCTCACCACAAGCATGGTCACCTCAGACCTCCACAAAGTCGAGGGCCCACATGCAGAACCACCCTGGACCTCGAACACACCACGAGGTCAGGAAACCACACATGTCAGTGCCACCGCGGACTAGCACCAAGGAACAAGACTATGGAACCAAAAGAACACCAAAGCGGAAACCACCAGAAGTACTGGCCAACAAGGCCAAACTAACAACGCCCACTAAAGCTAGACACGGCCAGGCTACAACCACAGTGCATACTACGATAATGAGTCGCGCTAGGAAACATCGTCACAATAACAACAACCAAGCCACCACCACTAGTAGCTAAGAGGACACACCGTCGACACCCTCTCTGCTCGCCAGCTGGATCTTGTCTCTAACCTTCTGGGAAGAATGAGACAGAGCCGCCACAGAATACACAAGCACACGCAACACCGCAGCCTGGCCAAGCTGCGGCCCCACACCTCGCACCACTACATGGCTCCGAAACCATCGCAGGGAGAGACAATGAGACAAGGGACTATCTAGACCTCGCTAGGAAGAGAATCACCTCAGCGACCTTGACGTCCCACCCCAGAAAAGAGAGCTCTACAAATGACTCATGCCGCTGTCCTAACCTTGTTTTCCCCTCTGCTCTAGAGTCCACCACACTAGGCCGTAAACTCGAGCATGCCCGTAGCCTGGAGCACTCCTTCAACGGGCTCATGAGGATGGGGGTCCCAGGAAATAGTGACAACCTCTGAACTGGACAATCTCTCTAGTGCCAAACACTGGGCGAAGGGCGGGGCAAGCACAACAAGAACCACACCGAAACTGTTGGCTTGTAACCCACGACAAACCCAGCAAGCACAAGGCACGCACGGACCCTCGGGAGGGCCACCGACCAACCAAGGCATGCACGAGAAAGCCAGAACCTCATAACACTACCAGTCAGTACGGAAAACATCGCTCTGCTAATAATTGATAGGCCTCTGGTCAATCGATTCTTAGACAAATGCGACCCTCTTGGCATCGCTACCAGGACACGGCCACGAAGGTGTCACCTTCAGTAACTGAACGCAGTGAAATAACCTGCCACGTTCCCACCTGAAGGTCCTAAGGGCAATATTGCCCTTGGGCACACGCAGACACCCTAACTGAGGCCACATAAACACCCAAGACAACACAGGTACTGTCATGTCCCCCGTGGCCGTCGCGGTACCATCGTGACGGGAAGGGGCACCGCGATAGCCCTTTCATGATGGGGAGGCGCGTCGTGACAACAACATTGTCGCAACGAGTGAAGCACGTCATGACAGCAACCTTATTGCGACTAGGTAAGGCGTCGCGACAAGATCACGTTTGACTGGGCAGACGCCTTTTCTAGTGTCGAAACATGCACCGCGGTCGCGACACCAGTAGAGAGGCAGACCCACGGGATGCTTCATCCCGAGGGCCATCCATAAGCCACAAACATCTCCATACGGGGGAGGGGAGCATAGAGAAGCTATAAATGTTATCTACAAACAACGAAAGGCTCCCAATCCACCCGAATCAAGAAGGGTTCAAGCAATCCCTACCTTAAATGAAGAAACGAACCCATTAGGGCCCTTCACGTCGGATTGGCCACCTCCTCCTCGCACCACGCAAGTTCCACAACACTCAGAACACAACCACGACCCTCCTCCTCGCCTGAAACGCACAAAGGGAAAGAGAGGGAGGCGGAGCACCACCAGAGGGGGAAGAGAAGAGAGGGGAAGGAGGAAAAGAGAGAAGGGGTCATCAGCCAAGGTCTTAAGCCTTCAGAACCCCAGTCGCGACGGACTGCCGCGTCATGTTAAGAACCTTAACATGACAGGTCAATGCGTTGGGACACCAACGCATCCCCTAAGATGCCGCAACAACCCAACAGGTCGTACTGACACGCCTGCACCCTAACAGATGTCAGACGACCAAATCCATGGAACACTTTCACCATCCATTAACTGGGCGTGACAAGAAGACGCGAGGGGAAAGCTGGGCGTGACAAGAACGCGTCGCACAAGCAGGGTGTGACAAGGATGACTGTCATGATGGACACCCACAACGCGACACTAACCCGTCACCCAGACCGGACGTGTTAGTTCCTAGTCATCCAAGATGTCAGACAGAAAGCCGAGAAGCCAGGTATTATAATCTACCCCCCTTAAAACAATTTCGTCTCGAAATTCAGACAAGCCAAAGAGATTCCAAGGAATGAAAGAACACGTGAGCCAACGCGAGCGCAAGGGCGAAGAAGCCACTAAGTCTCATCACGACCTCCTCATGGCAACAACCACATCATTAAACATGCGCGGAGCACACAAAGCGTGGGTGTGATGAGCCACTAAGTCTCATCACGACCTCCTCGTGGCAACAACTGCACCGCCAAAAGCGCACGGAGCACACAAAGTTTAGGTGTAAAGAGCCACTAAGTTTCATCATGACCTCCTCATGGCACCAACTGCACCGCCAAACGTGCACGGAGCACACGAAGCCGGAAAACCAACAGCTCATACAATGAGCCCCAAACACACAAGGAGCACGCAATCGAAAACCCAACGGCTTATTCCAGCCACACATGAGGCGTCCAAACAGAACGACAACCCCACAGGTGTCGAACAACGCCAACACTGACCTGAACAGTGAAAAACACCAGCCGAAAATCGCACGGCTGTAGCCCCAACAGACCCCGCTGTTGGGACCAATTGACCAGCAACCCACTCTATCGTCAGCAAAAACCCGATAGAGGACGTAGTTGCTGACAGCAACTCGGAAAAATGCCTGAGACCCAAGCACAACACTCAGGAGAACAGCCTCATGCTACTAGCAGCAGCCAGCATCGGTCACCAGCCCAACCGAGAATTCATGCGAGCGACGAGAATCAGATCAACATCACACTCGTGGAGAATCCTCAACACGCGGAACGGTATCCACTGTCACCACTAGGTCTCACCCAAACCTTCCTCGTACTTCGACAAGGACACCAAATGCACACAGAGAAACCTCAACATGCAAAAATGACATCCACTGCCACCACTAGGTCTCGCCAGACCTTCCTCACGGTCCGACAAGGACACTAAACTCACGTGGAGAAACCTCAACACGTAAAAATGACATCCACTGTCCCCACTAGGTCTCACCCAGACCTTCCTCGTGGTCCGACAAGGACACTCAATGCACATGGAGCCACAAAACTAGGAAACTACACGCTTCACAACGCGACACATCACGACTGAAGCATAGAAGATGTCTGAGGTTAAGTCGAAACTGAGCACCTCACAACATCGACAAACCACGTGGTCGAGTACTAGTGAGCCAATAGGCCTCACTGTCACCGGACGAACTGACAGGAGACTCCATCATCAGCTTCTAGACTCACCAACACCACACACAATCGGAGAACCAACGAAGAGTTGGCAACACACCCGCCACGCGCACACAAGGCTCAGCGTAGGTACCAACATGCCAACCACCAGAAAGGCGCACAACCATACAGAAATTGAAGTCGAGGATGATACTCGACCTCAAACGGACTCAAATCGAAGAAGGGTACTACAACCGAACACACTCACTCCCAAAGTGAGAGGGAAAACCCAGACACAACCCACGACCAAAGTCTGGCGTACCACCTATAGCTACCTAGACAAGGTAAAACAACAACCCCACAGTGGTAACGGTACAACCATAAGGCACAGGCCAGCACAAAGTGTCCCAGAGGCGGAAAGCTCAATGCCTCCAACACCATGCAAAGTCGTGAAATGACACACGAAGCTCACGATCAGGGCAAACGGAACAACACACAGTGCTATCATCACAAGCACCATAAGCCACCCAAGGTACAACCCAATGCACCAATATTCTAGACAACACAAAATTGAAACACTCGAGCACGAGCACACAGTGCTACCGCAAGCACCAAAAGTAAGCAAAGTGCATCACAGGTGCACCAGCGGCCGAAACAACACGGCTAACATGAAGGACTCTTCACAAGAGACCTGCCAAAAGCCACACGCAAGGAACCGCAAACCTAAAAGGGCACAACATGCCACACCAGCCCCGACCCTTAAGGCACAAAGACACAAAGCATCGAAAAACGCTCAAGGTGCAGTACACAAAACCGCACCAACAACCCGAGATGACACAAGGCCCACTGAAGGGGACTCTTCACCAGAGACTCACAAGAGAAGTGCACGGAAAGCCAACAACTTCAAGAGCGCAACAACCATGTCGGCTCCAAAAGGCACACAAAACAAGGAGCACCAACTCTGCCGCATGGGGAGCAAAAGACCACAGCGACTCCTTGATGCGCAAGAGCAAGAAGCACCATCTCCATCGCGATTGATAGAGAGGCCAACACCAAAATGATGACATGAAAAGCCTCCAAGGCACAAGCTGAGGCACGATTGAGCACACACTGGAATAATGCTTGCACAAGCAAGGCCAACCAAGAAAAACCAATGCATAGCGGAACAACGCTCACGCAAGCAACCCAACAAGAAAAAATACTACCTCGCACCAAACCAACAAGGACCCAATGCCCCAAATTGTCCAGGTAGGCAGCAAGAAACATCTCAACGACAAACAGGTCCACCGACCCATAGTGCCACAAGGAAACGATAGCATGAGGGGAGCAACCAGCTCAACCCTAAAACAACTCAAGGAAGATAACTCCACCAGAAGGTCACAACGATGCGCATCCTTGCGACACAACACCACAGTGGAGCATCACCACCCCGAGCAACCAACGAAAATCAGAGGAAGGAGACACACAACAAGTCTCTTCCATACACGAGAGAGATAAAACCACAACGCAAAAGTGAAACTTCCACAAGAAGCACAGCCAGTCAAACATTGACTGCACTCACCAGACCACCATGTGCAAGAGCATGCCGGGCACGAGAACAAAGCAAACCACGTGAACCACGAGGACACACAAAGTCCCACCAGTGCAACTAAGAAACTTAGAAACGAGCAACAAGGTGAGTTGGCCAACGCAGCGGCCAGACACACGGACCATGGCACCACACCTTGATCGAAAATGCCTAAGTAGATTGTAACACAGATAGTCCAACCGACAACAACGATAACTCATCTCTACAGAGAGAGAGAGAGCAGCAACAGACAAAATAACACAAAGCAGCCTTAGAAAGGACCTCCACTAGGAACGATAGAAAGTCGTCCTAGGAGAAGTTCATCAGAATAGACAACCAAACCAAACGACACACTTCAAACCATAGGGGCAACACAACGGTGGCCCGAAATGAACACAGAGCACTTCTGGGAAGAACCTCCGCCAGAAACGACAAAGGGCGATGTTGGGAAGAACCTTCACCAGAACGCACAACCCAAACAACCAAACAACACAGACCTTCAGAGAGAACACCACAGCAAGCAGAAGCAACGCAAGCCAGTCTTGGGAGAACTTCCACCAAAACCACCAAGGCACAATTCTGGGAAAACCCGCCAGAACGTACCAGTAACAACAACAGTATACCTCAGACCCTGAGGTAGCACAACAACAGATAGAAACGAGTATGGAACAATCCTGAGAGAAACCCTCACCAAGACCACAACAAACAGTTCTGGGAAACCTCACCAGAACACAGGGCAACCAAGAGATGCACCTCAACCCAGAGGGCAACAAAACAGCTACCAGAAATGAGCACAACACATCTTTGGGGAAACCTCACTTCCACCAGAACCAATAGAGAAGAACTCTAAGAGCACCTCACCAGAGCTCACAACAAGCCAGCACAAGGCTGACAAATAGGCACAACCAAGTGTCGCAACACTCAACCAAAGATGCAACACGGCACACAGAACATTTGCTTAGCTTGGGCAATGACGCAGACTGAGTAGAACACAATGCACAACGGTGCACAGATGAGAGAGACCATACACACAACCAACACAGCACACACCCAACAAAAAGGGGAATACCCAACAAGGCAAGAACACCCTCGACCGGTTCCACAGACAACAACCCTGCACCGGTCAAGGTCACAACATACGTAGGCTCTATTAGCCTTCACGACACACACACACACACCCAAATGTGCCGAAGACCCGACCTCCCAGACCCCCGCCAGGGACGCTGAAGTTCGCGCCGCCACCCACGGATCCGAAGATCCAGAAGGGTTAGAAGAACAGTCTAGTGAGATATGTACTGAATTTAAATAACTATAACAAGATATACAGTTGTACAACGTGTCCCAAGTAAAATCAAAGGTACAAGAAGAAAGGTAAAGTCCTTAAGGGGAATACCTCGATAACAACTCTCAACTCACTCAGGTACAAGAGCTCACAACACTCGCTCTCATTGCTGCTGACAGCACACGGTGCCACAGCAGCCTTCGTAAACCGTCTTACACTGAGCTCCCGCGACTACGAGCCCCTTGATGAAGAAAGTAGGGGTGTGAGCCTCGCAAACAAGGCCCAGTCGGGATTACCAGTCCCTCACCGCCAGAGCATCAGGAACTCCAAAAATAAGAAACTATACTAGAAAGTTGTAAAGCGAGGAACACCTACAACAGGGTACTACAAAGCAACGGAACAAAACAATGCAATGCCATGACTACCAACCAGGGTCATGACACACACACGACTCCCGCAGAAACCAATGGAGTCAGGCACAACATGGAAACAAGCCTCGGCATGCCTACCGAGACAGGGGTCTCACAGAAACCACAGAGCAACCATGTAAGAAGGACGTCTCACCACAAGCATGGCCACCTCAGACCTCCACAAGGTTGAGGGCCCACAAGAAGAACCACCTCGGACCTCGGACACAACACGAGGTCAAGAAACCACACATGCCGGTGCCACCACTGAGTGGAACCAAGAAACAGAACTACAGAACTGAGAGAACACCGAAGCAGAAACCACTAGAAGTACGGGCCAACAAGGCCAAACTAACAATGCCCATAGAAGCTAGACATGGCCAGGCTACAACCACTGTGTAGGTTAAGGCAACGAGTCGCGCTAGGAAACGTCATAACAACAACAACAACAACCAAGCCACCGCCACTGGCAGCTAAGAGGACACACCCTCCCAACTTGCCAGTTGGCTCTCGCCTCTAACCTCCCGAGAAGAATGAGACAGAGCTGCCACAAAACACACAAACACACGCAACACTGCAGCCTGGCCAAGCTGCAGCCCCACGCCTCGCACCACTAGGTGGCTCCGAAACTATCGCAGGGAGAGACAGTGAGACAAAGGACTGTCTAGGCCACACCGGGAAGAGAACCACCTCAACAACCTCAGCGTCCCACCTCATACAAGAGAGCTCTACAAATGACTCACACCGCTGTCCAAACCTCATTTTCCCCTCCGCTCTAGAGTCCGCCTCACTAGGTCGTAAACTCGAGCACGCCCGTAGCCTAGAGTAGTCCCTCAACGGGCTCATGAGGATGGGGGTCCCAAGAAATGAAGACAACCTCTGAACGGGACAAGCCCTCTAGTGCCGAGCACCGGGCGAAGGGCGGGGCAAGCACAACAAGAACCACACCAAAACTACTGGCTTGTAACCCATGACAAGCCCAGCAAGCACGAGGCACGCACAGACCCTCGGGAGGGCTGCTAGCCAACCAAGCCACGCACGAGAAAGCCAGAACCTCGGAACACCACTATTCGATACGGAAAACATTGGTCTACTAATATCGATAGGTCACCGGTCAATCGATTATTAGACAAACGAGACCCCTTGGCATCGCTGCCAAGACGGCCACGAAGGTGTCACCTTCAGTAACTGAACGCATCGAGGTAACCTGTCACGTTCCCCCCCTGAAGGTCCTAAAGGCAAGCCTCCCCTGGGGCACACGTCGACACCCTAATCAAGGCCACGGAAACACCCGAGGCAACACATGTACTATCGCATCCCCCCTGGCTGTTGCGACACCATCGCGACGGGAAGGGGCACCGCGACAGCCTTGTCGTGACGGGGAGGCACGTCGCGACAACAACATTGTCGCGACAGGGAAGACATCGCGACAACAACCTTATCTCGATGGGGCAATGCGTCCGACCAGACAGATGCCTCTTCTGGTGTCGCGACGCGCACCACGGTCGCGACACTAGTAGAGAGGTAGACCATAGGATGCTCCATCCCGGGGCCACCCACAAGCCACAACACACACCACCACACGGGGGAGGGGAGCATGGAGAAGCTATAAATGCTATCCACAATCCACCCAGATCAAGAAGGGTTCAAGCAATCCCTAACTTAAACAAATAAATGAACCCATTAGGGCCCTTCACGTTGGATTGGCCACCTCCTCCTCGCTCCACAGCGCTGGGAACACAACCACGACCCTCCTCCTCGCCTGAAACGCACAAAGGGAAAGAGAGGGAGGCGGAGCACCGTCGGAGGGGGAGGAGAAGAGAGGGGAAGGAGGAAAAGGGAGAAGGGGTCGTCGGCCAAGGCCTTAAGCCTTCGGCACCCAAGTTGCGACGAACCTCCACATCGCATTAAGAACCTTAACACGATGGGTCAACGTGTCGCGACACCACGCGTCGCCAGGGACGCCGCGACAACCCAACAGGTAGTACTGACACGCTTGCCACCCTGATAGATGTCAAACGACCAAAGCACGGAACATTGTCGCGACCCGTTGACCGGGCGCGAGAAGAAGACGTGACGGGAAAGCCGGGTGCGACAAGAATGTGTCGCACAAGCAGGGCATGACAAGGATGACTGTCGCGATGGACACCCACGATGTGACACTAACGCGTCGCCCAGACCAGACACATTAATGGCCAGTCATCCAAGACACTAGACGGAAAGCCGAGAAGCTGAGTATTACACCTTTACTTTATTTGAAGAATTTCTAAAGATCAAGGTCTTTCTAGAAGTCCATGGGATGCCTCATTATAAATTAGAAGATTGGCTACCTCTTTTGATTAGAACTAAGGAATTCCCTCTAGATGAATTAAATACCATTATTCATTCCAGTCACAGTTTAAATGTTGAGGAATTTATGAGAGTATACACTGGTGAGGCAGTGAAGTGCAGAGAAGCCAGAGTAGGTGGCACTGGTCCTATCAATGTTTATACTCATTTGAATTTAAGATTCTTTGATTTGTTTGGCCTTCTCATAAAGCAGCATCAAGAAAGCTTCAGTACAATGAAGAAATTTAATGAATATGAACTGAACCTAGTAGACGTAAGCCTAGGTCAGTGGGCCATGTTGTTAAAAAGGCAGAGGAAAATCACCCCTCTATGACCATTGGATTTCCCTCTAATTTGTACCCCAGCCTGATAGGTGCAGTTTCCTCTAGAAAGGAGTTTGCCCAAGTTGCTTTCAATAGATACATCAGGCTAGTTGTTAGATTTCAGATAAAGTACTCCAAAGTCCTATCCTTTCATAGGTTTGCTCTCTTTCACACTGCAAAGACCAAAGAATACCTTCAAGAATTTCAACATTGCTTTGTAGAGTCTGAACGGCTGACAGAAGAATAGTGGGAACAGTGTTATCGAGAAGAAGCTAAGGAATGTAGAAAGAGAAAACTGCATCCCTCTTCTTTCATTGTAACATCCCCCTCTTGTTGGTCAGCCACCTTCGGATGAAGGTCGCGACGCATCGGTCTATTGCCTTCTGAAGGCGACAAGGTGGCTGTCGCGTTCAAGTTGTGAACGCGACAGGCATGTTGTCGCGTTCAGCCCTCTGACCCCAGCATGCAGTTTTGTCGTTTTGCTGTCAGGATAGTTGGGACAAGTGTCAACCCCTGACAATGTGAAGGCGACAGGTCAGGCGTCACGTTCAGGTTGTCAGGTCTGTGAGCTTGACACGTGGCGTTTCCATTGGTCAGGTCTAACCAGGACTTGGGATCGCGACAGGTTGGCCATCGCATTCACTTACTAAATGCGACAGGAAAGCTGTCGCATTCTCAAACTCTAAGGCTTAAAGTGCACAGGCCGCAGACCACCCCTTCTTCTTCCCTAATTCGCCTGTGTCTCTCCTCTCCGACCCTCTCTGTGTTTTCTTCCACCGTGGGGAGAGTGTGAGGGCTTGTGGTGAGGTGTGGGGGTTTGTGTAGGGTGCTTTACCCTTGTGTTGCTGTTGAGGTTCTTCTTCCCAGTGTGGAGCTTCTCCGACGTGGTGTGGCTCGCTCTCCTTGTGGTGGTGATTGCTTTTTCGACGTGTAGGACGATCCTTGCTCGTGGACAGCGTGAGCGTGGAGCTTGGAGCGAGGAGGAGGTGGCCATACACACGAGAATACCGCAACGGGTTGGCTCTTCTTTTTGAGGTAGGGACTCCTTGCCTTTCCCCTAGTTCTACCATGCTAGGGCCTCCAACCCCTTCTCTAAGCCCTTAGAATCCATGCTAGGACATGCATGTGTATGTTGTGGTTCATGGGGAACGCTTACATGGTTTGATGTGTGCTTGGAATGGGGTATGGTTGTTGAGGGTTCCATGCTTGCATGTGAGATTATTGAGTGTAGTTTCATCTTCCTTGCTTGCATGGGGGTTTACAAGGGTGGTTTGAGCCTATTTGATCAGTTTACATCATCCCACATTCTCCCCTCCCCTTGTAGTTTCCAGATTTGAGGTGCATGGCTCAGAAGGTAGGCTCTCGGGTGTGTAAGTATGTGGTCCCGACACGTTTGGTGTCGCGACCCAGATCGCGACAACCCGATACGTCGCCTTCTGGAGTGGGAAAGCGAGGCCTACCCTGTCGCTTTCTGGTAGCAACAGGGTGGTTGTCGCCTTCACATCGGGTTTTCACCATGTGTTGTGGGAGGTCTCAAGTGGTCACCTGAATCTCTGTCTGTGGTCGCGACAATGCCCTTATCGCGAGCGGATAAGAACAGGCTCCTTGTCGCCTTCTGACCCAGGTCACGATAGACTTGGTGTCGCCTTCAGGTGGCGACAGTTTGTGCGTCGCCTTCTCAAACAGAGAAGGGCCCGGAGACCTATTCGGAGATCCTTTCCGCTACGACTCTGTTTTCTTGGCACCTGTGTTATTCCTAGCACGGTCCTACTCTAGTCTTTCGCCCAGTGCTAGGAACTTGAGGGTTTGTCCACGAGAGAGGCTGTTATCGTTACCTGGACCCCCGGTCCCCGCGCGCCTGTTTGAGGGAGTTCTCCGGGCGGCGGGTGAGCTCGAGTCACGGACTCTAGTAGCAGGGGGGAAAATGGTGGGGACAGCGGTGTAGAGTCATTTGTAGAGCTCCCTTAGATGAGTTTGGGACGCCGAGGTGGTTTGGTGCTCTTCCGGCGCAGATCAGCTAGTCTTTTTCTCACTGCCTCACTCTACGTGGTTCAGGTACCATTTAGAGGGGCCAGGCATGGGGCCGTGGTCTGGCCAGACTACAACAGTTGTGGTTACTTTAGTTCCACGTCTCACTCCGACGGGAGGTGCTAGACATGGACTGGCAGTCGAGGGTAAGGTGTGTGGCGCACCTGACCGGTCGACTAGTGTAGTGTTTCTGTGGCTAGTGCCTTTGTCCAGGCAGTTGTTTACTATCTGTGTTTACAGCCTTGGGTTCTTCCCAGTGCCATGGTTTACACGGGTTTTCTAGTCTCGACATTTAGATTAGACCATTGACCGTGTAGTTACTTTACACTTCCGCACTCACTTTGTTAGTAGAATAGATTTACTCGTTTTATTTAATTATGCACATCTATATCTATTATGCTGTTTGAACTAGTGGGAGATTGGTAGTCCCTACTGGGCTTCTTCATGAAGCTCATTCCCTCCTTTTCAGGTGAGACTTCACAGAAGCACCCTTCGCGGCGGGCTGAGGAGATGGGGCCGTAGTAGACGGCATCTTCCGTGAGCAGTGTTCCCTAGTACTTGTTTACTTCACCCTCGGGGTATGCCCCTAAGGGACCTATTATCCCCTTTATTTCTGCACTTGTACTTTGCTTACTTTGGGACTATACTAGACTTGTACACTGTGTTGGACTCCTTTTCTTCACTTGTTGGTACTTTTATTGTGTTTGGTTGTTACTTACCTCCGTTACATATCTGTTAGACTGGTCCGTTAGCCCTTCTGGTTCTCCGGGCTCGTGGGCGGCGGTGCCGATGGTCAGATCCTAGGTGGGAACCGGGGTCCAGACGTCGGGGCCATTACAGTGGTATCAAAGCAAGGGGTCTATCAAGACTTGTAATGGAATTAAGTGATAACGTAAAGTCCCTTAGGAAGTACAAGTAACACTGCCAGCCGTCGGGTTATTCTGTTAACTTGAATGTTAGTCTGTGTCATAGGACATGCCTCCACGTAGACGCAGACAGGTTCGAGAGCTGATGGAGCATCAGGACGCCACACCGGATGAGTCGGTTGCAACCGAGCACGCGCCGGTGGATGCTCTGCCTCAGCAGTTCGACCAGCCAGGTGTCCCGTTGCCGTAGGGCAATCCGTTGCAGTAAGGAGCACAACGGCAGCAGTAGTGGTTTCCACCCCCGCCCCCGCTAGAGGTTTTGGAGCAGTGGTGGAGGACGATGTTCCAGGCCCCTTGGCAGTACTAGTAAATGCCAGCAGGAGGTTAGCAGTTTGCAGAGATGGCAGTAGAGGAGCAACCACCAGCGACCCCGCAGGCAGCACCAGTTCAGCCAGAGGTACCACCAATGGTATGGCAGCAGACTCCAGTTGCAATGGCAGCACCTGAGGACCTCACAGCGCTTCTGGAGAGGTTTCTTCGACTTCGGCCTCCGATGTTCTACGGTGATTATGATCCGGACAAGGTAGAGAGTTGGGTTCATGAGCTCGAGCGTACCTTCAAGACCATGGACTGTACAAAGCAGGATCAGGTCAGACTTGCAGTATATCAGCTGAAGGGGTCAGCCCACGAGTTGTTGAGGACAGTGAGGCAAACCAGTTTTCAGGGTAGGAGGCTGGACCAGATTTCTTGGGAGCAGTTCTTGGAGACCTTTCATGGCGAGTACTTCCCCGACTATGCTTGCCATGAGAGGAGGGACCAGTTTTACGAGCTGACGTAGAGAGAGTCGACTGTGGCGCAGTACCACCAGAGGTTCGTGCAGCTTCTACGACACATCCCCCACATGGCCACTAGTGAGCAGGCTCGCACTAAGCGGTTCATTAGTGCACTACGCTCGGAGTTGAGGTGGGCCATGGCTGACCACCTCTGCGACACCTTGGGGTTGGCAGTTGCGAGGGCTACCTCTTTGGAGAGGGAGTGTCGGTTCCAGCCGCAGCAAGGAGGAGATTTGGCTAGGTCTACCCCTTACCAGCGTCCTTTAGGCAGTCGAGGGAGTGTGTCTTCTTCTTCTTCTTCGGGGATAGGTGGTGCTGGCCCGACCTCGAAGTTGAAGAAGTTGTTCTCTCGAGGAGGTAGGCGGTGTTACCAGCAGTCACAGCAGCAGCGACGTCAACAGGAGCAGCCAGTGGAGCAGTCAGTGCAGCAGGGCGCAGAGCAGAGCCAGCAGGGCACAGGTTGCTTTCACTGTGGGGGCAGTAGGGTCACTTCAGGCGAGATTGTCCATTGAGGCAGGGGCAGCAGTAGTTGGCACCGACCTAGTACACTCAGCAGGCACCGCAGGTGCAGTACCCCCCACCCAGCAGGCGCAGCATCTGCAGCAGCACCAGGGGCAGTTCCAGCAGCCGCAGCAGCGCCAGCAGCACCAGCAGCAGCCTCATCAAGGATGTGGTCACGATCGGGTGATGAACATCACCAGAGAGGAGGCGGAGGCCTCTAATCTGATCGTCGGTACGGTTCCCATCCTTGGTAGAGTTGCTCATATTTTGATTGATCCGGGTGCCACGCATTGTTTTGCTTCATAGGAGTTCTTTAGTTCTTTGACTGAGTTTGCTCCAGAGCAGACCTGTGACCAAGCTGTTGAGCTTCCGACGGGTGACTACGTGCATACTCTGGGTTACCTAGAGGGTGTCACCGTCGACGTACAGGGCCACCTTCTACTAGTCAGATTGTTTGCCTTGCAGCTCCACGACTTCGATGCCATCCTAGGCATGGATTGGTTGGAGGCACATTCTGCGCTGGTGGACTGTCAGCAGAAGACCGTGCGGTTCGAGATACCTAGAGCACCTGTGCTTTGTTTCCGAGGTACACAGTCTACCCGCCGACCCTTCGTCTTCTTCTGTAGAGCTCGGCGCCTTATCCGAGATGGTTGTGTCGCTTTTCTTGCTTCTGTGAGTTTCTCAGATTCTGGTGAGCTATCTGTTTCAGATGTGCATGTTGTTTGTGACTTTGCTGACATGTTTCCGAAGGATCTACCTGGTTTACTTCAAGAGTGGGAGGTAGATTTCTCCATTGAGTTGCTTTCGGGGACGATGCCTATGTCCAAGGCACCGTACCGGATGGCGCCAGCGGAGCTACGAGAGTTGAAGCATCAACTCGATGAGTTACTCGAGTTGGGCTTCATTCGTCCGAGCCGTTCGCCTTGGGGTGCGCCTGTATTGTTTGTAAGGAAGAAAGATGGCAGCCTTAGGATGTGCATCGATTATCGGCAGCTGAATCAGGTAGCAGTGAAGAACAAGTATCCATTGCTCAGGATCGATGATTTTTTTGACCAGTTGCAGTCAACTTCAATGTTCTCTAAGATTGACTTGAGGTTGGGCTACTACCAGTTGAGGATCCGTAAGTCAGATATTGCCAGATCAGCGTTCCGTACCCACTACAGCCACTTTGAGTTTGTCGTGATGCCTTTTGGACTCACGAATGCACCGGCAGCATTCATGGAGTTGATGCACAGTGTGTTCCGAGAGTACCTGGACTGGTTCGTGGTGGTGTTCGTAGATGACATCCTGGTGTACTCAGCGACGGCAGAGGAGCACGAGGTTCACTTGAGGCTAGTGTTGTAGGCACTGAGGAGCAACCAACTTTATGCCAAATTCAGCAAATGTGAATTTTGGCTAAAGGAGGTGCACTTCCTTGGTCACGTGGTTTCAGGTGCAGGTGTGGCGGTGGATCTCGCCAAGGTTGAGGCCGTGGTTTCATGGGGCCAACCCACTACAGTTGCAGAGGTGCACAGTTTTCTGGGGCTGGCAGGCTACTACCGGAGGTTTGTGCAGGACTTCGCCAGGGTTGCTGAGCTGTTGACAAGGTTGACCAGGAGAGAGACCAGGTTCGTGTGGACAGCAGAGTGTGAGAAGAGTTTCCAAGAGCTGAAGAGTAGGCTAACTTCAGCTCTGATCCTTGTTGTACCATCTGGTAGCGGTGGTTTTGTTGTTTACACCGACGCCTCGGGGACTGATCTTGGTGTCGTGTTGATGCAGCACAGGAGGGTAGTCGCTTATGCTTCTCGACAGCTGAAGAAGCATGAGTAGCACTATCCGACACACGACTTGGATCTTGCAACAGTCATGTTTGCCTTGAGGTTGTGGAGACATTACTTGTACGGTGAGGTGTTCGAGGTGTTTACAGACCACAAGAGTTTGTAGTATGTCTTCACACAGAGAGATCTGAACCTCAGGCAATGCAGGTGGGTCGAGTACTTGAAGGACTACGAATTTACTCTTTCCTATCACCTGGGAAAGGCTAATGTCGTAGCGGATGCTTTGAGCAGGAGAGTCCACTTAAGTTCTTTGTTGGTTAGACACTGGAGGTTGTTGGAGGGAGCAGCTCAGGGAGTGTTTTCTCCGTCGAGACTCAGAGAGAGAGAGAGCAATGTTGACCAGCATGACAGTTCGTCCAGTGATATATCAGCAGGTGATAGAGGCTCAGAGTGCAGATGCAGAGTTAGCAGACGTGTTGCAGATGCCAGAGGTTGAGCTAGACGAGGACAGCGAGGTTAGGTTCAGAGGCAGACTTTACGTCCCAGAGGACGTCAGGCAGGAGCTGTTGGCTGAGGCTCACAGATTGAGGTACTTTGTTCATCCTGGTTCCACCAAGATGTACCATGACTTGAGGGGACTCTTTTGGTGGCCTGGGATGAAGAGGGATATTGCTGAGTTCGTTGCTCGTTGCCTTACCTGTCAGCAAGTGAAGGCGGAGCACCAGCGTCCTGGTGGTGAGTTGCAGTCGCTACCCATTCCTGTGTGGAAGTGGGAGCACATCACCATGGACTTTGTTGCTAGATTACCTCGTACTTCGTAGGGGCACGACAGTGTTTGGGTGATCATCGACCGTCTGACGAAGACAACTAGTTTCTTGCCGGTCAGAGTAGCGTGGTTAGTGGACAGGCTTGCTAGACTGTTTGTGGACAGAGTTGTACCGTTGCACGGGACCCCGGTCTCTATAGTCTCATATAGAGATCCGAGGTTCACTTCTCATTTCTGGCGCAGTTTATAGAGGGCACTGGGCACCGAGTTGAGGCAGAGTTCAGCCTATCACCCGCAGATAGACGGACAGTCAGAGAGGACCATACAGACTCTCGAGGACATGTTGAGAGCATGTTTCCTAGACTGGGGCAGCACCTGGGAGTCGCACCTTCCCATGGTGGAGTTTGCTTATAATAATAGCTATCACTCCAGCATTGGGATGGCGCCCTATGAGGCTCTGTATGGCAGACCGTGTTAGACACCATTGCACTAGTATGAGGTTGGCGAGAGGCAGCTTCTGAGGCCAGAGTTAGTACAGCCGTGTGCAGATACAGTGAGGCTGATCAGACAGAGACTGCAGACAGTATAGAGCAGACAAAAGAGCTACGCGGACGTTCGCAAGAGGCCACTTCAGTTCGAGGCAGGCGACAGTGTGTTTCTTTGGATCTCACCTACCAAGGGCATTCTCAGGTTTGGGAAGAGGGGCAAGCTTAGTCTGAGGTTTTTTGGTTCCTTTCCAATCGTGGAGCGGGTTGGCGAGGTCGCTTACAGGTTAGCTCTTACGTCCGAGTTGGTAGGTGTTCACGACGTCTTCCACGTCTCGCAGCTAAGGAGGTACATGTCATATCCGCCGCACGTGTTGGACTACTCACAATTAGAGGTTACTCCAGATCTGTCAGTGCTAGAGTATCAGGTCAGTGTTGTGGACCGCAGAGTGCAGCAGTTGCGCAGGAGACAGATCCTGCTCGTCAAGGTAGTTTGGGAGAATCGCGTTGGTGGCGAGGCCACGTGGGAGCGCGAGGACAAGATGTGGGAGCATTTTCCTTACATGTTTGAATGACTGGTATATTTGCTTGCCTTCTTTTCCCTAAGTTTCGCCCTTAATTTCGAGGACGAAATTGTTTTTTGTTGGTAAGATTGTAACGTCCCCCTCTCATTGGTCAGCCACCTTCAGATGAAGGTCATGACGCATCGGGCTGTCGCCTTTTGAAGGCGACAAGTTGGTTGTCGCGTTCAAGTTGTAAACGTGACAGGCATGTTGTAGCGTTCAACCCTCAAACCCCAGCATGTAGTTTTGTCAGGACAGTTGGGACAAGTGTCAACCCCTGACAACGTGAAGGCGACATGGCAGGCGTCGCGTTCAAGTTGCCAGGTCTGCGAGCTTGACACATGGCATTTCTATTGGTCAGGTCTGACCAGAACTTAGGATCACGACAGGTTGGCCGTCGCATTCACTTACTAAACGCGACAGGCAAGTTGTCGCGTTCTCAAACTCTGAGGCTTAAAAGTGCACAGGCCGCAGACCACCCCTTCTTCTTCCCCATTTCGCCTGTGTTTCTCCTCTCCGACCCTCTCTATGTTTTCATCCACCGTGGGGAGATTGTGAGGGCTTGTGGTAAGGTGTGGGGGATTGTGTAGGGTGCTTTACCCTTGTGTTGGTGTTGGGGTTCTTCTTCCCGGTGTGGAGCTTCTCCGATGTGGTGTGGCTCACTCTCCTCGTGGTGGTGATTGCTTCTTTGACGTGTAGGACGATCCTTGCTCGTGGACGGCGTGAGCGTGGAGCTTGGAGCAAGGAGGAGGTGGCCATACACACGAGAAGACCCCAATAGGTTGGCTCTTCTTTTTGAGGTAGGGACTCCTTGCCTTTCCCCTAGTTCTATCATGCTAGGGCCTCCAACCCCTTCTTCAAGCCCTTAGAATCCATGCTAGGACGTGCATGTGTATGTTGTGGTTCATGGGGAATGCTTACATGGTATGATGTGTGCTTGGAATGGGGTATGGTTGTTGAGGGTTCCATGCTTGCATGTGAGATTATTGAGTGTAGTTTCATCTTCCTTGCTTGCATGGGGTTTACAAAGGTGGTTTGAGCCTATTTGATCAGTTTACATCATCCCACATGCTCCCCTCCCCTTGTAGTTTCCAGATTTGAGGTGCATGGCTCAGAAGGTAGGCTCTCAAGTGTGTAAGTTTGTGGTCGCGACATGTTTGGTGTCGCGACCCAGATCGCAGCCACCCAATACGTCGCCTTCTAGTGTGGGAAAGCGACGCCCACCCTGTTGCTTTCTGGTAGCGATAGGGTAGTTATCGCCTTCTCATCGGGTTTTCACCGTGTCTTGTGGGAGGTCTCAGGTGGTCACCTGAATCTCTATCTGTGGTCGCGACAATGCCCTTGTCGCGACCAGATAGCGACAGGCTCCCTGTTGCCTTCTAACCAGGTCGCGACAGACTTGGTGTCGCCTTCAGGTGGCGACAGTCTGTGCATCACCTTCTCAGACAGAGAAGGGACCGGCGACCTGTTCGGAGATCCTTTCCACTGCGACTCTGTTTTCTTAGCACCTGTGTTGTTCCTAGCATGGTCCTACTTTAGTCTTTCACCTGGTGCTAGGCACTTGAGGGTTTGTCCACGAGAGAGCCTGTTACCGTTACCTGGACCCCCGGTCCCCGCGCTCCTGTTTGTGGGAGTTCTCTGGGCGGCGGGTGAGCTCGAGTCACGAACTCTGGTAGTAGAGGGGGAAACGGTCGGGATAGCGGCATAGAGTCGTTTGTAGAGCTCTCTTAGCTGAGTCTAGGACGACGAGGTGGTTTGGTGCTCTTCCAACGCAGATCATTTAGTTCTTTTCTCACTGCCTCACTCTACGTGGTTTCAGTACCATTTAGAGGGGCCAGGCGTGGGACCATAGTCCGGCCAGACTACAGCAATTGTGGTTACTTTAGTTCCGCGTCTCACTCCGATGGGAGGTGCTAGACATGGACCGACGGTCGAGGGTAAGGCGCGTGGCACACCTGACCAGTCGACTAGTGTAGTGTTTCTGTGGCTAGTGCCTTTGTCCAGGCAGTTGTTTACTGTCTGTGTTTACAGCCTTGGGTTCTTCCCAGTGTCGTGGCTTACACGGGTTTTTTGGTCTCGATGTTTAGATTAG
This sequence comes from Colocasia esculenta, assembly GCA_014218235.1. NCBI lineage: Eukaryota > Viridiplantae > Streptophyta > Magnoliopsida > Alismatales > Araceae > Colocasia > Colocasia esculenta. The sequence goes on from CM024755.1 coordinate 169,608,506, forward strand.
ACCGTTGACCGTGTAGTTACTTTACGCTTCCGCACTTACTCTGTTAGTAGAATAGATTTACTCACTTTATTTAATTATGCATATCTATATCTATTCTGCTGTTGGAACCAGTGGGAGATTGGTAGTCCCTACTGGGCTTCTTCATGAAGCTCATTCCCTCCTTTTCAGGTGAGACTTCACAGCAGCACCCTTCACGGCAGGCTGAGGAGACAGGGCCGTAGTAGACGGCGTCTTCCATGAGTAGTGTTCCCCAGTACTTGTTTACTTCACCCTCGGGGTATGCCCCTAAGGGACCTGTTATCCCCTTTATTTCTACACTTGTACTTTGCATACTTTGGGACTGTACTAGACTTGTACACTATGTTGGACTCCTTTCCTTCACTTGTTGGTACTTTTAGTGTGTTTGGTTGTTACTTACCTCCATTACATATCTTGTTAGAGTGATCCGTTAGCCCTTCCGGGTCTCCGGGCCCGTGGGCGGCGATGCCGATGGTCGGATCCTAGGTGGGAAACGGGGTCCGGGCGTCGGGGCCATTACATTCATTGTTAGGATCGGTTATTCGGTTATGGCAAAGCTAGAAGGGTGGGGGGGGGGGGGGTTGAATAGATTTGCAGCGGAAACTTAAGCAATTAAAAAACTACTTCGGATTAAAAGATCTACTCAATTAAAACCCCTCTGATCTGATGCAATGTGTGTGAGCAAACTAACAGTTAGTGTGTAGACGAAATCCCTAGGCATGCATCTAGCGCAACACAATGCAAACCACAAGTCAAACCACAGTGCACAAGGGATTTTTAGGTGGTTTGGAGATCACACCACGTGACTCCTACGTCTACCCCTCACACAGTGAGGACACACTACTCAAGAACTGAGTACTACACACACACGAGCACAACGGCTCAACCACACACACACACGCTAGATCAAGTCCACAATAGATCAGATCCTCTAGCCTTGATCTGACCAACACACCACACACGTTGTCTGATGCAAACACGCAATCAGAACAACAATCCACACGTGGATCAAGCACAAGGAACGCTTAAACCACTACCACACACACAAAGATATGAAAGGTGTAGAAGTAGAACAGTTCAGAGATGTAGAAGTATATCCTGATGAAGAACTCTTAGTGGTGGTCATCCGGAAGAACTCCAAGCTTCATTTGGAGAAGATCAGTTGATGGAGAAGCTTGAACCATGGACGAACCGGCTTCAACTCTGCTTGGAAGATAGAACTTCTTCGCTCTGGTTGGAGGGATGAAGCAGGGTAGCAGGAAGAAGCTCTTCTCTTGAGTTTTTCTTAGGGTTTTGATATGGTGGCTTCTTACTGCGAAAATAGCCTCACATGATCCTTATATATGGGTGTCCAAACATGGAGAGTCGTGCTTAAAGGGATCACCCAAATATAGATCATATCCTGGCCATTAGATCTTCCCAAACCTCCGTCTGTCGACAGCCGACTTGCTGCTGTCGACAGGTGCTGACAGGTTTGCAAAATCCAGAAGACTGGCCTTCCGAGAAACCATTTTCTGTGTGTATCTGTCGACAGGTAACTATTCATCTGTCGATAGGTGCACTATTCATCTGTTGACAGCACACTATTCATCTGTTGATAGCTACTTGTTCCAGCAGCTTGTCTTGTTCTTTTGCACTTGGATTTTGTTGCTTGTCTTGTGTACATTCACACCTACATTAAAAGACATTCTAAGTGAGATATAATGAATACATAAGTGACCATAAGAGCATTTTTTTCACTTGATCATTTGATTCATGTCTTTGTCATTGTCATCATATTTGAACCATTCACATAACATTAATTAGTATTGCTCATCATCAAAAACATTTAAGCACTTGTTACATTCTCCCACATGAGAACCCAACATTCTCCCCCTTTTTGATGATGACAAAACTTACAATTGATACAATTGATGTTTCTCCCCCTTTTGGGAACATCCAAATAGATAAGTCATGCACAAATGGATAAGAATGAAGCAAAGAACTGTGTTTCCAGTCATTGATCAGTAAGTACACACAGTTACAAAAAAAAAAGTAATCCATTGCATGAAACAACAAAAGCAAAAGTGAAGGAGAAAGAGATGACGGAGCTAGCAGACTGATGACTCAAAGAAGTGGAAGGAAATGAAGCAAAGAACTGTGTGACCACAGAACTGAATTGTGAAAGATATGAGTGGGGAATGAGTGTTCAATTAGAATTTTAAGGTTGAGAACTGGTTTATACCCATTGCAAGATGTCATAGACACTAGTAGTTAGACACATAAAATTATACAATGGTTAAGAAATAATACTTCGGAAATCTCAAGTTGTAGCATTTAGAAGACATCGTTCAAAAACATTGAAAATAAGATAACCCCTTTGAATAAAACCGTTGTAGAAAAACATGTTCCTTTGTGGGTGATGTTCAGTTGGTACTTGAAAGTAATGTCTACATGAGCGATTAACAATAAACAACACATTGCCCTTGATGTAAAAACATGGAGGCTACACTCTATTTCTTGCATTGAATTTTTTCTTTGTCAAGTTAATGTGGGAAAAGTAGTAATTAAGATCACTTTCACCTTTTGACGTGAAGGTAGACATTTGGGATGCCCATACCCCCAGTTACTCAGTGTAAGTGACCATAATACCATTGTACAGAGATAATGAAAGGACTTTTTGACGCGAAGACAGACATTTGTGATGCCCATGTCCCCGGTTACTCAGTGATACTCATCATTGCTCTGCCTTTGTCCCATTTCAAATACTTTTATGAACTTTTGAGTGTTTGAAATATGTAGCTTTTCTCCCTTTTTTTATATATTTTTAACAATCAAGGTCAATGATTATTTAAGGTCAATGGTTAATGTAAAACATTAAGTTCAAAAACCTTCTTACTTATCAAACCATTTTAGAAACATGATAATCCACAAGGGAGTTATTCAAGTGAGTTATGTTAAAATCATTAGATTTGATCAATGTTTTCTAGATGACACAACTTAGACTCAAGCACAAAATATTATATCAAAATCATTGTGATTAATTCAATGTCTTTGATACTATGTGAATATGAAAGGTTGCAATGAATAGTAAGTCCCTATTCTCCCCTTGCATCAATAATATGAACATACTCATAAAGAAAGGATTAGAAAAGATGAAGATTTATGGATGAAGTGAGTATCTGTCGACAGCAAACATGAGCCTGTCGATAGATGCAGACAGTTGTGAAGTTCTGGGTTCAAGCAAGGTATGGGCTGTCGACAGATGGGGTGCTGGCTGTCGACAGATGCACACAGGGTGCAATTTCTGGGTTCTGTAAAGGCATATCTGTCGACAGACTGTTTGGGGCTGTCGACAGGGGCTTTGAAACTTCAGTTTTAAGGCTTTGAATTGAGAGTGATTTGAACCATAAGATTGAGGGATAAATACACATTGAATATGAAGGGTATCCCTTATGAATTTCACTTACCTAGCCTTAACTTACTCCCCCATAATGTGCATATGATGACTCATCATTCAAGTAAATCAATCAATGAGATACACAAACATACCAAGCATTTGCACACAAAAGAACATCCATAAGCATAAAAACACCAACATTCATTCTTTTAAAGAGAGACATGTGGCAAGATTGATGTGAAAGAATGTCCCTCAAACAACTCACTCAAAAATCTTTTTGACTTACTCCCCTATAATGTATGCATAGTATTGAATGAACATTCAAGCAATTCACACATGTTCATGTCAAGCAATCTGCGCAAGGAGAGTATAAACGTGATCAATTGAGGTTCTTGAGATTATGAATTTTTTGATAATCTTTATGTAGTAGAAGACTATTGATACTTGGCGGAGAATATTTCTCACGCATAATGATAGTTTCCAGACAAGTCAGACTTGTCCTTCCACATTTCACCATTTAATATACCAAATAGTCACTACATAAAAGATCCATTTTTTTTTAAATTTTAGTATGACTCCAATGGCTAAGAAGTATTGTCATTTGGGAATAGCATCAAAACACATTTTTCATTGCTCAGATAGAATTAAAAATACATTTCAATTCTAACAGTTCAAATCTATAGTGATAAAGAGATTTTACCTGAACAGTCGTCAATTTCAATCTAAAAAATTTTACCTTTGTTCTCCAACATTTCTTGCCTTGCACAGCCAATGTCATGAATCCATTTCTAATTTTTGGCTGCAAGACAACTCAGCTTGTTCATTAAGCTGATTTTGGGACCCACACTTGCTTGGGTCCTGCAATGACGTCAATGTTAGAATTCAACAATAATTTCTGAATCCAAAGTGATTTTATTTTTGAATAGCTGTATTTCTTTCATTAATGAAATTATGAGTATGGGACTTGGGAGCATGCACAAGATAACCATTTCTATGCCAACAGTCCCTAGAGACATGACCATGTTGATGACATGCATAGCATTGAACTGTTTTAGCATATTTGTGAGAGTGTTGATTTTTCTTCCAACAGAATTTAGCAAGATGACCAAGTCTATTGCATTTGAAGCAAACGGGTTGAGTACTTACCTGGAGCTTACCATAGTGTGATTGCATTTGCTGGAATCTCTGAGGTCCTTTAGAGTATCTTTGATTATCCTTGGGTTGAGAAGAAGGAGATGGTACCCTTTGGTATCTCTTGGCATGATGTGGAGTTGGAGATTTCCTTGAAACATTCTGGGCTGCTGGAGGAGGTGTGAAGACCTTGTAGACTCTTGTTTTCTTTTCCATTTTCTTTTTATGGTTTTCAATTGAAACATGATTCTTCCTTTTTGCAGCACTTTTGTTCAATTTTTCATTTTGTTTAATAACCACTTCAAGTTCATTTGTCAATTTTTTCTTTTCAGCTTTCAATGCAACAATTTCTTTTTTAGAAGTTAGAAGTTGGTTTTTCATGACATCCAGACCATTTTGTATTTTGTTCTTTTCAATTTCACTTTGAACAACTTGATTTTCCATGTCAGCAATTTTCTTCTTAAAATTGTTCCATTCATCATTTAATGGTCTGTCATGATACAAGCTTTCAATCTTCTTTTTTAGATGATTATTTTCCTCAACCAGTTGATTGCATTTTTCTTTTATTTGGTGATCATGAGCCATGTTGGAGATTTGTTTGTTCAATTGATCATTATCAAATTTGAGATTCTCATTATGATCAATCAATTTTTCATTTTCATTTTTCAAATCAAATTTTCAGATTCAACCTGATCATGATCTTCTTTCAATTTAAAAAACATGATTCTATAGTTTTTAACTTCATTTTCCAATTTTTCATTCTCCATTTTCAATTTTTCATTTTCTTCATAGAATGCTTGAGCATTATCAATTATCATTTCATTCTTCTCTAATTTTTCTTTTAGCTTCTTGTTTTGAGCTTTTACCTTCTTAAATTGATTGGACAAGTGCTCATAGCATTCTATCAATTCATCATAGGATAAATCATCCTCTAAATCAGAATTAGATATTGATGCATCAAATGGATCTGAATTGGATTTACCTGACCTTTGAGAGTTTCTTGACTTCTCTGACAGATGTGATCCTTCAAATTCGTCTGAACGGGAAGAGCCTCTTGAGCTGCCATGAGCCATGAGCCATGTAGCATTTTTCTTCCGTTCCCTTTCTAGACTTGCATGTTTTCATAGAGGAGACCTGCATTATATCAACATTGTCATCAAACCCAATAATTATAGGTCTATTTAAAATGCTTGAGAACTTAGCCATATTTTTTAGTGTGTTTCAGATGATTAGACCAATCAACAGAATATTAAGTCATATAAAAAAAAAAAGGAATCAATCAGTTCAACCAGATCAAATGATATTAGGAATTAGAGCGATTAAGCACACAAAGACAGATCTCCCAAAACACAACCGATAAACAGAGAACCTGCTCTGATACCAATTGTTAGGATCGGTTATTCGGTTATGGCAAAGCTAGAAGGGGGGGTTGAATAGATTTACAGCGGAAACTTAAGCAATTTAAAAACTACTTCGGATTAAAAGATCTACTCAATTAAAACCCCTATGATCTGATGCATTGTGTGTGAGCAAACTAACAGTTAGTGTGTAGACGAAATCCCTAAGCATGCATCTAGCGCAACACAATGCAAACCACAAGTCAAACCACAGTGCACAAGGGATTTTTAGGTGGTTCGGAGATCACACCACGTGACTCCTACGTCCACCCCTCACACAGTGAGGACACACTACTCAAGAACTGAGTACAACACACACACGAGCACAACGGCTCAACCACACACACACACGCTAGATCAAGTCCACAATAGATCAGATCCTCTAGCCTTGATCTGACCAACACACCACACACGTTGTCTGATGCAAACACGCAATCAGAACAACAATCCACACGTGGATCAAGCACAAGGAACGCTTGAACCACTACCACACACATAAAGATATGAAAGGTGTAGAAGTAGAACAGTTCAGAGATGTAGAAGTATATCCTGATGAAGAACTCTTCGTGGTGGTCATCTGGAAGAACTCCAAGCTTCGTTTGGATGAAGATCAGTTGATGGAGAAGCTTGAACCATAGACGAACCGGCTTCAACTCCGCTTGGAAGATGGATCTTCTTCGCTCTGGTCGGAGGGATGAAGCAGGGCAGCAGGAAGAAGCTCTTCTCTTGAGTTTTTCTTAGGGTTTTGATATGGTGGCTTCTTGCTGCGAAAATAGCCTCATATGATCCTTATATATGGGTGTCCAAACATGGAGAGTCGTGCTTAAAGGGATCACCCAAATATAGATCATATCCTGGTCATTAGATCTTCCCAAACCTCCGTCTGTCGACAGCCGACTTGCTGCGGTCAACAGGTGCTGACAGGTTTGCAAAATCCAGAAGACTGGCCTTCCGGGAAACCATTTTCTGTGTGTATCTGTCGACAGGTAACTATTCATCTGTCGACAGGTGCACTATTCATCTGTTGACAGCACACTATTTATCTGTTGACAGCTACTTGTTCCAGCAGCTTGTCTTGTTCTTTTGCACTTGGATTTTGTTGCTTGTCTTGTATACATTCACACCTACATTAAAGGACATTCTAAGTGAGATATAATGAATACATAAGTGACCATAAGAGCATTTTTTCACTTGATCATTTGATTCATGTCTTTGTCATTGTCATCATGTTTTAACCATTCACATAACATCAATTAGTATTGCTCATCATCAAAAACATTTAAGCACTTGTTACATTCTCCCACATGAGAACCCAACATTCATGGCTAAGGATTTTGATGCACTTTGAAAATCTCTTACCCTCAAATGGGAAGACAAATATGATCTTTACTACAAGGCCAAGGCAGCGGCTCACTCACAAGGACTTCAGTGGAATAATTCAGTGAAAGAATTTCTGCACAAAGCTGCAAATAGGAAGTTTATTCCTTTGAGGTATAGTATGGACAATGAAGTCTATCATCAGAGACTGAATTGGTATCATCGCTGCCACCTCAAATGCTATAGGAAAATCCCTTCCATTGGCCCTTCCTATAGTATTGAGTCTTCTATCATTGACCATGTATTTTCGTATAATGAGAAGAAGTTATGGGAGCTTCTACAACTCCCACCTTCTCTCTATCTCCCTAAGACTTCTTGAACCAAATCCTTATCTTTGTACAGATGTTATATCATTCAATAGAAAACCATATGTTTGTGTTAACTTCTGTGTATCTCTTCCTCTTTCCACTATACTCTATCATTTTTGTTAATGACACAAAGGGGGAGAAATATATAGGGTGAGAAATTTGGAATTTTTTGCATGAGAAAATTTGAATTTGTTTGTATAATAGATGGCTCTGTGCAAATTCTTTATAATGACTATGTGCTAACTTTTTATATATGTATAATTTTGTCATTAACAAAAAGGGGGAGAATTGTTATGTAATTATTTTTACAATAGTATGTGTATAGTTTTGATTATGACAAAATCATTTCAGTTATACTAAAACATTTTCAAGTAATAAACAAATTCATTTTGATTTGTATTTGATGTGTTAAGTCAAAGACATGCATGCATTATACAATATAACCACTTATAGTCAAAGGTGTCAACATATGATTATTTTCTACTGACACTTATATATCTCCAGTAAAAGTCCACGACTAGTACTTATATCAAGTCTTACTCCGACTCTTGAAAAGTCTAAGTGACATATCGATTGATGAACAAAGGTCAACAATCGATGTCTCACTACGACTTTTGTGAAGTCAAAGTTAGGTATCGATTTATGAACAAAGGTCGGCAATCGATCTCTCACTACGACTTCTGTGAAGTCGAAGTTAGGTATTGATTGATGAACAAAAGTCAGTAATTGATGTCTCACTACAACTTCTGTGAAGTCGAAGTTCTGTTATATTTAAAACATCGATTTCCTTAAGAACATTAATTGCTCTTCATTCATATCGATTATATATTGTTATGTTTAAAACATCGATTTCCTTAAGAACATCGATTGCCCTTCATTCATATCAATTGTTGTAATGTTTAAAACATCGATTGCCTTAAGAACATCAATTACTGTTATGTATATCGATTGCCTTCATACATATCAATTGATGATGCTTTGCACAACGATTGGTGTAGTATTATTCGATCGACTTTATAATCCTTTGTGAAATCAATTGGTGAACAAATCATAATATTTTATATATATTTGAAACTTATTTCATTGTACTTTCACTTCGATTCTTGCAAAGGTTTCTCTAATCTAAGAACATTGTTTATTATACGTATGCAATCTAGTTTTTAGTCTATCTACTACAAATCTTGTGCTTTCTTGTTCTATACATTCTTTGATTTAATATTTTTTACTAAGAACAAATCTGAAGTACTAAAGTTTGGAATGTTTCAAAGTAGCTAGGGATGTCAACGGGTCGGATACGGTGCGGATAATAGATTATCCGTTTCTTTATCCGTTAAGGAAGTACTGTATCCATTTAATGTTCGCTAAGAATTCGGATAATGGTGTATCCGAAACTCATTTTAAGTATCCAAAAAAATGTGGTTAACGAAGGGTTAGCGGATAGTTACTGGTCATAAGAGTATATATAAAACTGAAATTTATGGTACAAATTAACATAATTAGAATACAATTTAAATTGAAACAAAAGACCCATATAATAAACAAACAAATTTCAACATAGTTTCATATCATCATCATTCATGAGTCAACATAGAACAAAATTAAAAGTGCAAACATAGAAAAAACTAAAATATCCTCAAAGACAAGATAAAACATATAAAATGAAAATAAGAAGATAAACTAGCTCTCTTGGACTTTAATCTCCAACATCTTCTCATTCTTTGCATATCTTACATAAAAATAAAGAATATGTTAGGCCAAGAATTAAAAAATATATAAAAAAATTTGTAATGTAGAAATATTTTACCATGATAAAAGTATAAATACACAATTTCATTTAAGTCTACCATTAGATTTAAATCTAAGAGATCATATTATATATATATATATATATATATATATATTTATATATATTATTACTTGATGGTAACGGACAGATACGAATTCGGAATGGGGTGTATCTGTTTTCGTATTCGTTAATCCGTATCCAATAATTTACCGGTGAAAAAATAATATCTGTTTGATGTTCGTTAAGTTAACGAAATGGATGGTTATCGGGTTATTGGTTACCATTGACATCCCTAAAAGCAGCTATCTATTCTGCAAGATATCTGCAAGTGTCCTTCAAACTGACAAGTTTTCAATTTTTAAGGACAAGCTATTTGCAGGTGTACTGCACGCCAAGCAAGTGACCATACCTCCTTGACTGCTCACCTACCCCAGTACTCTTTAAGGACAGACTTTTCTCTTTGGAACAAATATATATCCTTTCAAACGACTTGTCTTTTGCTTTCACTTAATATTTTATTTCCTACAAGTCTAACCATGAGGAAGAGAAAGGTCATTGCTTGGGTATGGTGTTTGCAGACATTTATTGCGGCTCTCTACAAAACCATGCAGCTGTCCATATACCTAGGAAGCCGTTGAGAAGTTCAAGATCTAAAGATGAACCTCTCAAGCTGTCTTCCAACTCACAATGTTCAAATTCTTTTGAAACGGCTATATTCCAATGAGAAACAAAGACCCTGAAGGCTATATTAGGAGCTGAAGTTTGAACAAACGATAGAGTGCATGAGAGATGTAGAGATAGAGATATTCATACCCGATATAGAGAACATATCTACATACACTCAAGCGAGACAAGAAGCAACCAAGGTCAAAAGAGAAGAGTGCTCACAACAAATATAAAGTAGAGCAATCTGTGCAAGCAAGCCGACTCCAAGCTCTCCTGCTCTTCTGCTTTCAGAAGCTTATCTGTGGGTGTTTTTGATAGTCTGAGTTCTTCTTCTCAGTCCACCCTTTAGTCAGAAAGAGTTCATAACTGTCAAGCATATTCGTACAACTCTTTCTGATTTTTTGTGTTTGCTCATTCTCTGAGCAAGCACCCTATATACCTTTCATTTAGAGTAGAAACTAGCAGAGGGTTTGTTCCCTGTAGATCCCCTTTTGTAAAAGGGAAGACCTGCCGTGGTAGGTGGTTGCTTGCCCCTTTGGTAAAGGAAAGACTTGCTAGGGAGCAAGTGGTTGTAATATCTCTCATTGTAAAGAAGGTCAAGGGTTCTTGGTAGTTAGTGGAAAATCCCAAGTTGCGCTTGAGAACTGGACATAGAACTTCTAATTTAAATGAGGCCCAAACCAGGATAAAATCCTTGTGCATTGTATGTGATTGTTTCTACCAAGTTACACTTGTTTCACACACACCACACAAGGTACTAACACTTCTATTAAGTGTTCTTTCAAATTCGAATAACATTTTAAATTGCAAGAAGTCATATTCACCCCCCTCTAGGACATCTAAAGCTCCATCTAGATCCAACAGCGTTAAGAACGCGACAGTCCGATAAGCCGCGTTCATAAAGAGAACGCGACTGGGTCAGAGGTTGTGACCTAAACGCGATAGGGCCCGATCAGTTGCCTTCTAAGACAGAACCTCAAACCCTCCAATTACACATAGAAATCTCCAAAAACCATAATTACATTCAAACTAAACATCTACAAGCCAACCAAACAATCTAAAGTTCTCATTCACATCTCGATTCAGGACTAACACACTTTAAACCATTTAAAGAACACAAGAAAATGAGGGAATCTCCCTACCAATGCAAAGAACTCGAAGAACGAGGCTCAATCGGTGTTCCCCACACTCTGAGCAACCTCCTCGCATCAAAATCACGCCAAAACATGAGCCTCCATGCCAAAATCTCCAGAAATCACCGCAAAACTCCTGTCCTCAGCTCAATAGAGCTCCCTGCTCTATTTGGCCACCAAGCCGCCTCTTAACCAATTGAACCAAGAACGCAATGCAGGTGACCATCACATTAAGAATGTGACATACCTAGCCGACGCGTTTAGAAACCCAATGTGCCACACGTGACCCATGCAGCCAAACAACTAAAGGAAGCGGTGCGAAAAATGCGACGCAGGCAGGGGACAGATTCAGAACCTGACATACACCCCCGTCGTGTTCTCAACAAGGGAACCAGTGGACTGTTTGGCTGAAATCTTGGGCTCACAACACTCACACAAGGCATGAACGCCACAACCAAGGCCCAATGGCCACACATTAGCCCAGTGCACCACACTAAAACTATTAAACTAGAATCCGAACGACCACAATGCTACATTATTACCACCTAAAAAGGAATGTCGTCCTAGACATTCAAAAAGAAACCACAGTCACGGCATGCCGAACTACCACCTAAAAAGAATGAAAGACTTATTCAAACAAGTAAGGATACATTCTTCTGCTTCTCTTTCTTTTTAACCTGTTGTTCAAATCTTTAATTCTACCTACTTAAATCGATTCTTTGTCTTCCTCTCTTCTCCTCCTCTTCCTTGCTCAGCTCAAGCGAGTCTTTGTTGTTGTAGGCGCTTTATCTCCTTTGACTCAACCTGCTTGCAAACATTTCTCTAGGTGTGCCTGTATCTTTTTTCCATGTTGTTTTTCCTTTATGCCTGATTACCTACCATACCGTTATTCTTTTTTCTGCTAACAATCCAGACTAACTTCCACCTTTTATTTTTTTTTTACCAGCACTGCCTTTTAAAGAATCTCTAATACAAAACTTGAGCTTTCTGCTCCTGTTTACTACCTTGTCCTGCAAATTACAACTACTTACACAGGATTACTTTTTGCCTTGGCCTGTTATATCTTTAACTTTCATAATCAAATAGAATAACTGCAAAGTAAATCATAAAAGAAATGACTGTCATTTCTCTATGCACTTTCATCCTTTATCCATTGTTTGATTCAGTCTGCTTTCTTGCTCTACACACTCTCAATACCTGATACAATACCCTGAAACCCTGCTCTTCCAAATACTCGATTTATTCATACTACCTACTACATTTTCACTACACATACTGATTTAAACCTGTTTCTTTCCATAATTCCTTGACAAACTTGAAATTTTCTTTCATATTCTTTCATCTGCTGTTAATGTATTGTCTAGTCTATTTGCAACAGTCGTAAACGTGTACGATGGTAAAGAAACTTTTAAATTTGTTCACTGCCTTTCACGACGACATGTTATGAAAAGAGATACACTTTTTCCATCATAACTTTAGTTTTAATTTTAAACTTTGAGATTAGACATCTCGGACATGAGCTAAGAAATTTTTAAAATTTCTCATTTTTTTGATAGCGACATATTATCATTTTAGATACAGCCACATAGTTAGAACTTTCTTTTTAAATCAGGAATTTGAGATTTTACATCTCAAACGCGAGTAAGGCACCGTTTGAATGTGCTTATAAAACATCGATTTTGAAGAAAATCGCTAAAAGTGAGAATCTTGTGTACGGACACGATTTTATAGTGTCATATGCGTTTTTATTTCGGCACAAACGACGAAACATCGTCGCATGTGCCCGGATGTGCGAAAGTGAAAAAAACCATTTAAAAACCAGCGACTCCAGTGGAAGGGAGTTGCTCCGCACCCAAAATCGCCAAAAGCGGCCTCCATGTAGCTTTTTGTCAGAGAAGAGAGAAGATTACCTCTCTCTATCTCTCTCCTTCAGCAAAAATCGGCCAGGCATAGAAACCGGTGCAAGCTGTGGACATTTGAGAATGCGTTGGATTTGGCAGAGATTTTACACCTTAAAATCTCCCCCAACTCAGTTCCAAACGCTGCCTAAGAAGAAGAGATTTCTGATAAAGTACGACTATTCCTGCATAATTATAACTTTATATGTGAAATTGGACATATTCTTGTCAATGGTGAGTTATAGCAAAAGAATTTTCAAATTTTACCCTTCTACTAGATAGATGCCAGTAATTGATAGAGATACTACTATTTGTTTGTAACTTAAGTTTTTAATATGAAATTTGAGATTTTGCTTCCCCGTTGCGGGAAGTGCCTCTGGTTGAGGAACTTCTATCCTGCTCTCAAACGAATTCTGCGATACTTTTTCTTTATTATCTGAAATTAAATGGCAAAAAAATGTTTATCGAACTCAAGACGGTGAACCCAAAAAATGAAAGCACTAAACTTATCGAGTTGCAGATGGGATGACAAAAGGTATACAAAATTCCTCGTCGATACAATTTAAGCTTCCCTTACCCACCTAGCTAGCTAAGGGCCTCAAGAATTTCATGATTTTAATTAATCCACATGAAGCTTTAAGAAAACTTAGCTTTTAGATAATTAATTGCCGATTTGGTTATCTAATTAATCCAGAGAAAAACATGTACTTGATGCAATTAACAATCGAATTGTTTGGGTTGAAGTGCTCGACGTGACTAAGGTAGTTTACATATATGTCTAGCTTGGGTTTCTGCATCCACATGCATGCGCCCTCTCTCACACACACTAATTCCAATTTCTTGCGATATATGTCATGGAAGGTGCGTGGGAAACAAAGACGAGAACGATTAAATAATTCCAGGTAGCTCGATCGGTTCCTACATCACTGTTGGAATTAGTATCAATTCCATACAACAACGGGAATTGTTCCAACATCGATCTTAATTTTATCTTGGAAGGCCCGAAGATACATAAATCATGCAGCTGGGCATCTCCCATCCGGTCTAGTCGATTGACGCATGTGCCTTCCTTAACATGCATGAAATTAAAACCCGTCATGGCAATCGCTCATCGCAGGAACTACTCGATGCATACGTACAAATAACCCATTACCCATCCTACATGAAGCCAGCTGATGGCGGTGGAGGCGGCTGCTGTTGAAGAAGAGCAGCAGCGGCCTGGTCCCAGCTGAGCAGGCTCTGCTGACAGGAGGATTGGGCGTCGCCGTCGTCGTCGAGCACCACCGCGCCGGTGGAAGGCTCGGCGACGAAGTGCCCGCGGCCAGCAGCTTGCGCCGCGCGGGCGGCGTGGACAGCGATCAGCGCCCGGATCTTGGCGAGCTCGCTCTGCCGGGCGCGTATCTCCTGCTGCAGGCGCGAGATGATCCCGACGGTGCCGTAGACGGGATCCCGGACACGCCAGTAGGCCTCGTAAGAGATGGAGTCCGCTGCCGCCGCTCGCTGGTGAACTGGAAGTTGCTGGGAAAGGACAGAACATTAATTAACGTTTAAGCGTGGGAAATGATTACAATCTCACAAGCTTCAGAGTAATTAATTGATTACATGAGTTACTATGTTTCTTCAAGATAACAAAGCGAGCATATGGACAACCTCGATGACATGCACAGCTAGCCTACATAGAAAGTTTTCAACATAACAAAAGCACTCGGTTTGATGTAAATTAATGAGAGATATGTGGTCATTAAAATAGATTTGAATAGACTAACTTTTAGTTTTTGCCTTTCCATTTTGATATAAAATTTCTTGTCAACAAATCTCTAAAACCAAATGTCTAATTTATTTGTATTTATTGCAATAAAGAGATTTATGAAGATTTATATATCTGACTAATTTGTGTAGATAAGTCCCCCCATTGATTGTTTTGTACGGATAAGTCCCCCCCCCCAATCGATTGTATCGTACGGATGAGTTAACTATCGACGTGTTTTGTACGGATAAGTCCCCCATCGATTGTTTCGTACGGATGAGTTAACTATCGACGTGTTTCGTACAGATAAGTCCTCTCATTGATTGTTTTATACCGATGAATTAATTATCGACGTGTTTTGTAGGGGTAAGTCCCCTACCTACATATCAAACATGCTCAAAGATTAGATATATATGTCCTCATCAAAAAAAAAAATTTGGGTAGAGTGAACATAGAAAGGAAATTAAACTGGTGCAATTCGCATGATATAACCTTACTTCAAGAAAACTATGGAAATTCCAAGGGCCAACAAAACTCTTGCTCTTGTTGCGAGTTCAACCGTGCACATTATGTTACGAGGCTACAACAGTCACAATAGTTCCCTGAGCGAACTATTCCTACAAATACAGAAGCCAACAATATGCATCTACTAAAACATTGTGTCGTCAACCTGTATATACACTTCCTCACTCATCTGAAAGAGTCGTTTATTGGGCATCTGTTCTTGCATAGGAGACATGGGATGCAGCTCCTATACACATATACACACATATATGTACACATATATACTATATTATTTATATATATACACAAGAATTCAAGGAAACGCATAGAGACAAGGAAAAAGTGGCAGAAAAGGGTCCTCACTAAACCCCCACCTCGTGAAACATGCCAGCAGGAAAAAATTGCGAACATATCTGTGGGAGTAGGATCCAGAAAATGCAAACATATTTGGGTGGAGGAGGATCCTAATTACCTGAATCATCCTGCTAACATTGCTGGCCCCGAAGATCCTGTGGACGCAGGCGAATCTGTCGGGGTGGGTCGACGGGAAGTATGGAGCCAGCACGCACTCGTGGGAGCAACGCCTCCTGAGATATCTGCACGCCGCGCAGCGCGTGCCTGTAGCAGACGGGTTGGACATGCCGCAGGTGAAGAGTTTATATATATATTGACCTCTCTCAACACCCTGCAAGACTTGGATCTATCTCTGGCAGAGAGGATCTTGTGAGGGAGAAAATCTTGGACAACAAGGGGGGAAGAGATAGACAAAGGAAGAGGTGGGAGAAGATCTATGGAGAGATCTTTGCAGTATCCCTGCAAAATCTCTTGGAATATAAAGGAGGATGGGGGGGGGCTGGTTGACGCTGGAGAGATGATAAGTAGGGAGGAGAGGAGGCCAACCAAGGGTGAGGATACGAAAGAGGAAGGTGCAGAGGGCGTGGGGCGTCCCCAACGGCTAGGAGAAACGAGAGATTTGAAATGGGGGAGGGGAGAACAAGGAAACACCAGGAATGGAACGATTCCCAGCTTCGTGGTAGTGGTCAAGGCAAGGAAACAAGGACGTGGAGTTCTAAATTAATGCTAGCTTTTTAGATCATGCAACGTGTTAATGTGTTGCCGTTAAAGCACTCTTAGATCATTTATGCGAATGCCTTATACGACGTTCTACAATTTTTCTAGGAAAGTAAAGAATCATGGGCTGTTATCTCTTCGACAGAGAGTGGGAGAGAATACCGTAGGAATATGTTGGCTAGGAATATATGGTGCTAGGTAGCTCGCATCAGTCTGTACTCCGACTTCGTGTCAGCTGTGTATTTAGGTTCTTTCTTGTTTCTAGGAATTTGGAAATGAGATGAGTAGGCGTTATGGAAGAAATTGTACGGTCGATAAATGGTATGGAGTACAAATGGTGTAAAGACGAAGGAACTGACGATTCCAAATTTAAAGTTGGTGAAGATGTGCAGAATCGCAAGGCATACTGTAGATCGTTGGACGGCTTTGGAATTTGGGAAATGACGATGGCAAACCTCATCAGATGATGATTTATAAGGAGGAACGAAAGATCAGAGGACCTAGGGTTGAGGTCCAGATATAACTCTCGGATGCCTAAGCTAATATTGACAAAAATTATAACAAAAAGGTGAGTCAACTTAAAATCACTCCTCATGATAGAGTGTAGACTTCTCTGTTATATCTTGTCGAATGAGTCTTCTTTGGGATCTAAGGGTGGTCGAGCCTCCATGACGGCAGTTAAAGTTAGGTCGTGGGTATACCATGAGGATCATGGGAAACAATCTTGGGCAATCCATCATTGTCCTCTTAAAGGCTCCCACTACAAGAAATACAATATATGTAGATGGCTGAAAATCTCAATCGTCTACAAAATATGATATTTGTAGAAGGTTTTTTGAAGCCGTCTATGTATGCTAGATATGTAGACGACTTACTATAGCCGTCTACATATCCAATATATGTAGACAATTTTAGTAAGCCGTCTATAAAATTTATGTAGACGGCTACCTTTAATCGTCTACATATATTTGATTTCTAGAGGATTACAAAAAATCGTCTACATATATAACATATGTAGACGGTTACATAAAGTCGTCTACATATGTTATGTAGATGGCCAAGTATAACCGTTTACATATGTTGGATATATATATAGACAGTTAGAAAAATCGTCTACATATATAGCATATGTAGACAGTTATGCTTAGCCGTCTACATATATTTACATATGTTATGTATGGATGTAAATTGTTTCTATAATATACATCTTTCATAAATTTAAAATAAATCTAAAATTTAATAATATTCTAATTTTAAACATTAAAAAAATTATGATATAAATGATTAATAAAAATAACTAATAAATAAATATATCATTTTCTAAAATTTATACAGTTGTTATTACAATATATATTATTTCCTTTGCAGACCCATCCGTAAAAGATACCATTTTTTTCAAATTGGGACACTCAAAGTACTTGTGATCTTCTTTATACACAAACACTGATTCAATTAGGTTTGTCATTTATTGTACTCAAAGAGTGACTTAATTATTAGTCTATCATATATATTAGATTGTAAGATCAATAGTTCAAATCTCATTGAAATATGATTATAATTTTTTTAAAGAATAATAGAATATGATAGTTTCCAACCATAATAAAGTTCGACATTTACTTGGGTTTTGGTTATCGTTAATAAGTAATTCTTCAGCGCAACTTATCTGAGGAAGTGTTGAAGGCAGAAATAGAATGCCGACAACTATGAAGATGGTTGATTGCACAGAAATACATATAGCACTGCACACGACAATATGTATGATACTAGATATGGCAAAGACCTACACGTCAACGATAAGCCAACAGATCCAGTAGTGTAATAAGTCAAAAGTCTGTAGTCATGAGGTCAAAAGATCTTGATGATAGAGCAGCCTGCACTCGAAAATTGAAAAAACCAAGGCACTAAGAGAATCGACGTCAAAACATGTCCTGCGTCGGATCAACGTGAAGCCTTGAACCGACGCCGAAACAAGCCCAACGCCGAAACAAGCCAACATGCGCAAAAAGGTGTCTTGAGAGTACAAATATATTTTCAGAGCATAAATATATCGCGAGAGAACTTTTATAATTTTCTGCGCATAGATCTTTTGATTTCTATAGCACTTTTATGATTTGTAGAGCACTTTCTTAAAAATAGACACGCATTAAATGCGTGTGAGCGCACTAATGCACACATGGCATCTGACAATCAAGTGACGCTCTCTCATTAGTGACAATATCCATCTAAGTCACATTTGTTGTACGGCAAGCGGTGCATCAAGTATTTCTCTATAGATATACACATATCTATATACAAATATACTATATATATGTAAATGTATATCTACGTGTATATCATATGTAAATAAAATATATATAATGTATATAGATAAAAGTATATGTATATCCAGACAGTTTAAACCATCTCATATATCAAATATGTAGTCTGTCAATTTTTTATTTTATTTTATTGTGAGTTACACGGTGACTCTTTAGACAACTACTATTCTAATATATATAAACTATATATATTTATATAATATATATATGTATGTTTCTTTTGTAGACAGCTTCTAGCCGTCTACAAATGCTCATCCCCTTCCCATCAAAACCCATCCTTAATGTGAAAGTTAGCGAATATATGGAGACTTAAGTGGGGTTGTAATTATGTTATGTTTTTCTATTATAATATTTAATGTTTATAGTAACTCTGGTCATGTTAATGTATATATTATATTGTAGAATGTGAATGTGTTCATGCATTTAATTTTTTTTTACAAGATGTGAATGTCTCCTTTTTGCATGATATATCTCTATTTTTCAATATGTGAATGTATGGATTTCTTTTTTCACAGGATGTGTACGCATGTGGATATGCTCCTAATATAGGGGAGATGTTGTCAAATTTTCTTTGTAAATTATATACATTGTTTATTAATATCAATATTATCATATATGAGTTCACGCAGTGGATCACGGGTTCGGAGATTACGGACTGTGGATGGCGTGCCAAGTCATTCATCTGAAGACTTTGTTGTAGGTCATCCTTCTCAAGCCCTTCTTCCTATATATCACTCAGGGGGCGTCTTCTGCTGCATCTGCATCTTCTTCTGTAGCAGGTATATTTTTACATTCAGTGGCATTGCAATTTATATTTACTTTAGTTTCATAAAATCTAATCATTTTCTTTATGTATATGTTTTTACATAGAGACACCATCGTGGGGTCGAGAGACTGGTCGTCGGGGTCCCTCTAGAGGTGCCACAGAGAGGAGGCTAGAGCCTGGACATAAATGGAATGTGAGAGTAATTGGTGGATACAGGGTAGGTGAGCAAGGGACAAACTTTATAAGCCGTATGGGCATTGTCATCAGGCTGCATTGCAAAATATGGCAGAAAAATTTTTCAAAACTACTTGAAGAGACAAAGAATGGAATATTTCGAGATCTTGAGGTAAATAGATTAATATTTAAAGTGAATATTGTGTATTTGTGAGATATTTAAATTAGATTGGTAATATATGTGTAGATGTGGTATCGTTGGGATCGGACTCCTTAGACGGATAAGGAGATGTTACAACATATGACAGCCATGCACAAAAGCTGGCATGGGATGTTGAAGTCGAAAGTAATTAATTTTTTAAAAGTATTTAATTTTTTTATATTGATAATGAATATTTTGTTAACTTTGTAATTGTAATTTTGTAGCATTATAAGGGCAAGACTTTTGAGGATGTTGTTGCATCTGTTCCACCTAGTGTTGATCCATCAGATTGGCGAACAATGTGTGAAAAATGGAATACAATGGAGGAGCAAGTAAAATAATATGATTTAATTACATATAGTACTTATAATTTTTTATTTGAGATTTCATCAAATATATGTATTGTCTTCTTCTTTACAGGATATTGTCGAGCGTAACAAGCAGAATCGCACGCATCAGAATATGACATATCGATGGGGGTGTACGAGCATTTATCAATTAAAAGATGATTTTGTAAGTTTTTTATTTTATTGAATGTAATTTTAATAATGTCTATTGATTATTTTTTATTACTTGATGATTATACAATTAATTTTTATAGGTGAAGACTCATCAGCGTGAGCCCGATCGCATGGAGGTTTTTAGGATGGGGAGATGTAAAGACCTCCCTACCCTAGCGATGGGTTGATGACGAAAGAAACGATCATTTTGTAAGTGTATATGTCTTAGATAAATTATCTTTAATAAATTAGTTTATAATTTAACATTTTTTGTTAACGAAATAAATTTTTTATTGTAGGAGAGGATGACACAGATGACGACTCATTCCCTCCGGAGTGATGATCGATGTCGCTCCTGTTTCAGCCGAGGATGCCTTCATAGATGTCATGGGACGAGACAGGCCTAGCCGTGTTCGTTGCGCGGGTAAGGCTGAGACGCTCTGCACTTGGTACGGCAGGGAGAGGAATCGAGCTCCTCAGGCAGCTACCACACTCAAGTGCAATAGTTGCAGGATCAAAACAAAAAGATGGAGGATATGTGTGCAGAGAGGAGTAGGAATCGCCAGGAGCTAGAGAATATGTGCACTCAGATGTCAGAGATGCAAGCCTTCATACAAAAATTGGCTGCTCAGCCATCACATATGCCTTGTTCTATGCCTGTCTCTGAGCCTGAGGGGAGTGATGAGTCTGCTGATGATTATGATGATGATGATGATTAGATTGTTATAGTTTGTGAGATACTTTGTATTTTTTTTATGTTTATGATATGTGTGTTTTCGGATAATTTGTGTGTGCATGGTATTATTAAAAGATGATTTTTATATAACAGGAGGAAATGACAAAAATTAAGGAAATTTTTTTTATAAAAAATTAACATGTGTAGACGGCTGCAGCCGTCTACAAAGGTTTATGTAACTCTTTGTAGACGGCTTATCAAGCCGTCTACATAAATCTTTGTAGACAACTTACCAAGCCGTCTACACAGGTTTATGTAGACGGCTAACAAGTCATCTACAAAGAGTTTATGTAAGCGGTTAATGGAGGCGTCTACTTACTTTTTATAGATGGATTATGTAACCGTCTATGTAAATATATATAGATGGCTAATAAGCCGTCTACATAAGTTTTATGTAGACGGCTACTAGCCGTCTACATAAACAACTTTAGTAGATGGCTTATATTAATCGTTTACATATGTTTTGTAGACGGTTTTTTTGTTGACGGCTGTATAGACGGCTATGTAGACGTCTACAAAAACTTGTGTAGACGGTTTTGTATTTTTTGTAGACGGCTTTAAGCCATCTACGTATCCTGTTCCCCCAGTAGTGTCCACTCATCTTACATAATCATCATCCAAGTGGGATTGTTGACCAAGACATCAGGTAGGAGTGTCTAGCATTTAGCTTCTACAGAGCCAAAGGCTCCACCAAACTAAGCATCTGTTGGGCTAATCAGCTATTGAAATAAGAATTATCGGGTGTAGATCAGCCTTTCAAGCTAAGGTCTGTTGAGGTAACAAGTGAAGTGTATGCCAAGCTAACTTTCTACTTTAACTCAAGTCAATGCATTATTTTGTGAGCTACAGCTAGGTGTGAACACGGGTCGGTTTGGTCTGGTTTGGCTCATTTTTTTGCCAAACCAAACTGAACCGAATCCCAAGGCCAAACCGAACCGAACCGAACCGGTTCGGTTCGGTTTAAACCGAAGTTTAATATCCTTATTTTGCAAACCTGCACTTGGTGGAATGGCTAAGGCGCTGCCTCACTACCCGCGGGTGCTGGGTTTGAATCTTGGCTTTCCATGTTTTCTTCTTAAAAAATATGGCCGGCTGGCATCTATTTTTACCAAAAACCTTATGACAAAGGTGAGTTTCGAACCCGCGCCGCCCAGAAACCCTCTTGGCACATGTGTAGCCAACTGCGCTACATTTTTTTTAAGTTACAGATACATATAAAATATATATATTCAATTTACTCAGTTTCAGAAACTGAAACCGAACTGAATTCTGTAGGGGCCCAAACCGAACCGAACCGAACTGGTCGGTTCAGTTCGGTTTTTCGGTTTGAACCAAATTCTGAACAGCCCTAGCTACAGCATTGTCAAAGGCTATCCTCCTACCTTTAATGTTGGGTTAAGGGGCCCTCCTCAGTAGGTGGCAAATTATGTTCTTGTAGTGCTTCATAGGCCATGCTTGATACTTGGACTCTCCATGGTAGGCTCCTATTTAGTAACTTAGCTTTGGCCTCTTTGGCCAAGCTTGTTGAGCATTTGTTTATATAAAAGTATTATTTACTGTTTTGAATATGATAAAATTATTTTTCCAATATTCATATAATAAACAAATTCAGTTGATTGCATGTAATAAAACTTACTTGAAGACACAATTCCATGTGTATGTCAAAGGCATGTTTTTATACTTATATGTCAATTACATTGATTCTGACATAATGTCAACTTATAGACAGACTGCGTCGACACATGATTGAACACATGTTGACACATGAAGGCACATGTTGACACATGTTAATCACATGTCGACACTTCATGCATAGATAATGTCTTTCTTCTGAAGGTGTGTCGACCTGTGTCGACACATGATTTACTTAATTCAAGCTATATTTTTTTCTAAGTCCACTCCGACTACAGTATATGTATCATGAGCAGACGAAGTGAGACACCGATTGGTGAATAAGTCACGAAAGTCGAAGTCTAACTCTGACTCCTACACAGTCGAAGTGAGACATCGATTGATGAACAAAATTCATCAGTCAAAGTGTCATTCTAACTCCTAGTCAATTGAAGTGAGACATCGATTGGTGAACAAAATTCATCACTCGAAGTGTCATTCGAACTCCTAATCAATCGAAGTGAGACATCGATTAATGAACAAAATTCATCAGTCCAAGTGTCATTCCAACTCATGGACAGTTAAAGGGAGATATCGATTGATGAAAAAATCTCACCAATCGAAGTGTCATACCAATTGATGAAGTCTCATTTCAATTGATGTTATAATGCCTCGTTTAATCTTTTGTGTTCCGATTGGTGAACAAGTCAAGTTGTATTGAACACTTGTTCACCTTTCCTATCATTTAGTTTTATTTTCTTTCAATCAATAAATAAGAAAATAAGTTTTTTTATTATTGAACATCAATTCACATATTATTTCAATTATTCTATAAATGATTCAATTGCTATTATTTACTCTTCAACTCCCTTAAGATTCTAAGAGTCGAACTACAGCTTATATTATTACTCATCTTATACTTATGCTCTCTGCACTTCAGTTTATTATTTTAATGAGAACAAGCATTAACTTACTATATTTTAGAATGTTCTTTGACAATTGTTTGATTTTCAAGATATTTGTCAGCGTCCATCAGATTGACAGAGTTTTCCATGTTTTAAGAAAAGTAGTTTGTAGACTCATTGCGTGCCGAGCAGGTGTCCAGTTCTCTTTAAATTCCTACCTACTCTTACATACTTTAAGGACAGTACTTTTTCTCTGGACAAAAAGAAGTCTTTTAGATGTCTTACTCTTTAGTCCAAGTATCTAAAATATTATTTGCTACTGAATAACAATAGATAAAAGAAAAGATCTTACATTGGTATGATGTTTGTAGGTATTAAATGCATCTGTCTACGGAAGCATGCAAGCTATCCTAGGTAGAAAACAAGTCATTCAGTAGATAGAAGACTTGAGGATGCTTCTCTCAAGCCATCTCTTTTAGTCAGAACGTCCACATTTCAAACAGCTATTTTCAAACGAATAGCTCAAAGTTCTGAAGACTGAAGACAATATAAAAAGAAGTTGAAGCCTTGAAGCACACAAATATACTAATAGAGATAGATTGACATATATAGATAGAGAGCAACATGAATGTGTGAATGCAGCAAGAGGAGACATAGAAGATCTATCAAGAAAAATAGCCACACTTGAGCATTTGTTCAAAGCCTTCATTTTGCTCAAGCCTTCGACAAGTCTTCATTTGTGTGGGAAACGTTCATAGATCATCCATCCTATCCACAAAATAGCCAAAAAGAGAAGAGTGTATCCATTCCTCACTTTTGTAGATCTCTCTCTTTTTATTTGTGCTTGCTCATTCTCTGAGCAACACCCATTATGCAACCATTAGGGCTTGTAACCGGCATGGGATTTTTTCCCTGTGTTCCCATTTGGTAGAAGGGAGGGCCTACTGCGGTAGGAGGTTTTTTTCCCCATTGGTGAAGGGAGGAATTGCTTAGAAGCAAGTGGTGTAATCTCTTTGAAGGGAAGACCAAGTTGGCTTGGTGGTTAATCCCAAGTCACTGCTTGGGGACTGGACGTAGGACTCCTGTTGGAGAGGAGATTTGAACCAGGATAAAATCCTTATCTATTGTGTGTGATTGCTTCCACTACTCTTATTTCATCACACGCTACACTAAGAAGGGCTGCAAGCCAACCAATAAAGGGCCATTTGTACGGATTTGGAGATAGCTTGGACACTACTCTAGTGATATCATCGTGTGCGAGTTCAGGTGCTCCTCCGACATGTACGAGTGCATTCACGATGCCCTCTACTACAGAGAGCAGGATCTTAGGCATAGTCCGTGAGGAGATATCTCAATTTCGTTCTGATCTTCAGCCCCAGATGATGAGCAGCGAGTTGCGCATCACACAGACGGTGGCTGCCCTCCTCTCTCAGGCTGACATTTTGTCACAAGGAGGAGCATCCACCTCAGTGCTGGCCCGTCAGGTGAGTGTTTGTTATTATTTTTTTATTTCATATAATTTATTGATATTAATTTTTTATTTCACATAATTAGTATGTCCATCGGTCCTAAACAACCGGCTTGATGAAAGGGACATGTGAGAGTTGACAAAAATTAAATCGGATGTCCGGCTTGAACTCGGCACTCGGAGAACCATTCTCCAAATTGACTTAGTGTAAAGAAAGGGCAAAAACTAAGATTATGGTCCAAAATTTGAAATACCGATCCGATCAACGCACTAATCGATCCCACACGACCGACGTGATGACAATGACATGTGAGAATTGAGGGAATTCAAATTGGATTCTCGGTTTGAGCTCGGCGCTCAAAGAACCGTTGTCCAAATTGACTTATTATAGAGAACGAAAAATACCAGCTCAGGGGTCCAAAATGTGAAATACCTATTGATGATCAGTATGTCTCCATGTAATTTTAATTACATATTTATTTTGGTGATTAACAAAACCCTATCAAAATTTCTAACATATTTTTCATAAGTCTTAAGTACAGGAAATATACCAAGGTCAAACAAACCAATATTGGTAAGTATCATATTTCTGAAGCTTTAATCATTTCAAGGTAATATTTCTCTAAGTCCACATCGCCTTTTGAAAGCCACAACGATTCCTTAAGTCATCGCAACGATTTCGTAAGACGTCGCAACGATTTGCTCGCCGTAACGACTCCTTAAGTCATCACAATGATTTCTTAAGACGTCACAACGATTTGCTCGTCGTAATGATTCCTTAAGTCATCGCAACGATTTCTTAAGACGTCGCAACGATTTGCTCGTCGTAATGATTCCTTAAGTCATCGCAACGATTTCTTAAGACGTCGCAACGATTTGCTCATCGTAATGACTCCTTAAGTCATCACAACGATTTCTTAAGACGTCGCAACGATTTGCTCGTCGTAACGATTCCTTAAGTCATCACAACGATTTCTTAAGACGTCGCAACGATTTGCTCGTCGTAACGATTCCTTAAGTCATCGCAATGATTTCTTAAGACATCGCAACGATTTGCTCGTCGTAACGATTCCTTAAGTCATCGCAATGATTTCTTAAGACGTCGCAACGATTTGCTCGTCGTAACGATTCCTTAAGTCATCGCAACAATTTCTTAAGACGTTGCAACGATTTGCTCGTCGTAGCGATTCCTTAAGTCATCGCAACGATTTCTTAAGACGTTGAAACGATTTGTTCGTCGTAACGATTTCTTAAGTCATTGCAACGATTCCTTAAGACATCGCAACGATTTCTTTAGAGCTCATAACGATTTGCTTCGCGCAACGATTTCTTTAGAGGTCATAACGATTTGCTTCGCGCAACGATTTCTTTAGAGCTCATAACGATTTGCTTCGCGCAACGATTTCTTTAGAGCTCATAACGATTTGCTTTGCGCAACGATTTCTTTAGAGCTCATAATGATTTGCTTCGCGCAATGATTTCTTTAGAGCTCATAACGATTTGCTTCGCGCAACGATTTCTTTAGAACTCATAACGATTTGCTTCGCGCAACGATTTCTTTAGAGCACACAACGATTTGCTCTCTATAACGATTTCTTCAGTAAACACTTGATCATAACGATTTCATAAGTCATATAGACAATGACTTTATGGTTTATATCGACTTGATATTTATCTTATCTCTTCAAGCGTTGAATAGTCAAAGTCTTCTCTTATCTGTCTGACTGTTGTGCATTTAATGAAGACAGAACATATCTCTGCATGCATGCAGATGATATCTTTTCATTATCGTGCATATTCTGTCAACATCTTTTAGAACAAGCTATTTAGCATTGCTATTTTTATGAATATTCACATCAACGTTTACTGACAACAAGAGACAGCCGAGCTGTCTACTATTCTAGCATTTAATATGTGCAGGGTCCTAAGGATATTTTGTTATACAACGTTGGACGCCAGAAGATCCTATCTCTTTGCGTGCTCAAATGGATAAAAGATTGTTGACTAGAAGCTTCCAAGTGTCAAGCAGCCTAACGTCTACCAAACTAAGAGACAACGGTTACTTCAATGACTACTTTTCAAATTGGAGATATAAATTCAAGATAGCATCTCCAGAAGAACATATACATAGTGACTTACTATTACAGAAAAAAAAAAGTTTTGCAGTTCTTCTGAAAGAATTCTAGAGCCAAGAATTTCATTCCTGTGTGTCTTTAGCTCTTTGCTCTCTGTGTTGTAATAGAAATCCTGAGAGAGCCAGTATAGTTCTGAGAGAGTGCCTTGTTTATATTATTTGCTCTCAGTGCTAGTAGCTTCAGATCTTGACTTGCTAAAGCTTGATCTAGGGGCTTGAATTCCTGTTTATTCTTTTGTGTTATGGCTCCCTTCTGTTGTGAAGGAAGACCTGGTGGGAAGCCAGGGTGTTGTGTTCCCTTCTGATGTGAAGGAAGACCTGTTGAGGAATCCAGGGTGTTGTAGTTCCCTTCTTGTGAAGGAAGACCGACTGAGTTGGGTGTTGTATTGTCCGTAGGGTGACTGTACCCTAGTTAGTGGAATCTTGAGTTGTTGCTCAGGGACTGGACGTAGGACTCCTAAGTAGAGGAGGTCTGAACCAGGATAATTCCTTGTGTTGTGTGATTTCTATGTGTGTGTTTGTCTTCTATACTAACCTTCATCGAAGAACATCTTTGTATGAATGTTTTAAGTACAGGTACTAATCAAATAAATTTTTAAAGACCCATTCACCCCCCCCCCTCTAGGCTAGTCAACTGGGCAACAAGTGGTATCAGAGCGAGTCTCTTCGACAAAGAAGAAAGATCCAACGATCTGAAGAGTAAAGATCCATGGCAGCCCAAGGTAACATTGAAGGTCAGTCTGTCAATCGACCCCCTCTCTTCGATGGTGAAGATTATGCTTATTGGAAGACCATAATGGAGTACTTTCTCCAAGGTCACGACTATCAAATATGGTCAATAGTAGAAGAAGGCGATCTCCTGGTTACAAATGAGAAAGCTCAGTGGACAGATGATGACAGGAAAAAGATCTCCTTAAACTGTAAGGCTAAGAGTATTCTGTGCTGTCCACTAAGCAAAAAGGAATTCAACAGAGTTTCAGCCTGCAAATCCGCAATGGAGATGTGGGAAAAGGTTAGAATTACCTATGAAGGCACAGACAAAGTGAAGGAGACAAGAATTGATATTCTTGTTACTCAATATGAAAGATTTCAGATGCAATCGGGTGAGTCCATAACTCAAATGTTCAGTCGATTCACAGATATTACAAATGGATTGGCTGGACTTGGGAAAACCCATGAGATTGGAAACATGGTTAGGAAAATTCTTAGATCCTTACCATCCTCATGGACCCCAAAGGTCACAGCTATTGAGGAAGCTAATGATCTAAAAAGGATGTCTTTGGAAAAGCTCATTGGGTCCCTTATGGCCCATGAGATCAATATGGAAAGGCTAAGAGAATCCTTAAGTAGAAAGAAGCACTCCAATGCTTTAAAAGCTGAAGAAGACTCATCAGAAGCAAGCTCAGATGAAAATGAAAGTATTGAGGACAGTGAAAATGAAGAAGCAATGCTATCAAGAAGACTGCAGCGGATTTTAGCCAAGAAAAAGAAATTTCAATCTGGCAGAAGATTCTTTAAGAAAAACAAAGAGTTTAAGAAGTCAGAAGGAAAGGATCTGAAGAAAGGAGAACCAATATGCTATGACTGCAAGAAACCTGGACATATCAAAGCCGAATGTCCAAAGCTCAAGAAGCCTGAATTCAGAAAAAGAGAGAGTTCCAAGAAATTCAGGAAATATAAGAAAAAGGTAATGGCAGCCGCTTGGGAAAACAGCAGCGACTCAAACAGTGAGTTAAGCTCGAGCAGTGATAAAGAAGAAGCCAACCTGGCATTCATGGCAAATACAGATGAAAGGTAACATCTGACTCCTCCTTTGATTCCTGCAATAATTCTGATTCGGATAATTTAGAGGAAGCATTCAATGAACTATACAATAAATATAGAGAAGTAACCAAACTATTAAAAGTAAGTAAGAAAAATAATGCTTGTCTAGAAAACACAAACTCAGATCTAAAATCAGAAAATGAACAGATAGAAAACAGTTAGCTGAACTTAAAAGAAGAAATGACTTATTGTGTGAAAATCTAAAAGCTAAGAATGAACAAATAACTAAATTAGAAAAAAAAGCAAGTTTAGATGAACTGAAAACTGAAATTAAGACACTAACAGAAGAAAATATACAGTTATCTAGCACATTAGAAAAATTCACTAATGGTAAAAACTCCCTAATATTAAAAGGTGCCAGAAGATCAGGTAAGAAGAAAAATAGATTAGGATATACAGCC
This sequence comes from Colocasia esculenta, assembly GCA_014218235.1. NCBI lineage: Eukaryota > Viridiplantae > Streptophyta > Magnoliopsida > Alismatales > Araceae > Colocasia > Colocasia esculenta. The sequence continues at coordinate 169,637,960 of CM024755.1, forward strand.
CCAGATAATGAAGAAACCATAGTTTATCCTAAAATATATCCAACACCAAAATTTACACCTGAACAAGACATTGCATACAAGGCAGATTTCAAATATATAGAAAAAAATTGTCCTGCTGCAGTCACTGTAACAAATTAAGACATATTATAACTACATGTTCAACTAAACATAAGAAATGGATAATAAAAAGGAAAACCAGTGATACTAACCAATCAGGACCCAAAAGAACTTGGGTACCTAAAACTTAATGTTTTCATTTCAGGGTAACTCTCAATCATCCAAATGGTATCTGGACAGTGGGTGCTCAAGGCACATGTCAGGTAATCGAAAGCTATTCTCTCATCTTCAAATGAAGAAGGAACTGTTACATATGGAGATAACGGAAAAGGAACAGTGATAGGCAGTGGTTCAGTGAACAATAAAGGAAAGACAGTTATTGAAGATGTATTGTTTGTCAAAGGGCTAAAACATAATCTTATTAGCATCAGCCAGCTTTGTGACAGAGGCCATCAGATCCAGTTTCAAGAGTCAAGTGCAGCATATTAAAGGATGGAGCAGTAATTTTCGAGGCAAATAGAGAAAAGAATTTATATGTGCTCTATCTTGAAGAACTCAAGGATCAAAATGTCTGTTTAGCAGCAAATAAAGATCAATCAACTGAATTGTGGCACAGAAGACTAGGTCATTGTAGTCTGGATGGCATGAACAAGCTTATAAAGAGAGGTCTTGTGGAAGGTCTGCCAAAGGTCAGCACTAAAATGAATGGCATCTGCAGACCTTGTGCAAAAAGGGAAGCACATCAAGAGTTCCTTCAAGTCAAAGACTATGGTAACCACCTCTAAACCCTTAGAACTCATTCACATGGATTTATTTGGATCAATGAGAACCACTAGTCTAGGAGGAAAGAATTTTGATTTTGTTATTGTCGATGACTACTCCAGATTTACATAGGTGTCATTCCTAGAACATAAAGATGATACATTTGAAAGCTTTATCAGTTTTAGCAAGAAGGTTCAGAAAGACAAGAAATTCAGTATTATTAGTATTCGATCAGATCATGGAGGTGAATTTCAGAATGAGAAATTTGCAAAGTTCTGTGAAAACGAAGGGATTGAACACAATTTCTCAGCACCAAGGACACCACAACAAAATGGAGTTGATGAGAGAAAGAATAGAACCTTATTGGATATGGCTAGGACAATGTTGTTAGAATATAACTTACCAAGGTATTTTTGGGCTGAAGCAGTAAACATAGCAAGCTACATCATTAATAGAGTAATTATCAAACCAATATTGAAGAGAACCGCTTATGAGTTGTTCAAAGGGAAGAAACCAAAGATCAGTCACTTCAGAACTTTTGGATGTCCATGATTCATCCACAACAATGGCAAAAGAGACATTGGCAAGTTGGATGCCAAATCAGATGAAGGCATCTTCATGGGGTATGCTTCTAAACCCAAAGGTTATAGAATATTTAACAAACGTACCTTATTAATTGAACAGTCTGTGCATAATATTTTTGATGAGACTAACCCTTCCTTGAGAAATGAAGAAGAAAGTGACAATGATGATACAGACAAACTGTCCAAGAAACTAAAGGATACCTTAATTGAAGACAGGGATGATCCACCTCTGGAAGACTTGCAACAACAAGATATTACACATGAAAATCTTCCAAAGGAGTGGAGATATAAGAAAGATCACCCACTTGAGAACATTATTGGTGATCCATCTGTAGGGGTAAGAACAAGAGGTAATGTAATACCTTGTGATTATCTAGCATTTGTCTCTCAAATAGAGCCTAAGACAGTCAATGAAGCTCTCACTGATGAATCCTGGATTATAGCCATGCAAGATGAACTTAACCAGTTCAAGAGAAACCAAGTATGGTCACTTGTTCCCAGACCATCAGACCATCCAGTTATTGGCACCAAGTGAGTGTTCAGAAACAAATTGGATGAAGCTGGTGTGATTTTAAGAAACAAGGCCAGACTGGTAGCTCAAGACTATTCCTAAGAGGAAGGCATTGATTTCGATGAAACCTATGCTCCTGTAGCTAGACTTGAGGCTATTAGGATTTTACTTGCATATGCATCTGCTCTAGATTTAAAGCTATTTCAAATGGATGTTAAATCCGCCTTTTTAAATGGTTTTATTAAGGAGGAAGTGTATGTTGAACAGCTCTCTTTTCTAAAGTATGATTGAGTTGGTCAAACCTGTTTGTCGTGTTCTGCCACCTTTTGGCGCTTCGCTTTTCGGTAAAACTTTTATGTAACTCCAAAATCGATGAGGGAACAATTCATCTTCTATCTTCTACCTTTTCCCTCTTTCGTCTGGTTGCCTGAGCCGATGCTCTAACGACTCCGACATCGACTCTCTGCTTTTTAGAGCTTTGCTCTCCTTCCCGCGAAGAATTTCTTGAGGACTTTTACTTATCCTTCCATCTCAACCCTCCAGAACCTTTCCCTATTAGATTTCATCGCCTCTACAACTGTTTCTGGCACCGTTGGGGGCTACGGAGCTACGTTCCTCACAACCGAGCAGCAAAGTAGGTTCGCGTCCATCAAAGCAAAGATCTGTGGTAATAAGGCAGTGGATCTGGCGAACATAGAGAAAAATGGAATGGGCAGTTTGGTTGAAGCTCTACAAAGGCTGAAATGGACAAAGATCCCAACCCTTTCTGAAGTAAGTTACCCGGATTTGGTTAAAGCCTTCTATGTGTGCTTGAAGACTGAGGAGGATGGGACCCTGACCTCCCTGGTCAAGGGTACTCAGATCAGAATTTCTAGAGATCTTTTGGCTTCTCTGTTTGATGTCTCTACCACCGGTCTCAGTGGCGTCCACTTCGAGGACTCTAATATCAACGGTTTAGGGATTATTGGTCTGGAGTTTAAGCTGAAGGATGGAAAGCTGGATATTAACCAGCTTAATGCTTTCAATAGATTGTTGCACTTCATTATTTGTCAGATTATTGTGCCTAGAAGTGCATCGTTTTCAACCTGTGCCAGGGCAGACTCAGACCTGATGTACTGGGCTATCCAGAATCAGGAAATTAATATAGCATAATTGATAATTGAAAGGATGAAGTTTGCCAGCTCTCAGTTGTGGGATACCAAGAGCAAGTTGAACATCTCACTACCCTATGCCCATCTTTTGACAAGAATTTTCCAGCACTTTGGAATCAGCACAGTTGGTGATGTGTCTGAGAAAATGGGCCAAGCCATTAGGTCCAGAAATCTGAAGAAAAGTGGGTTTTCACTAGTTAACGGTATCTGGTCAAAGGATGGCACTATTGAGGGTGAAACCATCATTGGTGAAGACCAAGAGGATCAAGAACCATCAGCAGCAGCAGCAGTATCTGCAGCAGCAATAGAAGAAGCACCAACTTCTACTGCATCAGAAGCAGCAGTTGATCTAGCAGTTCCAGCAACAGTACCATCAGCAGCACAGGAAGAAGCAAGCAGAAGAATCGAGGACATCCCTCCTAAATCCATTGAGCCCTTTGGGGCGTCTTCAGAGGATCCTCCTCCTTCTTCCCAAGTAGGCTCTCTACTTCGGGAGGTACTGGACTCCATTTCTCAAGGGAGCCAGTTGAAAGTGATCCACATGAAAGGGTCATGGAAGAAGCTCCAGGCCAGCAGGAGATAAATTCAGCTCAAGTTGATTCTGTTTTGGTAGATGCTCCCATTCAGGGGGAGCAAGGAAGAATTTTGGAAGAAGCTCCTATTCAAGGGGAGCAAAGTATTGAGAAGGAAGCAGCATCTCAAGGGGCACATACTGAAGATACTCCTGTAAATGAAGGACATATTGAAGCTCAAATAGAGATCGAGGAGCAAATGGAAAGGAGCAGCCAAAACAAGAAAAATTCTCACAGAAGGCAGAAGAAAATTCTAAAGAAGGTACACTTAAAGCCCATCTTGAAGAAATTGGATGATCAAGGTGCAGTCTTGGACTCAGTGAAGTCAGCTTTGAGTTCTGTCATTGTGCGCCAGGAATCCATGTCAAATGACATTTCTCATATAAATAATGCCATGAAGTGGTTCAATAAGGAACTGAGCTCTATGAAGATGATGGTGTCTGAGTTTTTGAAGGCAGTAGGGCCCAAAGATCCTACTCCTCCAGAGCGTGAGCCTTCAGGGCCAAGTGAAGACAATGCAGGGCCATCCGGGCCAATTAGTGTTGATGCTCAAGCAGGGCCACCAGGGCCTTCAGTTGTTGCTCCAGCAGGGCCATCAGGGCCAAGTATTGTAGTTCAGCCTTCTGAAAATTTACCTGTTGAAGATTCTGATATCTGTCAGGGGTCTGGGCTGGAGAAGGAAACACTTAATCCAGTGGAACCGGTAGCTGAAAGAGTAGACCAGGCTGTAGCTCCTGAGCCCCCTGCCTCTTCTAATCTTCCCACTCCAGCTGCTCCCTCTCCACCATCTTCCTCCACTGCACCTCCAGCTCCAACCACCTTTAAACGACCTCGTCCAAGATCTGTTTCCTCTCCCCAACCATTTCCCTCTCAATTTGCTTCATCTCCTGTTTCTTCCACCATTATTCCTTCTCCACCATCCTCTCCTCAACTTCCACCAGCATCCTCTTCAGCTGGGCCATCTTCTTCTGGTCCTTCCTCCTCAGGACCCTCTACTCTCTCTACCATAACTCCTGCTTCTATCTTCAATCCACCTACACCTCCTTCCTTTATTACCATCATTCCTGAGGGTGCCCAACTCACTCAGGTTGAAATCCAGGATATCAAGGATGAATTTGAGGTAGCAATACTTCATTCAGTCCTGGCGGTGGCACCCACACTCACAGGACAGGCTCTTCTAGTCCTGTCTCTAAAAAGAGGAGACTCACCTCCACTCATCCTATCTCCTCTGATCTCTGTTATCCTCCCCTTTGGTTTTCCCTTTCTACCTCCAATAAGCAGAAACTTATCTATGAAGAATATCTTCAAAAGGTAGTTTTTGCCCACATTTTTGGCCTTCCCTTCCAAAATCTTTTAGATCATCTTGCCACCATCTTTCCTTACACCCATCTCTCTAAGGCTCAACAGTCAAAAGTTTCTTCCATGACTGAAGCCAAAACTGAAGAGCAGTGGGCTAGGAGCAACAAAGATCTCTACAGTCAATTTCGTCGAGTTCAAGCTGCCAGATATCCACCTAGGGAAGCTCCTCTTCCCCTTTCTGAGTGGTTCCAGATCCATCACAAACATCTGTTTGGACCCTTCATTCAGAAAGAAATTAAGTTTATCAGGCAGTATCAGATGTACAGTAACTACTGCTATATAAATCGCCTCCCTGAATCTCAACTGGGTCAATTCTGGGAAGCCATCAGGGCTCTCAGTTCATGCACACCCCTTCAGACTCCCTTAGAGTTGATTTTGCTGCCTTAGTTATTCCTGATGTAGTGTTCCTTCCCCCTCTCCATGCTTTGATTATGGACTCTTCTGTGGGGACACTTATCTTTGAGCGAGCTGCAAGGGTAATGGCCAGGTTATTTGTGCAAGATGGCCGTGACCTATCTTTCCCAAGATTTGTCTTCAAGCAATATCTTCAGGGGCATATCAAGGCAGATGTTCTGGGCCCCATTCTCTCTGAATGTGAGCGGTTGTCTCCTGCAGATTGGACGAAGTTCTATCCCTTGTCTGCGCAGCAGCTAGGTGATCTTAATGCCTCTCAGGCCAGCTCTAATCAACCTCCCTTGTCTCCTGGTGAATTTCTGGATGCCAACTCTCTTCACCTCATCCGGGACTCCTATATGACCTGGGTCGAAAGATGCAAGGTTTTCTTTGCTTTAAAGAAAGAGCTTAGGTCGCTTCAGATTGACTATCCCCTCAAAATTGAAGCATTTCTTCGGTTTGCCAATTTTGGGTCTTTCTTAACCAACAAGATAGCCCTTGGCAGTGCTAAGTATGGGGATTTCATTTTAGATCAAAGGCAGCTTCATATCAAAAAGATGGCTCCCACCATGGGACCCTCCTATCAAATTGAATTTGGGGCTGATGAACAGTCCATCCCCACATAATTTTAAATCAATTACATACTTATTTTGGTGATAAACAAAACTCTGTCAAAAGTTTTCTAACTACATTTCATTTAGCCTTAAGCACAGGAAATCTTCAAAGAAAATCAAGCACTATGGTAAGTACATATATGCATTGATTCCAGTAAAGATGTAACGACTTCTTTGTAAGTTCTAAAGTTCAAACAAGTCGATATCATAACGATATCATAAGTCATCATAACGATTCCTTTAGAACTCGTAACGACTTGCCAGTCATAACGATTTCATAAGTCATCGTAACGATTCCTTTAGAACTCGTAACGACTTGCCAGTCATAACGATTTTATAAGTCATCGTAACGATTCCTTTAGAACTCGCAACGACTTGCCAGTCATAACGATTTCATAAGTCATCGTAACGATTCCTTTAGAACTCGTAACGACTTGCCAGTCATAACGATTTCATAAGTCATCGTAATGATTCCTTTAGAACTCGTAACGACTTGCCAGTCATAACGATTTCATAAGTCATCGTAACGATTCCTTTAGAACTCATAACGACTTGTCAGTCATAATGATTTGCATCTCATAACGATTTGTTAAGTGTTTTATATCGATTTCTTCAGAAACACAACGATTTGCATCTCATAACGATTTGTTAAGTGTTTTATATCGATTTCTTCAGAAACACAATGATTTGCTTATCATAACGATTTCTTAAGTTATCATAACGATTTCTTCAGAAGTTATAACGACTTGCTCGACATAACGATTTCGTAAGTTATCATAACGACTTCTTCTGAGTCTATAACGATTTGTTATAATTCATAACAACTCTCTTAGACTATCATGATCTCATAACGATTTCATAAGTCATGTTTCCATCAAATAAATGTTTACCTTGATTTGAAATACGTTGAATAGTCAAAGTCGTATCTCACCTGTTTGACTGCTATGCATTTAATGAAGACTGAACGTATCTCTGCATGCACGCAGAACATATCTTCCATTATCGTGTATCCTCTGCATGTATCTTTTTAGAACGGTAAACTGTCACTACTATATCTGTGTTTACTTGCTCTAACGTTGACTGACATCTGGAGATAGTGTTAGCTGTCTACCATTAAAGCTCAACTTTTGCAGAACCTTGAAGTTGTACCATCTTACAACGTTGGACATAGAAAGAACTACAAGTCACCTCAGAAGATCTCATCACTTTGCATGCTCAAAAGAACAAAAGACTGTTGACTGGAAGCTTCCACAAATCCTTCAGTCTAACGTTCACCAAAGCTGTGAGACAACGGCTATCTCATCGTCTACATTCAAGATAAAGATATATATACAAGACAGAAGATTTGAAAATACATAGACATAGAGGATCAAGAGACAAAAACAACTCTACAGTCTTTCAAGTCTCCACAAGAATTCTAGAGCCAGCATTTTTCATTCCATTTCGCCTTGGCTCTTAGCTCCCTGTGCTGTGAGAAAAATCAGAAGAGAGCTAGAATAGTTCTGAGAGAGAGCACCTGTGTAGATCTGTAACTCTCAGTACTTGTAGCTTCAGATCGAGTTCTATTAAGCTTGATCTAGGGGCTAGTCAATCCTTTTTCATATTCCCTTGTTTGTTTCCCTTCGGGTGTGAAGGAAGACCTGGTGGTTTCCAGGGTGGTGTTTCTTTCCCTTCAGGAGTGAAGGAAGACCTGGTGGTACCAGGGTGTTGTGTTCCCTTCGAGTGTGAAGGAAGACCAGCTGAGCTGGGTGTTTGTTTCGTCCATAGGGGGACTGTACCCTAGATAGTGGAATCCTGAGGTTTGCTCAGGGACTGGACGTAGGACTCCTAAGGAGAGGAGATCCAAACCAGATAAATCTGTGTGTTGTGTGATTGTCTTCTTTATGTGATTGTTCTTTTTACTAACCATTACTAATCTCCTCCAAGAATGTTTTTGTGTTTGTTTAAGTTCAGGTTTTAACTAAGTAAATATTTTTAAAGACCCATTCACCCCCCCCCTCTGGGTTCGCCAACCGGGCAACAAGTGGTATCAGAGCGAGTCTCTTCGACAAAGAACAAGATCCAACGATCTGAAGAGTAAAGATCCATGGCAACCCAAGGTCACAACGAAGGTCAGTCAGTCAACAGACCTCCCTTGTTCGATGGTGAAGATTATACCTATTGGAAGACAAGAATGGAGTACTTCCTGCAAGGACATGATTATCAAATTTGGTCGATAATAGAAGAAGGAGATCTTCTGGTAACAAATGAAAAAGCTCAATGGACAGATGAAGACAAGAAAAAAATTTCTCTAAATTGTAATGCCAAGAGCATGCTGTGTTGTGCGCTAAGTAAGAAAGAATTCAACAGAGTTTCAGCCTGCAAATCCGCAATGGAAATGTGGGAAAAGATCAGAATCACTTATGAAGGAACAGATAAGGTCAAGGAGACAAGAATAGATATTCTTGTAACTCAATATGAGCGATTTCAAATGCAGTCAGGAGAATCCATAACCCAATGTTCAATAGATTCACAGACATCACTAATGGGCTAGCCGGATTAGGAAAAACCTAAGAAATGGGAGATATGGTCAGGAAAATTCTTAGATCCTTGCCATCCTCATAGACTCCAAAAGTAACGGCCATTGAGGAAGCCAATGATCTGAAGAGAATGTCTCTAGAAAAGCTAGTTGGGTCACTCATGGCCCATGAGATAAACATGGAGAGATTAGGAGAATCCTCCAGTAGAAAGAAGCAGTCCAATGCGCTCAAAGCTGATGAGGACTCATCTGAAGAATCTTTGGACAACAGTGAGGACAGCAAAGACAGTGATGAAGAAGCTATGTTGTCAAGAAGATTGCAAAGGATCTTGGCCAAGAAGAAAAAGTTCCAGTCCGGTAGGAGGTATTTCAAGAAAAACAAAGATTTCAAGGGACCAGACGGAAAAGATCAGAAGAGAATGAGCCACTCTACTACGAGTGCAAGAAGCCAGGACACATGAAGGCTGAGTGTCCAAAGCTCAAGAAGCCAGAGTTTAGAAAGAAGGATAACTCCAAAAAGTTCAGAAGGTACAAGAAGAAAGCCATGGCAGCTGCATGGGAAAACAGCAGTGACTCAGGCAGTGAGTCAAGCTGCAGCAGTGATGAAGAAGAAGCCAACTTGGCTTTTATGGCAAATACCGAGGATAAGGTAACTTCTGATTCCTCTTTTGATTCCTGCAATGATTCAGATTCCGATAGCTTAGAAGAGGCTTTCAACGAACTATATGAAAAATATAAAGAAGTGACCAAATTATTAAAAGTGAGCAAGAATAACATAATCTGTATAGAAAATACAAACTCAGATCTAAAATCAGAAAATGAACAATTAGAAAGTCAAATAACTGAACTTAAAAGGAGAAATGAATTGGTTTGTGAAGACCTAAAAGCCAAGAATGAACAAATAACAAAATTGGAAAAACAGGAAAGTACAGATGAATTAAGAAAAGAAATTAATAACTTAGATAAAGAAAATGATAAACTATCAAGCACATTAGAGAAATTTACTAATGGTAAAAACTCACTAATATTAAAAGGCGCTAGAAGATCAGGTAAGAAGAAAAATGGATTATGATATACACCCCAGATAATGAAGAAACCATAATTTATCCTAAAACATATCCAACACCAAAATTTGTACCTGAACAAGATATAGCATACAAAGCTGACTTCAAATATATTGAAAAAGTAACTAAGTTATCCTGCTGTAGTCATTGCAATAAGTTAGGACATATTATAACTACATGCCCAACAAGACATAAAAAATAGATAATAAAAGGCAAAATCAATGATACTAACCCATCAGGACCCAAAAGAATTTGGGTACCTAAAGCTTGATGTTTTTATTTCAGGATAACCCTAGAGCATCCAAATGGTACTTGGATAGTGGGTGCTCAAGACACATGTCAGGCAACCAGAAGTTATTCTCCCACCTTCAAGCTGAAGAAGGGACAGTCACCTATGGAGATAATGGGAAAGGCATAGTAGTAGGCAGCGGGTCTGTGAACAACAAAGGAAAAACAGTCATTGAAGATGTATTATTGGTCAAAGGATTGAAGCACAATCTAATTAGCATTAGTCAGCTGTGCGACAGAGGCCATCAAATCAAGTTTCAAGAGTCTAAGTGTAGCATACTGAAGGATGGAGAAATCATCTTTGAAGCTAATAGAGAAAAGAATTTGTATGTACTCTACCTTGAAGAATTCAAAGAGCAAAACATCTGTCTGGCAGCTAGTAAAGTCAAGTCTACTGAATTGTGGCACAGACGTCTTGGACATTGCAGCATAGATGGCATAAGAAAACTATTGAAGAAAAATCTTGGGAAGGTCTACCAAAAGTCAGTGGAAAATTGGAAGGTGTTTGTAAACCTTGTGCTAAAGGAAAGCATACCAAGAGCTCCTTCAAGTCAAAAACCGTAGTAACCACCTCAAAACCTTAGAGCTCCTACATATGGATCTATTTGGGCCAATGAGGACTACCAGTCTTGGAGGAAAGAACTTTGGATTTGTCATAGTTGATGACTATTCAAGATTTACATGGGTTTCATTCCTAGAGCATAAAGATGACACTTTCGATAACTTTGTCAGCTTCAGCAAGAAAGTTCAGAAAGATCAAAAGTTCAGCATTGTGTCTATCCGATCAGATCATGGTGGTGAGTTTTAAAATGAAAAGTTTGCTAGATTCTGTGAGAGTCAAGGAATTGAGCACAACTTCTCAGCACCAAGAACACCACAGCAAAATGGCATTGCCGAGAGAAAGAATAGAACCCTACTGGATATGGCGAGAACTATGCTCTAGAATATGATCTGCCAAGATATTTTTGGGCTAAAGCAGTTAACACAGCAAGCTATATTGTCAACCGAGCAATGATCAGACCAATCCTTAAGAAGACCTCTTATGAACTGTTCAAAGGGAAAAAGCCACAGATCAGCCATCTCAGAACCTTTGGATGTCCTTGCTTCATTCACAACAATGGAAAAAGGGACATTGGTAAGTTGGATGCCAAATCAGATGAAGACATCTTCATGGGGTACACTTCTAAACCCAAAGGCTATAGAGTGTTAATAAACATACCTTATTGATTGAACAGTCTGTGCACATTATTTTTGATGAAACTAACCCTTCCTTGAGAAAGGAAGTAGATAGTGATAATGATGATGCAGATGAATTGTCCAAGAAACTAAAAGACACATCAATCGAGGACAAGGATGATCCGCCTCTGGAAGAATTACAACAAGAAGAAATTTCTCATGAAACTCTTCCAAAGGAATGGAGATACAAGAAAGATCACCCACCTGAAAACATCATTGGTGATCCATCTGCAGGGGTAAGAACAAGAGGTAATGTGATCCCTTGTGATTACCTTGCATTTGTATCTCAAATAGAGCCTAAGACAGTCAATGAAGCACTTACTGATGAATCTTGGATAATGGCCATGCAAGATGAACTGAATCAGTTCAAGAGAAACCAAGTATGGTCACTTGTTCCTAGACCGTCAGATCATCCAGTTATTGGCACCAAATGGTGTTCAGAAATAAACTAGATGAATCTGGTGCAATCTTAAGAAACAAGGCTAGACTGGTAGCTCAAGGCTATTCTCAAGAGGAAGGCATAGATTTTGATGAAACCTATGCACCTGTAGCTAGACTTGAGGCCATTAGAATATTATTAGCTTACGCATCTGCTCTAGATTTAAAATTATTTCAAATGGATGTTAAATCTGCCTTTTTAAATGGTTTTATAAAAGAAGAAGTTTATGTGGAACAACCGCCGGGTTTGATGATATAGATTTTCCGAATCATGTTTTTAAATTGCATAAGGCTTTGTATGGTTTAAAGCAAGCACCTAGAGCCTGGTATGAGAGGCTTAGCTCTTTTCTCTTAAAACATGGTTTCAGTAGAGGTCAAGTAGATAGCACTCTTTTTATAAAACAAAAGTTAAACACATATTGTTGGTTCAAATTTATGTGGATGACATCATCTTTGGATCTACTGATGAATCCCTGTGCAAGTATTTTGAAAAGTTAATGCAGGGAGAATTTGAGATGAGTATGATGGGGGAGCTCAACTACTTCCTTGGACTTCAAATCAAACAAGGAAAGGAAGGAACTCACATCTGTCAAGCAAAGTACACCAAAGAACTGTTGAAGAAGTTTGGATTTGATAACACCAAGCCACTGTCAACACCAATGGGTACATCAACCAGGATGGACAGTGACAAGGATGGTAAGAAAGTAGATCAAAAGATCTACAGAGGTATGATAGGTTCATTACTTTATTTAACCGCCAGTAGACCTGACATATTATTTAGTGTATGCATGTGTGCTAGATATCAAGCAGATCCTAGAGAGTCACATTTAATTTCTGTAAAAAGAATTTTTCGTTATTTAGCCAGAACTCATGATTTAGGTCTATGGTATCCAAACTCTTGTGATGTAAATTTAGTAGGATATTCTGATGCTGACTATGCTGGATGTAAGGTAGATAGAAAGAGCACCAGTGGTTGTTGTCAGTTTCTTGCATGGTCCTCAAAGAAACAAAATTCAGTAGCACTGTCTACAGCTGAGGCTGAGTATGTAGCTGCTGGAAGTTGTTGTACACAACTCTTATGGATAAAGCAACAACTTGAAGATTTTGGACTCAAAATCAAGTCAATTCCACTGCTATGCGACAACACCAGTGCTATCAACCTCACCAAAAATCCAATTCAGCATTCCAGGACCAAACACATTGAGGTTAGATACCATTTTATTCGTGATCATGTAGCTAATGGCAATATTGAAATATCCTTTATTGATACAAATAATCAGTTAGCAGACATTTTCACAAAGGCCCTACCTGAAGAGAGATTTACATCTCTTAGAAGGGAGTTAGGCATGTGTATTTTGTGAAAAGATCTTCTTTTAAAACTGATATAAAGAATTTCAGAATTTAAATAAGTTCTCTCTCTCTCTTTTTGTAAAGTGAAAAGACTTCGAATACCTCTGTTTAAGCGCTCTTTCATTTAAGCTAAAGCCTCACCTTTTGGAGCATTATTTTTTTTAAAATCGATGCGATAACGATTCCTCTTCTTGTTCACCTCTTTTCCCTCTTTCGTCCCGTCGCATGAGCCGATGCCCTAGCGACTCTCACCTCCATCCTCTGCAAGTCTGAAGCTTTCTTCTTCTTCCGCGAAATTTCTTGAGGGTTCCTTCTCGTCTCCTTCCTCCACAACCCTTTAGAACTTTTCCCACCTGAATCCATGGCCGCACCAGCTATCGCCGGCAGTTTAGGTGGCTACAGCGCCGAATTTCTCACTCCTGAGCAGCAGGAGCGTTTCACCTTTGTGAAGACGAAGCTCTGTGGTCATAAAGAAGTAGACATTGAAGATCTGAAGAAGAATGGAATGAGCAGCATAGTCGAAAAGATCAACCAAATGCAGTGGAAGGGCGTTACCACTTACTCAGAGGTTAGTTATCCGGACTTGGTAAAGGCATTCTACGTTTGCTTAAGAACAGAGGCAGATGGGTCCCTTGTCTCTTCGGTAAAGGGCACCCTGATCAAAATAGACCCTGAGCTACTAAGAATGTTGTTTGAGGTGAAAACATCAGGCTTTAGTGGGGTTCACACTGAGGACGCTCAAGAGAAGGGTTTGGGAATTGTAGGGCCGGGCTTCAAATTGAGGGAAGGCAAACTTGATATAAATCAGCTGAATGCCTTCAATCGCCTCCTTCACTTCATTGTTTGTCAGATTTTGGTTCCCAGAAGTGCAACCTTCTCATCTTGCACTAAGGCCGATTCTGACCTAATGTTCTGGGCCATTCAAAATAAGGAGATCAATGTGGCCGCAGTAATAATGGAAAGAATGAAATTTGCCAGAGAACAAATTTGGGACAGCAAGAGCAAGCTGAATGTGTCACTGCCCTATGCCCATTTACTTACCAAGATTTTCAAACACTTCGGTGTTGATCTCTCTAGGGCAGTTGTAGAGAAAATGGGCCAAGCTATCAGTCCAGAAATTTGAAGAAGAGTGGCTTCTCTGTAGTTAATGGGGTCTGGTCCAAGGCCTCAGTTGCTGAAGGCGAAGTTTACATTGGCGATGCTTCAGGTGCTCACCCTCAGATGGAATCAGCTGTTGAGATGTCAGAATTGCCAATGGAATCAGTTTCTGTTCCAACCATTGTAGCAGCAGAGCAGGCAGGGCCATCTATGGCCGAAAATCAGTCAGAGGTTGCAGCAGAAGAAGAAGAAGAAAGGCTGTCAGCAGCAGCTCCAGGAATTCCAGAAGTGCCAGCTGGAGTTTTTGCCGAAAGGAGAATTGAGGATATTCTCCCAGAAGATATTTGCCAGTTACAGAGGAGACTGTGGCATCAGGCCACATTGTTGAAGAGGTTCCACTAGAGGAAGAGCACCCAATTCCTCAGGGTGACTCTGTGATGATGGATGCTCCTTGTCAAGGGGAGTCAGTACCAGTTGAAGAAGATGCTCCATTGAGGGGGAGCAATTACAAGAAAAACCAGTAGAAGCACCTCCAACCAGTGGTGATCAGGAGGAAATGCACAGAGATTCTCCAAACTTAGATGACAGAGAAGGGGAGACAGCTAGCTCCTCAAGTTCTGATGAAGATGATGATCAACCTCCTCCAGCCAAAGAGAGCAAGAAGAAAGACAAAGAGACTGCACCTGAAGTACCTCTCTTAGCTGACACACCTTTTGAAAGGCAGGTCAAACAGAAAATAATCATTAACTTGAAACCTGTGATTGAGAGGCTGGATGTGCAAGGTGAACTACTATGTACACTCCAATCAAATGTGAATTCTATATTTCTGAGCCAGGCTTCAGCACGAAACGAGTATGTTCAGATTCGCAATGCTATGAAGTGGTTCAATCAAGAGATGGGCACCATGAAGAGCATGATCTTGAAATTTAAAGTAGTTGGAGCTCAAGCTCCTTCTCCTCCAGCAGCTCAGGAACCTGGAGAGAGTGTATCTGGACCATCAGGGCCAACAGCAGCACCAGCAGAAAACAGCAGCAGCAGGAAAACCAGCAGCAGCACCAGCAGAAAAAACCAGCAGCAGCACCAGCAGAAGAACCAGCAGCAGCAACACCAGCAACAGCAGCACCAGTAGAAACAGCAGCAGCAGCACCAGCAGAAGCAGCAGATGCAGTTCAGGCAGCAGCAGAGGCTGAAGTACTAGGGCCATCAGGGCCTGCTGTGATGGAATCAGGGCCATCAGGGCAAAAAGTGTTGGATTCTGTGCAATCTTTGCCTGAAGAAGTGGTCTCAGATCCATTGCCCCCTGCTCCCACTTCCACCCACACTCCTATTCCTCCATCTCCACCCACAGCCTCCACAGCTCCACCTGCTCCACCTCCTTTCAAAAGACCTAGATCCGACCTATTTCTTCTCCCCACCTTTTCCTTCTCCTAATACTTCATCTTCCCCTTCTTCCTCTACTTCTCATCTTCCTTCCTCTCCTAGCCTTGAGGCCCCTCCAGCATCCTCCGGAGCCTCATCCTCTTCTGGTCCTTCTTCAGTACCAGAAGTAGGCATTTCTACCACTGATGATTTCCTTCACCCTTCTGCACCTCCCTCCTTTATCACTATTATTCCTAGGAGTGCTCAAATCAACTCTCCTTTTCTTACAGAAATTAAGGATGAGTTTGAAGAAGTTATCCTTAGGTTTGTGCTAAAGGTAGGAGACCACATTTCCAAGATAGACTCCTCCAGTACTGTCTCCAAGAAAAGAAAACTTAATTCCTCCGACACTCCTCTCTACCCTCCTTTGTGGTTTTCTCTTACAGTGACACACAAGCATACATCACTGTACAAAGAGTATCTACAAAAGGTTGTCTTTGCCACCCTTGTCAACCTCCCTTTTCTCAACCTCTCTGATCACCTTGAAGTCATTCTTCCTTACACTCCTCTTTCCAAAACCGAAAAATCCAAAATCTTTTCCTCTGCCCATTCCAAGACTGAGGAGCAATGGGCTAGATCTCAAAAAGATCTTTACAATCGCTTTCTTCAGGCTAAGGCAGCCAGATTTCCTCCCAGGGATCACTCTTTGACCCTTTCTGAGGTGGTTTAAATTTCATCACCAGAACACCTGGGCTTCTTCTATCCAGAAGGAAATCAAGATGATCAGGCACTTTCAGATGTTCAATAACTACAGGTATCTCAACAGATTACCTGAAGTTCAGTTAAGTCAATTCGAGCGAGCCATCAAGGTCCTATCCAGCTCTGGGCGCTCTGAAGCAGTGAGAGTGGATTATGCCACACTCCATTTGCCTGAAGAGATCCTCTTGCCTCAGATTCACTTCTGATCATGGAGTCTTCTGTTGGATCCATTATCTTTGAACGTTTTGCAAGGGTCATGGGCAGAATCAAAATTCAGCAAAGTCTCCAAGTTGGTTTTCCAGATTTTTATTCCGGGAATATCACAGAGGGTTTGTGACATCTGAAGTTCTTGCTCCTATCCTCTCAGAATGTGAAAGCTAAACTCCTCAGAATGGTCCGAATTGTATTCTTGTCTGCTCAGCAATTAGCTCATCTCAATGCTGCTCAGGCGAGGGATGGAAAAGCCCTGTCTCTCCTGCCACCTTCTTGGACATGAACTCCATCCATCTTGTACTTGATCCCTACAAACTATGGGCTGAAAGATACAAGGTGTTTGTAGCTCTACGCCAAGTCCTCAAGGAGAAACAGATTTTCTACCCTGTTACCATGGATCAATTCCTTGCCTGTGCAAGCTTTGGAAAAACCTCCTTCATCCGGTGCTCCATGGATGCTGATGAGTATGCTAACTTTCTCTCCAAGCAGCGCAACATCTTGTATACACCCGATTATGACTAATGGGTTGAACCACATTTCTTGCTACCTTAGTGGGCCCCTAATTGGTCACTCACCTTGAGCCCATCATTTGCCTTGATTTGAGCCCATTAATCCATTAAAAATACCATGAAATCCCGAAATCAATCATTTGAGAGTCCCTAGAGGAATATAACTCCTATTTTATCATGTGGTTAGAGAGAATAATCCAAGATAGTTCGGGTTCCTTGTCGCGATGCATCGTGGCGCCGCGACTATAGTCACGACGAGTTGGGCCGCCGCGACAGCCCATGCATTATCCATGCACGTGGGCAATGCTGTCGCGTCCCCCCGCACAGTCGCATCTCTAGTCGCGACCCTACGATCTGACGCGACAATGTCCGAGATCTCTGGCCTCCGTAACCACACCCTATTTATCCTCCCATGCACTTTGACTTGGTCTAAGAGGGTATCCCAACCCCTTTGGACGAATCCTTGGCCCTAGGGACTCTCCTAAGCTCCCCTAAGGACTCTACACCCGATTTGATAGAGCTTTATCCCCCATTTTTACTTTCTAAACCTTTTTTGAGGAGATAATACCTAATTTTCTCACTCCAAGCTCTATATAAGGAAGGCCCCTCCTCATGGACGAGGGGAGCCTCATGATCACCCAGAAAGGCTGCCAAAATTTCCTCTGAACTAGACTTAGCCACGCAGCCACTCATTCCCTTCACATTCCACTCCTCACAACTCACTTATTTCACCATCAATGAAGCAAGGAACGTGAAGAGGGCGACTCTAGCAATCTCCTGGACCTCTTTGTACATCATTGGAGCTGCATCCACGCCAGGAAGTCGCCCTAATGGGGCTCATTCCCTTTCCTTTTCCTCTTTTCTATTTCTACATGCATTTTTATGTCCTTTTTAAGTAGAGCATATTCACCATCCACCCACGTTTTCCCACACCCACAGGGTTTTAAAACCACCCCAGGTGCGTTCCCACCATGATCTCCCATCCTATTTCGTCTTTTAGAATAGATACTACACTTTACATGTTCTAATAGGGTCTTTTCTTTGTGTTTTCTTTTGATTGACAGGCAAGCAAGCAAAGTCTACGAGGAGCTCTGGTGCTCTGGCCGGCTGGAGGACTAGAAGAAGGTCACAACAACAAATCTCCCGCATTCAAAGAACGCGACGGCCTAGGGTGACGCGACAAAGACGCGTCGTTTTCCACTGACGCGATACTAGAGACGCGGCGGCCATGACGACCGCGACACCAGGTCAATTTCCTGTTCTCTTCCCTTTTCCTAGTTTAAGTTAGCCATTGTCTTTCTACATCATTAGGCAACTTATCTAGGTGGCGATCACATCCTTTTTCCTACGCTATCATATTTGGTATCCGTGTCCGTGTCGAGGGGAAGCCAATCCCTGTGATTACACCTTTTGGCGATCACGGTGGGACCTTCAGTGCTACCCTCGTAGATCTAACTTGCTTGCTTGCCATATTGTCTTTCTTTTTTTGTCCTTTTGGTGCCCTATTAGTCTTCTTTTGTTCTTTGTTTCCTGCTTTTTGCCCCTCGATTCGTGTCGCGACGCATCGCGGTGACGCGATAAGGTCGCGTCACTGGACAACGACGTGATAGCAGGTTAATTTTTTTTTCTCATACCTGCCTTACCCTGCTTCTATAAGATCATGCATCCTTGTTCCATGTATATGTGTCGTGTATTGTCGTGCTTTTGGATGTTAGAATCCTGTTAGGGTTCGGGTTTTCCTTTTAGTTCTTATTTGTAAGTTTTCGGGTCGAGTCGCAGCGTAGCGCATGGACGCGACATGGTCGCGCCGCCGGTGAGCGTCGCGTCAACAGGTACGCTCTGTTTGTTAATGCTTCCATCCATGAATCGGTTTTGGGTGCTTCCTGATCCATGCTGTATTGATTTAGGGTTTTGGTGCTTTTAACTTCTGGTAGGGTAGTCTGTTTGAGTTGGGTTGGTGACCCACTGTGTCTTCGGGCCTCTGTCATTATCGCGGCCGCTCGCGCTGTCGCGATAGGGTCGCGGCGTACCCGGCCGTCACGACTCGGCCCGAGACCCATCTGGTCGCCCTGTTTGTTTCCCATCTATCACTTGTTCATACATTTCGGGCATTTGGGCCCATTGCATACGCTGCTAAACCCATTTGATCAGGTTCCCCCTTGGTTGAGTGAGTCCTCTCACCTACGAGCACTCATAGGCTGACTCGGGCCCGCCTTCCGAGGACCTCTGTAAGTCCCCGTGACCGTACGCACGTTGCGGTTCGCCGGGCTGGTTGTACCAGTTGCACCTTTAGTTTGAGCCATCCTTGTGAGTGAGTGTGCACCACCCTTAGTCATACCGGAGCACTTGAGTTCATTCCTATCAGGGACCGCATGACCGAGTGACATCCCTTTAATCAATTCACTTAAAAGGTCAAGTTCGAATCTTAAGAAATTTGCGTTGTAAGCATGATAACTTGAGTGCTTTGATCCCCCTTCTCCTCTCTGTCTTTCTTGTCGTGCTAGAGTCTAGGTGTGTCCCCCCAAATTGGTTGGAGGGTGTATGCGTCATTGTTTAGGGAGATCGAGCCAGTCCCCTCCGATCCTCGTGCTTTATCATAATCCCCTCTTCGACATAGACCAATTTCGAGTCCTTGCCGACGATGTCCTACCCCTTGGGTTGCTCAAGGAGGTGGCCCAACCTTCCATGGCCACGCTCCCGGGGCATATCCAGCCTCCCTCCATTACTGGGATCCAATCCCGTCCTCCTTCTCCTCCCGGGGATGATGACCCTCACTCTCAATTCAGCCAGCTCCTTCCTCACCTCACTCCAGACCAGGTCCGAGAGTTCATAGCTGCTGCCAAGGGGAAACAACCTTTATCTCCCGGGGTCAAAATCCAGCCCGACCGGCGGAGTCCTCGGTCCGCGTCGCTTCAGCCCCTCACCTTTCTTCGTCTGGGGCAGACCCCACCTCTCCGTCCTCGGGCCATTCATTTTTCAGAACCAAGCTACCTCCCCCCACGAGATGTTCGGCCTCGCTCTCCTCCCACTACATATTATACGGCCGAACCAGCTCCGCTTCCTCGCGAGAGGTCTCACTCCTTCGAGCGGCCACACTCCCTTGTCCCTACGCATCAGATCCAATCTCCTTCCGATTTCTTGGCAGAATGGACAAGTATGAAGAAGGAGCTTCATGACCTCCAGAGGCAAATTGATCCTCGGAAGGTAGCTGACATTGCCCTCCCATCCTTCCAATACCTCCGGGTGCCTCCCCAGTCCGAGCTCCCTGTATATCGTCGATACTCTGGGGTAGGGGACCCCTATGTTCATCTGAAGGACTTCGTCTATGAATCGGCGCCACACAAGTATGACCGCCATCTCATGGCATATTTGTTCAGAAAATCATTAGATGGTCCAGCCTTAGAGTGGTTCTATTCTTTGCCTCCCGAGGAAGCCGAGGATTTCCAAGTCGTCCAAGAAAGGTTTCTGCAGCAATTTCAAGATCGGGTGGGACCCGAATACTCTTTTGTAGATTTGGTAGCTGAAAAGATGAAACCAGAAGAGGATTTCTCCACCTATGCTGACCGGTGGCGCTCTCTGGCCGCCAAAGTCCGTTGCCCAATGCCTGAGGAGGAGAAAGTAATGTTGTTGATCTCCAATGCCACGCCCACCTACCGGACTATTTTGGCCATGAACGACATCTCTACCATGCACCAATTATATAGTCGAGCCCGTTTCATTCAAACCCAACTCAAGGACTCGCCTATACATTCCATGTTCGAGACCCCCAAGGCCCGTTATGCTAAAAAGCCGCAAGGCCCAGTCACCGAGGGGATCCAGACCAATGAACAAGTAGGTGCCGTTAGCAATCCCCAAGGCCCAGTAGGTAGGTCCCCCTATACCCAGCAAACCCAGTAGTCTTAGAACAACAACAACAATAAGCAGCCACCTCCCCAAGGACAAAATCCCCCTCAAGATCAGCGCCAATACTCCCAGGTTCCTCCGCCTCAAAATGGCTATGCCCCCAGGAAACCCAATGGGCCCAAGAGAGCCCAATATCCTCCATTACCCGAATCTCTAGCTGATGTCTTTGCAGCCCTCATGTCTCTAAATGCCTTAAGACTCCCTCCTGAGAAGGCGAATTGGAATATGGCGGCCGATCAAACAAAGTACTGCGTCTATCATCGTCATCTGGGCCACAATGTGTCCGATTGCTTCCAATTCTGGGACATGATATACGATCTCCATGAGCAAAATCAGATTGATTGGGCAGAAATGAAGAGGTTGATCCAAACTTTGAGAGACCAGCAAGGCCAGAGGCAACAGCAGCAACAACAGAGGCGACAGCAGCCGCAGCAACAACAGCAACAGCAATACCAGCCTTTCCAACAGCAATACCAGCAACACCAGCAACAGCAGCAACAGCAGCAGCCGCAGCAGCCGACGAACGACCTAGGCATAGTCCGTAACCCCATGCCACAACATCAACCTGCTCCGAACCCTCAACCAGCTCCACCACCTCCTCCGCCCGCGCATGTTAACCCCGTTATCCACCATGCACCACCAGAAGCCCAGTGGGTCTTCGATGACGACCATGAGGTGGGCCAGCTTCTGGCAATTTCTCACGTCACGCCCACTGTTCCCGCACCTGCATCCGCCATACCCCCTCCCTTTACACCCCGTATTGCCACCATCACCTCACCATCCTATTCTCCCATCATATCACCCATCATCCCTCCACCAAACAACACCCCCCTCTCCCCTACGCCAACACCACTACTAGCCGACCCTTCTATCCTTAACACCCCTACCCCTCCACTCCACCATAATCTTGCCCTCCGGAGCGGGCGAATGTTTCATCGGATGTATCCTAACGCATCCATATCTATGCCAGGTCAGCAAACCAATAATCAGCAGCAACAAGATGCAGAAGAGATTGATCTGGCACCGGGAAGTCAATATGACATCCTAAAGCATCTCCATCAGACTCCCGCCAAAATCTCCATATTGGAGCTCATTAAGAGATCGCAGACTCACCAAGATGCTCTCAGAACTTTTTTTCAAAGAGTCATGGTCAGCGAGGACATGAATCCGGACAACCTACCCTCAGTGCTCTCAATAGTAAACAGAGGACCCACCATTACCTTTTCGATGGCGAGTTGGCTGCCCCCGAAGCCAGGAAAATGCCCCTGTGTGTGACACTTACCATAAATAAAGTGGCAGTCGATGCAGCTCTGGTGGACACAGGAGCCTCCATTAATGTATGTCCACTGAGCACTCTTAGAGCTTGTAACATATCGGAACGTCAATTGCAGCCCACGCCTACCACTATTGCTGCATATGACAATTCGCGACGTGCCTGTCACGGAGTTATCACTTTGCAAGCAGAATTAGGCCCTCTTGTCATGTCTGTGGAGTTCTATGTGCTGAACATTGATCACACCTACAAAGCCATTCTAGGGCGCCCGTGGATCGAATCATTAGGGGCAGTACCCTCTACAGCGCATCAGTGTCTGAAATTCCCTTTCCAAGGGCGGATAGTCAAGGTAAAGAGTATGACGACAACGCATACAGTCGAAGCCGTCGAGAGAGTGCTACCATCAGTATGGCCGTCCAATAAGCCCATAATCTCAGTGCTTGATGTTAACTACACTTGGGCCTATACTTTCTCTTCTAACCGCCCAATTGGGTCTCCTCCTGTAATGGCAGTTAGAAAGGATGTGAGCAAGAATACAAAGGGGTGGGAATCATGTTCAGGCTAGGTTATCAGTCAGGAAAAGGCCTGGGTGCTCACCTTCAGGGGCAAACCAAGACTGTCGCCACCGCTAAGAAGTTCACAAAGCGTGGCCTTGGAATTCAGAATGGGCCGCTTTCTCATCTCCTCCACAATCAGACCATGGACCGCTCACTTGGTCCTTATACGAGCATTTTGTCAGAGGGCCCATTCAGCCCGAATATAACACCACCATAGAAACGCCAAGATCAGCCTATCAAACTTTAGAGGAGCAACGACCCAACAAGAAGAAGAGAGCTGAGGAAGATACTGAGGATCCAGATCAAGATGATATTGTCTCATCAGTTAGTCTGTTGTTCGAAAGATCAGAAGCTGAGGAAGAAAATCTAGAATTAGAAGACCCTATTTCTGCGGTCAATCAACTGTTCAGTGAAGAAGAGGTGTCACAAGTAGCAGCATATCAGCATCAACAACCACCGCCAGGCGACAGTTGCCTAGAATTGGTGAGGAGAACCAGTCAAATCATTTACCCCTACTTGTACAGGAGTTCTGGCCAGGGTCCTCCCGGCCTCCCACTCACTTTGTCTCATCCATACTCGATGTTAATATTAGTTTCATTCCTTTGCCTCTCCCTTCATTGTCCAAATCTCGCCCACCACATTGAGGCATTCATTCGCCTTCACCCCGCCTCGCCATTTCCTTCAACGGTTCGGTCTTGTCTTTTTTCGAAGCCATTTAATTTAATGTAGTTCCTTTTTCATCAAAAAAAAATGACAAAAAAAATGTGTGTGTGTCCCCCTGCTTCCGACGGCGATCCCCGTCGCTCCCTCGTGCTCCTGATCTCGACGGCGATCCCCGTCACTCCCTCGTGCTCCTGCTTCTGACGGCGATCCCGTCACCCCCTCCTGCTCCTGATCTCGACGGCGATCCCCGTCACTCCCTCGTACTCCTACTTCCGACGGCGATCCCCGCCACCCTCTGCTCCTGCTTCCGACGGCGATCCCCGTCACCCCCTCCTGGTCCTGATCTTGACAGCGATCCCGTTACCCTCTCCTGCTCCCTTCTTGACGGCGATCCCGTTACCCTCTCCTCTCCCTCTCTTGACGGCGATCCCCGTCACATCTGCTCCCCAGCGGCCATCATCGTCATCCTTTCGCTCTAGTCGTGCCTTCACCTGGTGGTCAGACATGGCCATTCAGGCGATTCGGGTGAGGGGCCTTCTGCTCCCCTACACCCGATGCTGTTGCCGGCACCCTGAGCTCGGGTGGCCCGCTCCCTCCTCTAGCTCCATCGGAGGATCTTCGCGGCCCTGCCGCACCGTTGTTTTCCCTTCCATCAAACCTCTGGACGCTTCTCCAGAGCCTCCTGTAAATATCAAATCTAGCTCAAGATCAGGGGTAGTTTCTAGTGAGTCCCCGTCCCCGTCTAGGAAGAAGAAGGGTAGTGGCGGTACCCCGTAGATACCTCTTAGACTTAGTCCATAGATGTGGCGCCTTCTAGCTGTCAAAGAGTTCATCAAAGAAGCGGTAGTTCTGGACTTAGAGGAGATGCCGATAGAGGAAGGGCTAGACGACGGCTTTGGGATATATGAAATCGTAGCCGAAGAAGACCCATTAGATGAGAATGGTGTTGAGATAGAGGATGCTGCTGAGGCGTATGCTAGTGGTATGAGGAGATCGACGAACTACCTCAGCAGTCGACGAACTACTAAAGAGGTGATGTGGGAACGCAAGAGGACCCCAGGCTCTTAACCATAGCTTCTGGTCTCCCGCCTGAAGAAGAAGAAGAGCTCATAGAAATGTTAAGGGAGTTCAAGGATTCATTTGCCTGGTCCTATGATGACATGCCTGGCATTGACCCCGATTTGGTGGAGCATAGGTTAATTTTGAAGCCAGGGGCAGTTGCCGTTAAACAGAAGCTAAGGAGGTTCCTCCCCCACATCGCTTTAATGATGAAAGAGGAGATTGATAAGCTACACAAAGCCAAGTTATCCGTGTAGTCCTCTATCCTTTGTGGGTGGCAAACATTGTCCGGGTGATGAAGAAAGACGGAAGAGTGCGCATCTGCATAGATTTCCGGGATTTGAATAAGGCATGTCCTAAGGACGATTTCCCGCTACCTCATTTGGATGTTTTGATCGATAATACAGCAGGGTTCGAAACTCTATCGTTCATGGATGGGTACTCCGGCTATAATCAAATTCGTCTAGCCCCGAGGATCAAGAGAAGACCTCCTTCACCACCCCATGGGGAACATATTGCTATGTGGTCATGCCGTTTGGACTAAAGAATGCCGGCGCCACTTATCAAAGAGCAATGTTAGCTATCTTCCACGACATGATACATATTGATGTTGGGTTTACGTGGATGATATCGTGGTGAAGTCGCGGACCCGAAAAGAGCACTCCTCCGTGCTTGCCAAAGTTTTTCGTCGCGCACAAGAGTATCAATTGAAGATGAATCCAAAGAAGTGCGTATTTGGAGTTTCCTCAGGAAAGTTATTAGGCTTCATAGTTAGTAAGCGGGGGATTCAAATAGATCCACACAAGGCCAAGGCAATCAATGAGATGCCTCCTCCTAAGAACATATCTGAACTTCGAGGTTTGATGGTCGGCTGCAGTTCATAAGGAGATTCATATCTCAGCACTCTCAAAGATGTCGTCCTTTCTACGAACTGGAGAGGAGGAGTCAGTTTTGAATGGAATGATAAATGCCAAGAGGCCTTCGATGAGCTCAGAGCTACCTTATGAATCCGCCCGTGCTTCAGGCGCCTATCCCTGGGAAACCCCTAATCCTATATCTGTCGACTGCTGAGGACTCCCTAGGAGCTGTCCTTGCTCAGCATGATGAATCCGGCAAAGAAAGGGCAGTCTACTACCTATCTAGGCTATTCAATCCTTCCGAGCTCAAACTCACCACAATGGAGAAAACTTGTGCAGCGTTAGTTTGGGTAGTGCAGAAATTGAAGCACTACTTCCTAGCTCATAAGGTGAGTTTGATCTCTAGAATGGACCCTATTAGGTACCTCCTTGAGAAGCCAGTCCTCGCCGACAGATTGGCGCGCTGGCAAAGTTTCCTCTCTCAGTTCGATATCTCCTTTATTGTTCAGAAAGCCAAAAGGGTATGCCATTGCTGAGCACCTTGCTCACCTCCTCTTCCTCATAGTGATACGGTTCAAGAGGAGTTCCCGATGAAAACCTATCACTTGTCTCTCACGATCCCTTCTGGTCACTCCATTTCGATGGAGCTCTCAATTCTAGGGGACGGGCATAGGTGCAGTCTTGCTCACCCCAGAAGGGATCACCATTCCTTTGGCTTATCAACTCCAGTTCTACGCCACCAACAACATCTCCGAGTATGAGGCTCTCCTAGCCGGTCTAAGCTTGCCTACCTTTTAGGTGCCGTCACCTTAAGATCATAGGAGACTCTCAGCTCGTTCTTCGGCAAGTCCTCTCTACCTATCGCACTCGTGACCCCAAACTCAAGCCATATCAAGATCTGGTCACGCTCCTCGCCAAGCAATTCCGTCAACTCATCTACATTCATACTCCTCGCTCTCAAAAACATTCTGGCCGATGCTCTGGC
Source organism: Colocasia esculenta (assembly GCA_014218235.1). NCBI lineage: Eukaryota > Viridiplantae > Streptophyta > Magnoliopsida > Alismatales > Araceae > Colocasia > Colocasia esculenta. The sequence continues at coordinate 169,664,092 of CM024755.1, forward strand.
ATCGTTAGCTTCGTCTCTCTCCTTCCTCTCAGCCGTAGCGCTGAGACTATCACCGTTCAGAGATTAGAAGCTCCCTCAACTCAGGATCCTTGGTTCTCAAACCTTAGGAGCTCCCTAGTGTTGAAGGCAGAGAAGAAAGAAGCGAAGGAGTTGGAGTTTTGCTTGAATTAGGGGAATTGATGGAAGAAGAGAGGCCGTGGTACCATGAGATTGAGCAGTTTGCAGAGACGGTACCTTCCCAGAAGAAGCTGAAGCAGAGAAGATAGGCGAGCTATCCGTAGAGCGGCATTAAAGTATACCCTCGTGGGTGAAGTTCTCTACAGACGCGCTCTAAATGGAATGCTCCTCAGATGCGTGACCGATGAAGAGGCTTGGAAGATAGTGGAAGGATCTCACTCGGTGAATGCGGAGGGCATGTGAATGGTCAGATGTTAGCCAAAAAGATCCTTAGGCAGGGCTACTACTGGCCAACCTTAGAAGAAGACTGTGCCGCCTATGTCCGTAGGTGTGTCAGATGCCAAATCCATGCCGATAAAATCATATTCCATCTTCCTCTTGCATCCACTATCTTCTCCTTGGCCTTTCTCCATGTGGGCCTTTGATATCATTAGGCCTCTTGGTGATCCTATGCTCAGATAAAACAAAAATCCTTCATCCTCACTGCTACTGAGTATTTCACCAAATGGGCCGAAGCAGAAGCATTTGCAGAAATCAAAGGTTCGACTGTGTGCAGATTCATCATGAAGAACATCATTGCACGGTTTGGAGTACCTGGCAGCTCGTCACCGACAATGGACCCAGTCATATCACAAGACCTTCAAGACCTCTGTAAGAAGTTCAATATTTCTTTGCATCATTCGTCTCCTTATTATCTGCAGGGCAACGGCCAGGCCGAAGCCACAAACAAATGCTTTTGAAAATCTTAAAGAAGACTTGTGAGTCTAGTAAATTGATTGATGGTCAGAAAAGCTAATTGAGGCTCTGTGGGCCTACCGCACCTCCATCGCACCCTACGGGGCAACCCCTTTCTCACTTACATATGGGATGGAAGCGGTATGTCCGCACGAGATTCTCATCCCTTCGCTAAGAATTCAGTTGGACAAAGAACTTAATCCGATGAACATCGGGAGGCGTTACTTACACAGCTAGAACTCTTAGACGAACGGCGTCTAGCTGCAGCCGATCACGTGCTTTCATATCAAAACAGACTCTCAAGGTCTTTTCAAAGAAAGTGATTAAGCGTAAATTTCAAGAAGGAGACATGGTTTTGAAGCGAATTTTCATAAACCTGGAGGTCCAAGGTCAAAATTGTCTGCAAACTGGAAGGGCCGTACGTCATTAAAGAAGTGTACCCGGGAAACGCATATAGGTTAGTTAATGCCGATGGTGATGAACTCTCATCCATGGAATGGATTATATCTTAAAAGATTCTACCCTGATCAAAAGTCTTTGGATAACAACACCAATTAATAAGTAGCCATTTGCCAAGTGTCTCGCTCCTCTCATATTGACGAAATAATATTTATGTGCAATCACGTACTCAACATGGTAGCTAAGGTCATTGTCCCTTCATATACAGGTTCTCGCTTAGCCCTTGCTCGGGGAAACAAAAGGTCAATTCTCTCCCTATTCGACAAGGTCTAGGGGCAAGGGGAAGGCTAACATGTAAACATGCAACAGTACAGACCATGTGTTTGAAGTCTCAAGGAGGGGGGCAGTTCTAAGAAAAGCATATAGCAAAAAAAATATATAAAGCGACGAAATGACAAAGTGAAGGGGCATGTTAAAGAGTGGCAGTACAGTTCCCGCGGGACGCCCTTGAGCCCGGTCGCACGCATGCCCAGACAAAAGAGAAAATACTGTGGCCCTAAAGTCCCTGGACACAGATGAATAGCACATGTAGCTTATTTGTTGCAAGTCTTACAAGTCGGCAACCCGACTCCAAGATTAAGTCTTATCTCATTTATATTCTTCCTATCCTCCCTAAAATGACCAGAGAATCCATGCGCTTGGTCTGTGTTGGAACATTGTTGTCACAGGGGCAAGAAAGCTTAGCAGACCTAATATGAATATGCGTTGCACATATAATCTTACTCGCCAAAGTGAGATAGAGGTAAGGCTCACAGTAATCGCTCAACATTAAGAAGTGTTGCTATCAAAGATTTTCAAAAAAAAAAAAAAAATCCAAAAAATCAAAGATCCCCAAAACCAAAAAAAAAAAATTTCAAAAATCCAAAAAAAATCAAAAGATCCCAAAACAAAACAAAAAAAAATCAAAAATTCAAAATTCAAAAAAATCAAAGATCCCCAAAACAAAAAAAAAATTCAAAAAATCCAAAAAAATCAAAATCCTCAAAATCACAAAAAATATATATTTTTTTTTAGAAAAAATAAAAGGTGTGTACATATTGCTTTCCTTTAGCATGCATTATTTTCATAGTCTTTTCGCCTATTTAATAAGGCTCGGCCCCTTGACAAATTGCGGAGTTAGCTTTTATCATGTTCTGTGCAAGGGGCCGAACCTAAGAACAGATCTAACTTGTTCTTCTAAGTGTGTGCAGGAACAGGGATTTTAAAAGCAGAGTACGACGTCGCGCTCAGAACTCTCTCTCTCGCTTGTTTGAATCTCGCCTCTCACTCGTGTCAAATAAAACCATTCATTCATCATAATATTGACATGAAAGTAAAATGCACTAAGGTATGACAAAATGTACATAGATAAAAGGGGAGGTGGCTCACAAGACTCCTCACTGACCACCACCACTCTCCCGGATCCCTCTCTCCTATCCGGAGGTGGAACATCTCGCCACCCCCTCTGCATCATCGCCCTGACGGTGCCGCTCCTCCTCGTTCCTCCGCCTGCTGGAGGAACCCACTAGATACTGCCCGACGAAGCGCCATCGCCCTGCTCACGCTCACCAACGCGCGGCGTCTTCGGCTGCCGGTGAACGGCCGATATCCGTCACAATCTGCTGAAGGCTCCGCGACAGCGTCTGCTGTGCTAGCAACTCTGCACGCAGTCGGATGACCCCTCCTGATCTCGGATGCCTCTGTACTCGCAGCGTCGCTAGCTCCGGTCATCTCCGCCACCTGTGACTCAGCCGCCTCCGCCCGGACGCGCAGCTGGTCCTCTCGCTCTGCAGCGTCATGGCTTGCTCGTGAGCCAACTCCAAGTCTCTCTCCTGCACAACAAGTAATCAATCAGCATCATTTGGAAATAAAGACTCAAGTGTTTAAATGAACTTACCCGCTCCTCCAAGTGCCTTGAGCCTCCTCAGCTCTCAGCACTCCCCTGCAGTCGAGCCTCCATGAGCGATGGAGACCCCCCGCGCCGAGAGGAGGAAGCACCGCCTGCTCCGGTACCCCTCACTCTCTCCAGCTCACTCCGCTGCACGCAAAAGGCATGTCAGTTTCAAAATTTTGCTTAAATCAAAGGGGCTGAAAGTGAACACAGTACTTACCAGCTCTGTCGTCTGCCTCTGGGCTGCCTCCCGATCTTGCACCGCCGACTGGAGCAAGGCTCGGAGCGATGCGATCTCACCAGTCACGTCCACCTGCAAGGAATTGCCAAATCATCAGTTTTAATCATTAAATCCCAGTTCTTTGAGCTGTGGTTTAGAAAGTTCTACCTGGTGTCGGGCGCTCTTGTATACCTTTCCTCCGTACTTCAAGGCGTACGCCTGGAGGTAGGCATCGTCAGTGGTCGCGTCCGATCTGACCCCTTGCCTTTCCGCTCCCAGTTTCGATCTGCTCGCGCGCCCGCTCCCTCCAGTCTGTCGTGTCGTGAAGCCCCGAAAGCTCCGACCCGGCCGGCGAAACCGGTCCCGGACGGGGAACTCCACGACACTCTGCCTGAGGCCCAAGGAGCGCTGGGTCAGGAATAGGTTCAGAGGTAGCACGAGGTTTAGTGCATGCAACCACACCGACCTACCGAAGTAGGGGCGGGCCTGCACCAACCAAGGCTGTCCCTCATCACCCTCCCCCAGATATGGCTGCCAAACCACCTGCAAAAGAGAAGTAATCAGTCATTTCAAGCAAATAATTTCAAAAGGCGGGGATTAAGGGTACTTACATCCAGATAAGGGTAGCTGTCAATTGCCTCCTGGAGGCGCTCCAACTGGTCGGCCAGGTGGCGAGTGTCTCGGCGAGAGTCCCAACGGCGTGCAATGGGCACGAGGCCGGCCGTGTGAGATCCCCTCTCCTCAGGGCTGGGAGGTGTAGATAGGCCCAAACCTGCAAGATAAAAGACAAATTAGTTGGCAGTTTAAGCAAATTGAAGTTTAAATCTAAGAGAGTTAGAAGAGAAGGTGTACCTGAAGAAAGGGTAGAAGCCGCTCGTAGACGTCTGCCGCTCGGAGGCGCCCCAGGGGCATACCCCTACCCACCTAGGTCCTCTAGCAAGGGCAGGAAGCGGCAGTGGACTGCGTCGCCTCTCGTGGCAAACAAAAGTCTACCAAGAAAGAGAACGAGGAAAACGGCGCAAGTCCAGGTCCGCCTGCGGCCCGGGCTCGCTCGCAAGCTCCCTCCGGCTGACCCTAGCTAGCCTCGCCAGGTATCATCCTCGCTCTCCCCTGCATTCTTCCCCGCCTCAAACAGACCTAGACTCCTGCAAGGCTACCCTGGGCACTAGAGAGGACCTACGCTCTACTGGGAGGTCTAGGAGGCGCTCAGCTAAGTCATGGTAGCAGGGATAGGTGTACCGCTCACTGCCCGCCCATAGACTCTAAGCCCTGTGATCCGGCTCACATCCTCCAAGCTAGGGATCATATGCCCCCATGGGAACGCGAAGGCACTCGCCTCCGTGTCCCACCTGCTCCGCAGGGCCTGGGTGAGGGCGGGTCCACCCTCATCCTCTCAATCCTAAAAATCTGCCCGAATCCCATCTCCTCTACTCTCTCTCGCTGGAAAGGGGGGAAAGCTAGAAAGCAGCCAGCACCAGTGTCCATGACACTCGAGCCCTCATTTCACCCTGCAAGATTCATTCAAGTTCAATTTCAGGTTTTATTTGTGTGTTCGGTCAGAGTCGCGACAGCTCTTGCAGCCGCGACCTTGTCGCGACGGTGCGGGCCACCGCGACCTTATCGCGTCACCTTCATAGGTCGCGATAAGGTCGCGTCTGCCTAGACGTCGCGACACTGTCGCGACGCCCCGCCCCGCCGCGAACACCATGTCGCGAGGGTCGTGCTGACGCGTTCTCAGATTCAAACCGGCCGGAGCCCTCTTTGTTTGATCCTCGTTTTCATGGGCGTCTCGCCCTACATTCGCCCTCTAGGGGCTCCGTATGTCTCTACTACTACCATTCAAGGTTTGAGGGAGGGGTACTTACCGTTTTCATGGCTTTGGCTCGCCTCTTCCGTTCCTCTTCACATTCGCGACCGGATCATCCCCTCGTCCTCCTCCTCTCCCATCGCGACCTCGGGCACCTCCTCTTCGACCGGAGGCTCTCCATCCGCCGTCGTGAGCTCCGACGCTCCGCTTGGCGTTTCCTTCGCGATGAGCCCTCGCCGATGTCCTTTCCTCCTTCCATTGCAAAGGGTCGTCTTGGGTTGAGTTGAGCTAGCAAGAAGGTTGAATGCAGGGAATTGGGGGAGGATTCGAAGGTTGAAGGTTTAAGGTTTTTGAAAACGGAAAAGAAGAAGGAAAGGGGGCCGTTTGTTTTTGAATCGATCGGTTCATGACGCGACGCAGCGGGCGGTCGCGTTCATGTCGCGACCCTGGGCTGCCGCGACAGTGTCGCGACACCCGCATGGCCGCGACATAAAGGCGACACCCCTGGCTGTCGCGTCATCAACAGAGCCTTCCGTTTGCATAAAATTTCACTCTATTTCATTCAAATGCAAAGTCTGTTACATGCTCTAATCATTCTAAACAATCAAACAATACTTTCAAATCCTTCCTAACTATCATCTAGCTTACAATTCAAATCAAATCAAATCAAATCAATTGTTCCCTCCCCAGGCTGAAGTTTCTTCAAAGCTTCAATGTATTCCGCGATTGCTTCGTCATCTTCTTCCACCTCGGCTTGAATCGCGCTCGTCGCGCATCCTTCCCAATGGACGACCGCGCTGCGCATGTCGCGCTCGTCCTGTGTATCGCCCTCTTCCTCTCTTGGATAGGTGGGAAGTGTGATAGAAGTGGAACCACCGTGCGAGCCGCACCGCATTGGAGATGGCAGCGATCCGGGTTGTAGGAAACTAGCGCCCCGTTGCCCAGCAGCCTCAAGGCGAGCCGGTACGTTGAGGAAGGTGAATTGTCCGGCCGTGCATGAATCGTGGGCGCATGTCAAAATCCGCCACGGTCAGACTTCGGAGGTATTGGCCATGCATGTATGCCCTTCACTTGAGCTGTTTTGCACCATGCCCGAGGGCTCATGTGAAGCCGTCCGCCCACATACGCCAGTGGGTGATTCAGCATTGTCTTGCATTCCATGGTCAGGTCCTCCACCGCCCGGAATTGGATATGCATCCCATCCATAGTTCAAGGGCGACGACCGATCCGTAGAAGGGACCCCCGAGTGCTGCAGAGGTCAGGCCAGCATATAGAAAACCCAGGACGGCTTGCCCAATTTTCATACCTTCGGAGATGGAGTCAATGATGCTAAGATTGCCAAAGGAGATGGCACCGTCGGCTTCCGGGAAGAGTATGACGCCGCAAATGCATATGGCGGCTGCCTTGGCGATGGCGGTGTGTAGTTCGTGGTCTTCCGCTTACACTGGGAAGTAATCCATTGAGCGATTGGGAGGAGGTGAACATGCATACCACTGGTCATGGAGTAGAGATCGTTCTTCTTTGTGGTAATGTACGCCAGAATGCTCCAGGAGTTGATCTGCTCTACGGTGTAGGAGAGGGCCGACTCTTCGCCCTTTGATAGCGTGGGAGGCCGAGCATGATTTCCCTCTTCCAGGAGGATCGTCGCCTCGAATTCAGGGAAGATGAACGAGTTGGTCTGTGGATGCCATAGCTCCACCATGGCTGTGACACTCTCCCACACATGCACCAACTTGTTGTAGTTTTTGGCTAGTACAAAGATGGTGGAAGCCCCACTCTTCAAGTGGCTAATAGACGTGGGCGGCAAAATCGAGCATGGGTACCAGCCATGGCATCTTTGAGAATCGCCGTTGGCCAGGGAGGATCTGAGATAGAGAAGAGCATGAAGAACGGAAGGAAAAGAGAGAGAAAAGAGAAGAACAAAACGGAGCAAAACAGAGCGAAACAGAGCAAAAACAGAGCGAAAAAAAGCAGATCAATGCAGAAGAAAGTGCGAATCAGGAAGAAAAGGACACTTACTTGAAGCCGGGCGCGTGTAGATGTGCCCGGGATGGCGGAGAGTTGCTTCAGATCGGCATGCGTCTCTCTAGCAGCTTTGGGCCGGAGTAAGCGGGGATATCTTCTGCAAACGCCGAATAATTCCTCTTCATGGTTGCAGAGAAGGAAAAGAGCTTGAATTTGGGGGCAGAGGATGCTGGGTTTAGCTGCGGGATTAGCCCCCTAACCCTCTATTTATAGAGTCTTAAGAGTTAGAAACCCACTCTAATCCCGAAACTAGGTGTTAGGATAAGGTTAGAAGAGGTTTAGGAGTCCTAGTGTTAGTCGGGTG